>OX411307.1:139970781-140335781 GCA_948150685.1 Rhaphigaster nebulosa
GAACAATATAGAAGTCTTAGGCTGAAGGGATACAAAAAATATTATTAAGGAAATAGGATCTCATCAATAAACTACATGTTATTCGGCTACAGGACATATTGGCATCATACTGACAAATCAAAATGCAGATATTAACAACTGAAATCTATAAACAACGAAACAAACGATTAGTATATGCACTTTAAATGCTAATTACCACTGGTAGGAGAGGAAAAAAAAAATCTTAATTAAAGGAAAAGGGAAATAGAGACAGAGATTAGTTGTCTGTTTTATAGACAACTAGTTTTGATATTTTATATTTATATATTTGTTTATGTTTACATATTTTAATACATTTATTCATAGTTACATATTATAATTTATTTGTTTATGTTTATATATTGTAATATATGTATTTGTATTTTTGTATCTCAATATGTTTATATTTTATTTGAATTCCAGGAAATCCTCATCTTTTGTGTTTTGACCAACATTGGAAGAAGATCATAAAATACTGTATTTCTAATAACTACTATACTGGATGTGACCTGCCTACTGGTTTGATATAAAAAAAAAAGAGGATTTTTTTTTTTGTAATTATTAAACTATAGTATTGTACATATGTATTATATGTTATATTGACAAATCTTCTATTGTTTTAATTATGAAGCTAGTTGGATTGACTAATTTGAATACAGTATTTAATTTAATTTTTGATTAAATTTTAAATATACTGGTTTGAAAAATTATTGATTTTTCATGAAGTATAAATAAAAAACCAAACATTTATAAATTCATTTTTTATGAAGTACAAATATTTGTTCGGCTTTCTAAACTCTCTCCACAGATGCAATGTGTTTATTAGCTGGAATGTACTAACACGAATTTGGTTAAAAATCATAATCTGATAGGAAATGTTTGAAACTAACAATACAGAAATAAAAATACTAACTGAGCATTTGATGCATTCATACCAACAATTCAAACTTATTCAAAATATCTCTACTGATGATGCAGAAAGCACTGAAAGATAAGATACTTGGAATGAAGCCAGAAAGATATGAAATTTAGGTATTCATTTGTTGAATTTTTACTAGTCTATGATATTACTAATCCATTGAGACTGGACAAAGACTGTAAAAATGACTAAGCAGAAAAAACATTTAGCAGTTCTAAAAGCATTTAAGCATTTCTAAATTGGCACAACAATACTGATGAATAACAGTTATTCGACACTAATAATCAGCGACATTGTCCTTGATTAATTAAAAAATGCCTGCCGAGAAGGTCAGTATAGCTTCCTCATCAAGGTGTATAAGGAAAAACATATGTAAATAACAAATTGTAAAGAAAAACAAATTTAATGTTTTAATTGTTTTTCCTTACAATTTTGTTATTTACATATGTTTTTCCTATATATATAATTCTTTCCAATATGTGTGTGTGTGTGTGTGTGGGCATGTGCGTGTGGGTGTGTGTGTGTGTGTGAATACGTCATATAAGTGAATAGGTGCAGGTTTCATAACATTATCTAATGTAATAATTATTCACGTTTACACAAAGCATATTTAAGCTTAAAAAAATAAAATAAAAAATAATTGAAAATAGATATTATATAGAAAAATATTTCTCATAGATACCTATAAAGAAGAACATAACTCAAAATTCTGAAATATACAACAAGATAATGATACAAAAGAAGGTAAAAATGAGGTAGGCATATTAATTGAGATCACATCTTCGTAATTGTTCTCTTTTTATCTTAAAAAATTTGGTAATCTTAGTTTGCATAGTTTTTCTACATTGTATAAAACATATTCACAATCACCAAAATTGTCTTATTCTTTTTCATTTACCTATGTCTTCAGATTAGAGGAAATGTTCCCTCTACTATACTGCTACTGTTTGTTGGTGCTACTTGCTCATGATCTTTTAAACATTGGGAATCGGAATCGTCTAAGATTCCTTCGGCTTTTGCCTGGGTGACTTCACCTTTAATTTTCTGCTAACTTTGTGATGCGCTGACAGGTTGTTCCCCCGTTCAAAAATATACTTAAAAGTTACCTGCTGGGGTTCTGTGAAAATTGGAACCCTCAGGGAGTTGTTCAAAGGCGCCTATATCGTTCGCCGCTTCAGATGAGTCGTCATTATCGTTCGCCAATGTTTCTTCAAAGATAAAGTTAGTTGATAGGTGATCATATTAGGGATTTATGTTGTTGGAAATATGAGGTAATTGGTAAATTTGTTGCATAAGGAGGTAGATATTCAGTCTGTTAAAGGAGGAAAATTTCTCGTGTAGAAATCAAAGTAGAGTATGATTATATCTATTTATCCCAACTAGGATACACTAAGACAGTCCTGTGCGGATTTGGCATGACCCCGTGTCAGCCAATTAACACTAAGAAAACTGACTTACATAAGCATTAAAGTTCTCCAACTGTATCTGAAGCAACCTACAGAGAGGTGATTATTTTTGCAATTGACTCGATTTATCAGGCTTGATATTGCGTAAACTGTTAGCGAACTTTCTCTGTTCAGAATTCAGTTCAGATCTGAAATCAACTTTGAAAAGATTATTAAGGTACTTGATAGGAATGAAGGATTTCAAACTGAAAATGGTTGGCCAAGATGGAATATTGGAAATTTCAGCGAAATCAAGATGGTGCACTACATCTGATGCGAAGTTTTTCAGCTGACATGTTGTTAATCTTGGTAGAAGAACTCTAGCTTGGAGAAGTGGGAACCAGAACTTATTAGCAATGGCTATGATGGAGACAGAGCTTATAGCAACAAGTGAAGGAGAATGTGGTAGGAGATGGTTTGTTGAGCTTCTGGAAGAGCTTGTAGCTATTGAGTTTGTGAGGATACCTATGACTATATACCTATTCAGATAGCAGGGCTCTTATCGATTGGATTGAGAATAGTGGGTAAAGGAGTAAGATGGACTCGCCACATTAACAGAATGTTCAACTTCATCATAGATCCAGTCCAGAGGGGAGAAGTCCAAATTGTCTACAATGGGACGGCAGGCCAGCTGTCAGATGTTTTAACCAAGGATGTGATTAAGGAAATGACGAGGAATTTAGGTGTGGTTGGACTGATGACTAAGAAAAGAAATAATAAAACAAAATTTTTAGAATGTTATAGAACATTTATTTCATATTATTTAATTTTGTATTTAGTATTTCAATTGTTGAGGGATAGATCTCAATGAGCAAGGCTAAAGAGGAAACAAGAATATTTTATTTATAAAAGTATCAAATACAATTACACACATGTGACATATCTTAAATTAGACCAGTAGGTAATACATAAAATAATAAAGCAGTGTTGCTGTGCAAAATATTCATTTAAATAAATTTACTCCTATCATTCCCTACATTTTCCAGTTTTTCTATTTGTTGAATGTCAGTCATATTTTATAAGTTTATTTAATACCTAACCACTTATCACAACCAGAATTTTAACTTTTTGCTTTAATCACACACACTACTTGTTTTATTTTCACTTTTAGTCTTAATTTCACTTTACCCCTTTTGAGTCGTGGGTCCATAACCTGTCAAGGGATGGATCTCTATGAGCAAGGCTAAAGCGAAAACAAGAATATTTTATTTATAAAAGTATCAAATACAATTACTTACAAGATATGATATATCTTAAATTAAAACAGAATATAACACTTCCTATCTTGTTATAAAAAAAATAAAACAGTGTTGCTGTTCAAAATATTGATTTAAATAAGTTTATTCCAACATTACTGATTTGATAGAAAAATATAACAACACTGGTTCAGACAGTTATTGGTTCACTCTTTGACATATGTCGTCCATTGAAGTATCGTTTACTCTCAATATTTTTGTACTAAGACCCAGAGCCATGGATAGAAAAGGACACCATGTCAAGTATTAAATTCACCACCAAAACCCAATCTCGTCCATTATAATGTAGGCAAAAAAAATATTATGTAAAAATATTACTTAATTATAAAATATATGTAACCTAAGTTTTTATTTTATTTTCCCACCCTACCCTGCCTGGTAGACAATATGAGCATTTGCAGCAGTGTGATGATACGCATTCCTGCATAACAACCCACTGCTGCAAGTAAAACAATTCACAATTAATCATTAGCTGTGCACATAGCGTTGCTCTTCTCCCTTAGGTTTGGCCACCGTCCTCTTCTGCCCTTCCTCTGTCCGGCAGCCTTCCTGGTAATTCGCCTTCGCCTCAAGGAGAAATCGGTAGGGCCTATAATTGTCTTCCACCCGATATGAAGTTTTTAAAGTGGGGATTGTTTTCTTTTGTCATCAGCTGAGGGAAATTGCTCCATGCCAGCAGGTAGAAACCTGTTTCTCTCAGCAGTTTGGCCCTCAATGCCTCATAGGTGGTGCAGGCTACGACGACGTGTTCGGCGGTCTCTGGTACTATTAAGCATATAGGTCTATGTTCTGTCCATGCTCAACGAGCTTTACTCGGAAGCCTCATGCCCAGTAAGTAGCTGAGAGATCCAGTAATATGGTACAATCCATGTCTCAGCTAATCGCGAAGCGACGGTGGGAAAATATTTTCTAAGGGTAGCACCTTTTAGAGTCAACTACTGCCGGTTCCATTCATAATGGGTGTATTCACTTAAAATTTCTTTCCATCGGCTAGGTTTATCATTGATCCTTTCACGGAGATCCTCCTGTAGAACCGTCAAGCCTTCCCTCATCATCTGGTGCCTGAACCTGTCCTGAATGAGGAGGTCGAGAGATACTCCTCCTGTGCCTGTAAGCTCTGGTGATTCACAGCAGAGCCTTTCGCTGAATCGTCGCCATCCTGCTTTTCTGCTGGTGCGAGAAATTCCGATACCAACCCTGGGACGCGTACTTCAGGATACTAACAGTAATGTTATGTAAAAAAAAAAGTAATCGACCAAGCTGGACATCGGCTGCCTGTTAAGACCCTTTGATCCGTAAGACTTTCTGAAAGTTCAACTTTCCGCAATATCACTGGAAACTAAGTAGGTAATGATATTGCTGTGAAATACAAATACTGTTCCTATTAGTGGGATTTCATAATTCTGACAATACCAAGTACTGTCAGTATTTTTGACCGCCTTTTGACAGAAGACTCTGACCAAAGTCTTCAGCTGAAATTATAGAGAGCGTTCAAAGATTGGTTAGATATATCAAATACAACTCCATCTTCTTAACTGGAGCTACAATCCACGAGGGAGCAAGGCCGCATGCAACAACGACCACCTGTCATCTTTGCTGTGCTCAGCTCTCCAGAGCGTCATCTGTTTCACACTCAACCCAGCGCAGCCTAATTCTGCCGACCCGTCTCCGTCTGCACAGCCATTCGTCAAGTATCTAACTCTGGATTTGGTCCTTGGTCATTCTCGCCAGATGTCCCGCCCAATACAGTAGCCGTCATTGAAAAAGGTCATCAGATCGGCATTGGTACGTTGTTCCCAGTCTCCGTTATTGCAGATCGCTCCGTAGATTCTTTGGAGCACTCGACGTTTAAACCTTGCCAGAGCCAGCTCCTGGATCTAGGAAGTGTCCAACATTCCGATCCGTTGTGCAATACAGCTCCTGGAATCGACAATATACTATGTATTATCATAAATAAATATTCTGCATCAATTAAAATATGCTTACTAAACGGTTTAAATGACTTATGGCTATAAAAATTTTTACCCCTTTGTCATTGGTTCCAAACTTCTTCTTAGATCCAATTTTCTACCCTGTACATCTAAACGACCCGTTATCACTTCACATAGGCATTATCGTTTAACAAAACCCTTCCCTGGAACTATTACATTGTCCACATTTCCAGGTCAATTTTTACCCTCAAACCATTTCATCATTTCTGCCATCTCCTACCCAAGTCTACACCTAAATTTCTAGTATCCTCCTTCATTTTCTCCCACTTTGACTAAGGCTGAATAGTACGGTGGCCTCTCGATGGATCTCAGGATAGACTGAAGAGAATCACGAATAGCTTCTTAAGATTTGTTGACCCTGAGACGTTCCCGTGTTTCCCACCGTTATGCTGAGTTAGGGTGGCTCTTCCCCTCCTTACGTAAACAATATTTCCTAGGCATTCCTTTACCAAATAATCAGCAACCATCGCCATTCCTATGTCCACAATTTCCTCCAATTCAAGTCTTCTAACCACTCCCTTACCACAAGACTTCTACCTTCTGACCTTTATATCTCTTTTCACAGATTTGCTTCATTTCAACACCCCTTTATTGCTATTTATATTATTAGAATTTATTTCTTTTTTGTTACTTTAGTTTTTTTTTTTTTTTTTTTCATCTATGAGTTCATTTTTGCAAAACTATAATGTTTATTTCCCATCTACGTTTTTGTATGAAGATTTCTGTCTTTTTTTTTCTTTACTACATGATTATGTGTATTTTTTAAAATGTTTTTATACAACAGATGTAAATATTTTTTTGTGTTTTCTATGTTTAAGTTTTTTTCTTATTGGATGACTTTATTTTTTACCTCTTGGTTTTATTTTTAGTAGCGAATATATTGTTACACCATTATTCAGTTTGTTTTTTATGTATTTTTTCCATAACTATGTATATACTTAATGTTTTTTTTATTTATTATTTTATAGGACTTATGGCCAGGAATAATCTTTATATTTTGTACATTTTTGATATTATCAAGGGGCTTGTCCCATACTAAAGTTTTTTTTCTATTCTATTCCAATCTTAAAAAAAATAAATAAAAAATATAATTCAAATAGATTTCCTCTGTAAATTTATTCAATTTATAATTCCTCTAAAGTATCATGGTCATATCTGCAGTTCTATACAAATATCGTTTCATATATGCCATAATAAATCTTAGAATTGGTTTGCATCTTACAGTGACTTGTTAAATTTGTGTTTATACAGAGGTGAACCATTTTATATGGACACTAACTGAGGTTAGTGAATGTAAATTACAGCGTGAAACATGGTGCTTGTAGTCAGGGACGTTGCTAAAACAAATAATTGGGGGGTAGGGGCAAAATATAAAATTTCCCAACGATTTTAACCGGATTTCCCAACTATATTATATAATTTAATTTTACCGACTATATTGTGAAATATTTTAATTTTCCAACTCTTTTGGATTTGAAATTTTCATATTGCTGACACCTGATTTTTTTTATTTCCTCTTCAAACACAAATAAAATCCCAATTTCTTAACTTAAAAGGCATTGGTATAGGCTTTAAATTTTAGTAACGTTTTGAGTAAAATGTTTTACATAAATTTTTGCAGTTTGATGTAGATTCTCAAATTACAAATTTTTCAACATTTTGGGTTTTTAAATTATTGGAGGAGGGAGTCATGCCCTTCCCTACCCTCCTAAGACAACATACCTGCTTGTGGGATAGGGTAGTGACCAGGGAGGTTATAATAGTATGGAGGAAGGAATATACTCCTCTGCCATTGTCTTGGGTGAAGCAAAAATGTAGGGCTATCTGTTCTGCGGGTAGCTCATCCCCAACCCCTTCAGGTTGATAACTAGAGATCAGGGCTTGAAGTTATGAATTAACTGTTATTTGTTTCGATATGACTGGAATTTTTATTTTTGATTGTTGTTCTGTTCTTTTGGAACTTTTACGTTTTTAGTAAAAGTTTTTATAAAACTTTTATTTAAAATCTCTATTATAGCAATTGAGGAGTTTTTTTTAATCAAAAGTTAATATATCAACTTCTCAAAAACATATGTTTTCTTGACAAATTAATATTCTATACCTAAATATTCAGTTTATTTCCAATTTTAAATTTTCATTTGCCAAATTTGCAAATTTTCAATAAAAATTTGCTTTATTTCCATGAGATGTCCCCTAATAATTTTCCAAAAGTAGTTATATTGACTTTTGATGTAAAAATCCACAATTCATTCCACCAAAAAAGTCAATCTAAAAAATGATAATTGTACAGGACATTCTTAGGTAATCAAAAACAAAAGGAATATAACAATAAGGCAATTCATTCAAGAGAAGATATATCAATGTAAGCCCACTTACAATTTATTTCTCATAGGTGATGGGAAACATTTAATTAGACTGGTTGGCCATTAATTTTCATTATCAAGGGTATAAAGCTAAATAAATAAGTAACTAAATCATTTGTAAGATTCGCCTTTCAATACCTGTTTTACAATTGATGATTAAGGATAAAATTGAAAAATGCAAATAAATAAGAATTTATGCTACAGACAATTGTTTTTTTAAGAACAATGAACAGAAAATAATACTTTGTACAATTTTCTTCTGTTTTGTTGGCTCCTAGCGATTTTCTTTAAATATGTATAATTTTTTTTTTAATCATTTTTTTTTAACAACATACAAATAAAATTTAAAACTTAACATTATATGTTTATATAAAACATCTTTTATTCAATAATTTTTTATATAATTTATTCATTTATCGTTCCTGATAGGCTCTGCCATTTCTTCCGATCTTGTCAGTTTCCTTCTCTAAGCCTTTTGGCAGCCATGCCCTCCACATTCTGCATCCATCTCTTCTTGGATTGTCCCCAAGAAATAAATATATAAATGAAATATATATTGTATAAAATATATATTATAATAAATATATATATATATATATATATATATATATATATATATATAATAATTATAATCATTATATATAATATTATTAATAATAAAACATAAATGAGGAGCTTACTTTCAAATGTGCATATATCCATGAAATAAATAAAGTGTTCAGTTTTTAAAGGACATAAAGTCAGATTTTTAATTTCATTTGGACGAACTGAATCGAACCCCTTTCTCTTACAAGGCTTAAGTTAGGATTATTATTTAACTAGCACTCTTACTCATTTTTTAACATTACTGAAAATATTTCAAAAATGGATATGTGCCCTTTTGAAAGTAAGCTCTTCATATGATAAAATAATAAATAAATAAAAATGAAATATATATAATATATAGTTTATAAAAAAATATAAAAACTAAACATATTTTATTTGAATCTTAAAAAATCATTTTGGATAATTTCTCTCTCCTAAAGATTAATATCAATTTTCTTTAAACAATGTAAATTTTTTGGAGGATTTTCTAATTTTTTCTAAGGAACAACTCTAGAGACCTATATAAAGGCCTCAAGCAACAAACAACCCAGTTTACGCCCCCTACCTTACATCTCCAGAGAACAGATGGATCACTGTGTCTTAATCACAGCGATAGCACCACGACCGTAGCTGGATACTTCCAAGGACTTTTAAACACCGAAGAACCTACAGAGCATCTCCCAGTTACAGAACGAGATAACCCTAATTCCGAGTGTATCCCTCCTCCCACCTACGAAAAAATCAGAGATTCATTGGACTCCTCAAGAACAATAAAGCCTCTGGAGAAGACGGGATAGTAGCAGAAATGCTGAAACATGCCGGAGAACACACATTCAGGAGAATACATAAAGTGATCCTGAACATATGGGCTAGTGAGAGGCTCCCAGATGATTGGATGTCAGCCATTATCCATCCGATACACAAGAAGGGAAGCAAAAAAGACCCCAGCAACTACAGAGGAATACCACTCCTTGCTGTCACCTATAAGATATTTTCCAAGATTTTGGAACGGAATGAGTTAGGAGGATATCAAGTAGGGTTCAGAGCATCGAGGTCCTGTATAGAACAAATACAAAACCTGAAGACCATCCTTCAATACAGCAAGAAAAAGAGCCAGACAATGGGTTGCTATCTTTTTCGACTTCCAGAAAGCACACGACTCTGTGGGCAAAATTACTCTCTTCAACACCCTAAGAGAACTAGGATTGAATTACAAGATCAATAGGCTGGTGCAAGACACAAGACAACACAACAGCCAAAGTAAAGTTTACAGGACAGCTATCGGAGAATTTCGCCTTTAAAACAGGGGTGAGACAAGGAGACGGCATCTCATGCATATTATTTAATTGTGTACTGGAAAAGATTAGAGAGTGGAAGAGATCCCTACCAGGTAACACCGAATTAAGGATGGGGATCAAAGCAGACAACCTTAGGATCCCATGCTTGGCCTTTGCTGATGATCTTACTTTGTTGTCAAATGACATGCAAGAGGCTACTACTCAGCTCAAAGCACTGCACTCAATAGGGGGTGAAACAGGTCTCTTGATTAATATAGGAAAGACTGAGTTTGTTACCAACATCGAAGATACCCCTAGAACGATGCCAGTCACTGATAATATCTACATCAAGAGAGCCAGAAGTGTCAAGTACCTTGGAGAATGGTTTTCAGAGAACCTCAGCGAAACAGTGGCTCTCGGACACAGGAAACCCAAACTAGACAAAGCATGCCATGCCTGTAGAAAACTGTAAGCTTCCAAACATTTATCGATGAATGTCAAACTAAGACACTAAAATGCAGTAGTCAGACCTTCCGTCCTCTATGCATCAGAGTGTTTATATTTAACTAAGAAGAGCCCTTTAGGTGCAAGTAAGAAAGTTCCTGAGAAAGATAGTAGGACCAAGGATTCTAACAGATGCAAGACGATGGTATAAACCAAATCGTGAGCTCTACCAGCATCAAGAAAATCTCATAAATACTATCAGAAGAAGGCGACTGACTTTCTACGGACACCTGCCCAGAATGGACTCTTAACAGGTTATCCCATAGGATCTTCAAGATTGCTAACAAAGGCAAAGCCACTGGATTCTTGTGGATGAAGCAAGTAGAAAAGGATCTTGCGGAACTCCATATTAATCAAAATGACCGGAGTAACTATCATATAACTGTCAAAACTGCACCTTTCGTAACGTCCCTCACAGAAACTATCCGCAGACCAAAGGACGAGACCAGGAAATGGTCTGAGGAGTGCAAGATTGAATTTAGCAGGAAAATGAAGGACTACTGGGCCATCAGAAAAATTCAAGGCACATATAAGAAAGGAGCTGCCAAACCCACCACTCAGAACACCAATCGCGGTAAACAATGACGATGACAACAAGAAACATGCAGCTAAAACACAAGCATCGTGGTCCATAGATGGCCCTAACGAAAAAAAAAAATAACATGAAACGTATGACCATTGTCTGCACTTTGATCCAATATGTGCTGTGGGAATTGATCAGGGTTTCAGCCGCGGTTCACTCACATAAGTTAAATCAATTTGATTTCCTGTAAAATGTTGGTTGCATAAAAAGCTATAATTTCTTGGAGTCCATTTATCTCTTTTCACAGCATTTACCCATGCTTACCTTCTTTCAGGTTCCTTTTCGCCTGGGAACTTGAAAAATTAAGAAAAAATATTACTTTAATTCCACAACATTACCTATACTTAAACTTAGTTACCTGCACAACTTAATAATTTGTAATTTTGGTGCTTCTTATCTATCAATCCTGTATAAAATAACTTAAACCTACCTAATCTATAGTGCAAGTAAACAATTATGTATTGTAAATGTAAAACAGACACTTGATATTTTGATATATACTAATCTTCCTGTGAATTTTGAGTTTACAGTAATCTGCAAAACCACGTGTTTCTATTTATTCATTGCCACTTATGAGGTTTTGCTGGTATACTGTCAATTTTTTTTTTTATTCCTTATAAAACTTATCTAAAAATGCTCAACTTCTTTATAGGATTGTCCTCAGTCTTCTTATTACAATCCTCAGCAATGCAGGTTACCATGCTTGAAAAATAGACAGAAAAGAAAACTAAATAACTATAGGTATAACAAATTGGAAATACCAGAGAGTTGATATCTGAGAAATATCCAGGGAAATGATAATAGAAATGCCCAGAGAGGTGATAAGAAGACTAACAATAGTGGCGATTTTGCCTCACCTGATAGCTGCCATGCTCCCTCCATACTATTATCACCTCCCTGGTAGTGACGGACGTCATGGGCTCCCTCAAAAATAAGACAAAACTGTTCACCTTGGAGTTGTATAAAGATGGAACTAAAACCGAAGTAATTATTTTTACTAAACGACGACATGTACTGCCCCAGAACATAATCTAAAATGAGACAACCATTCCGTTGGCCGAATCCGTAAAATGCTTGACTTTAAACTCCTTTTTAACGAAAATATGAAGTTGATATTAAACATCAGTCGGAGAGTGATATAAATATAAAAAATCCAAATTATCTTCTTGAAATAAAAAAATTCTTTATTAATCAGTTTTAAGAACTCTGTCCGGAGCTTTAATAGCAGCTCAAATAACATTGGAAAGCTATTTCATAAGATATGCCTACAAATTGTAAATAATTATCTGTAATTCGCAAAAATATCTAAGATGTATACAGATCTTAATATGACTTACGAGAATTCTTCTGCTAATTAATCCATTCATTCTTTAAATCATACATTTATTCATTAAACCATTTAATTACTGATAAACACATTTACTCAAAAATTTCTGCTCTCAGATACAAGCACTCTCTATCAGATGAAAGCAACAAAACATTCTGATTTAAACGTGGCCATATAAGTGACCTGGCCTGTCTATCCTTTAATTTCTAAAATAGAGTTGGATTTTCCTGTCTTTGTTTATTTTTCACCAATAAATAAATAGTCTTATTTTAATGCGAAAAGTACTGTTCAATTGGTATTTTACAAGGGTTGTACAAAGGCTGGATATCAATAATCCAGGCGTTAGAGAAAAGTAAGACAAGGTTTTATTTTCAAACAAAAAAAAAAACAAATCACAGAGTCTACATTAAACTACGTAGTAATTAAATAACAATGTAACACTTCCAACCTTATAAATTAAACATTGTTGCCAGGCACCACTGTATTAGGTAAACATTGATTTGAATAATTTATCCCTCACCAAGGGAAAACCCCAAATCAATTATACAACTGTTATTGTATCGCTTTATAATAAAGTAAAAAATATAGAAATATTTTTTGACCTAGGTTGATCTACCAACACCATCTGTGTTTAGTTTAATGTGGCACCTAACATGTAAATTCCTATTGTTAGACTGTGTACACCAGTGATTCCTAACTCCTAGAAGCGTGCGTGCCATGTGCGGATCACCCCTATTCTCTCTCGACTTGGGGATTAGGATTAGAGATGGGCAATATTCGAATTGCTTTTATGATCTGATATATATACTTACGCGACATTTTTTTTATTTTTTTATTTGAATAATAATACAAGCTGCCACATTCAAGGGCAATAGGTATTAGGGCTATGAAAATGTACAAGATAAACGAAAGAAAAAAAAAACAAGGAAATAAAATAAAAATAATAAATATCATATAAAAAGAAAAAAAAATGTACATTACTAATAAAAATGAATAGATAAACAGTTTAAATAATAACAAAATAAGTAAACAACCAAGAAAAGAAAAATTAAGTTAAGTAAAAATAAAATAAGTCATCTTTAACACATTCATACCTATATACAATATTTACAATCAGCCCAGAGAACTCCAAGCTCTGCCCCCACATGTGAATGGCAAAGCCGGGCTCCAGGAGATCTCAGCGCTTCTCACCCAGTCGCGTCACTGGTATTAAAGACCAGTGGAGACTGAGTGGAGAAGCTGGCCATTGCCAGAACTCCAATAGCACATTTACAAAAGGTCTCGAGGCCACTGCCGTTTCAACCTTCGAGGAGGGTTATAGGGATGGTTGGTGCTGGATAGGGCTTGTGCTAAGGGATTAGGATGATGAGTAAGGTTCTGATGAAATGTGGAGAATTTGTATGGAATTATGCCAAGAATATATGGGATTTTAAGGTCTTGTTTGAAACATAATATGGGGCATTGATATTGTACGGAAGACTTTAGACTGGAAGGATTGATTAAGTTTGATGTTCGAAAGTTTAGCTGTCCCCCACAGTTTTAGTCCGTAGGTCCAAATAGGTTTCAGAATGGTCTTGTATATTAGCAGCTTGATGTCTATTGATAGATGAGATGCTCTGTTCAGTAGTCTGTATAACTGGCCAAATCGTTGATTAAGCTCTTGTCTTTTAAGTCTAGTATGAGGGTTCCATGTTAGTCTTTTGTCAAGAAGGAAGCCAAGATACTGGACTGTGTCTGAAATGGGAAGTGGTGTGGAATTAAAATGGACTGGCGGACAGGATCTGCGTCGGAGGGTGAATGTGACATGCTTACATTTTGATTCATTGACCTTGATGCGCCAATTGTTTCACCACTGTTCGATCAGGGAGAGATGCCCTTGTAGGTTTAAGGATGCCATTTCAGGATCAGAATGGAATGATAGGATAGCGGTATCATCGGCAAATGTTGCCTGAAAAGTATCGGGATTTGTAGGAAGGTCAGCGGTAAATAAAATGTAGAGGACTGGACCTAAGACGCTGCTTTGTGGAACACCGGCTTCGATTGGGTAATAGTTGGAAAATTCAGCACCACAGCGAACTCTGAAGGAACGGTTAGAGAGGTAGGATCGAAGGATTAGATATAAGGCTTGGGGTAATTGGATTTTGAGCTTGAAAAGCAAGCCATCGTGCCACACCCGGTCAAAAGCTTGAGCTATGTCCAGAAAGGCGCCAGTGCAATATTGCTTGCTTTCAAGTGCAAAGGATATATGGTCAACAACGCGAAGGCCTTGTTGAACAGTGGAATGTCCTGAGCGAAATCCAAACTGGTGTGAAGGGATTTTTTGGGAATCGAGTATTGGAAGGATGCGTTTTAGAAGGATTTTTTCAAAAATTTTTGAAAGAATCGGCAGCAAATTTTTTGGCCTATAGGATGAGCTATTATTGATAGGTTTTCCTGGTTTATGGAAAAGGATAATTGTGGAGTGTTTTCACATCAGAGGAAGTGGGTTGTGCGAAGGATACAAGTGTACAGGTAGGAAAGGGGTATAACCGCTTTTGGAGGAAGTTGACGAAGGATCTGGGAAGTGAGGAGATCGTATCCAGGGGATTTTCGGGGTTTAAGGTTATTTATGAGGAATTTGACATCAGAGGGGCTGACAGCTTTTGGAGGTAAAGAGAGAGGAATCGGTGAAGAGAGGAATTCCTTGACTTTAGCTGTATGGATGGGATGGATTTCAGGATGGGGAATGAATATGTTGGAAAGATGCTTGGCAAATTCCTCTGCTCTGTTCCCATCTGACGAAGCCCAGGATCCATCATCGCGTCGGAGGGGATGAGAAATGGAGTAGTATTTTAGGTTTTTTTTTGTTAGATTTTTTTCCAGAGGGAGTGATCTGTAGGTGGATAATTTCTTTTTAACTAATTTGGAATAATGGTTGTATAGTTTCCGATCGTCAGTATGCCTGGTTCTTTGCCAGAGGGTCCTAGAACATCGTTTGGAATGGATAAGATTTTTAAGATATTGAGGTAAAGGATTCTTTTGGCGGTATTTTGGGGAAGGAGGAGGTGAGGATGCATTCCAGACTGCTTGTTGGATCAAGGTGGTGTAGGAATTCACAGCTTCATCAAGGTCTTGAGGAGTTTTTAGGGATACTCTGAGGTCTATTGACTCTGTTATTATTTGGCGGAAGAGGTTCCAGTTTACTGGACCTCTGATGAATGAAGGTGGTGGTGATTTGGGTATCGGCGATATGGAAAGAGTCAGGATTAGAGGGCTGTGGTCTGAGGAAAGGTCATCGAGTCGGGAAACTGAATAATTAAGTGGTGCTACACCTTTGTGGATGAAAAAGTCTAGGAGATCGGAATTACGATTGGGATCGGTTGGCCAGTATGTAGGAGAATCAGGGGAGAGGATGTTGCTACGATGGGATTTAAGTGCAGACAGCAATGTTCGCCCACGAGTATTTGTGATTCTGGCTCCCCATTGCTGGTGTTTTGCATTTAAGTCTGCACCTATAAGGAAATGGTGTCCTAAGGAATTAAGGAAGGAATTGAATTGTGATTCTGAAAGAGGTTCTTTAGGCGGGGAATATGCTGCAACAATTGTTATAGGAAAAAGTGATGTTGGAATTCTTACGGCAGTAGCTTGAAGGAAATTATGGACTGGCAGGGGGAATAAGTGATGGGAGAGAGACCGATGGATGATGACAGCAGTGCTAGCATGTGCTTTTCCATCGGGGTGGTCAGTTCGATAAGTTTGGTAGTCAGGTATGTTGAGCAGTCGTTTACTGGTTAACCGGGTTTCAGTTATTAGGGCTAGGTCAATATTTTTTTCACGTAATAACGCTGTTAGTTTGCTAATGTGATTTCGAACACCATTCGCATTCCAAAGGAGAATGGAAAGGGATTTTTATTGAGGACATTTATGGGTTTCTAGGGAGGATGATGAGGCTGGATACAAGGTTTGTCAGTAATGAGATGAGGGGATTGATGAGGGATCTAAATTCAGAAAGGAACGATGTAAGTAAACTTGTGAGGTCAGTGGCATTGGTGGGAGGAGGAATGTAGGAAATAGGGTGATGACTAGACTTTTGGGTATTAGTCATTTGTTGTGGGATGGAGGGATGTGGGTGTTAGGGTTGAGATGTTTGATGTTGAGGTTATTCTTGTGGCAGGGCCTGAGCTTGTGTTATTTCTTCTGGCGCTCCTAACATTCGAGCATAGGATACTCTTGTGTTCACAATTCTGGATGGTTATCTTTGTGGCCCAGATGTCTCTTCATTTCCAGAAGTTGCCTGCATCTTTGATTTTAAAATTTTATAAGTCTGACACCCCTTCTAATTAGCCTGGTGCCCTTGGTGGCAAAGTGCACATGTTGTGGGTGTTTGCCTGGATTTTCTACAGTCCTCAGATTTGTGTTGATCACCACATTTGACACATCTAGGCATGTGGTGGCAATAGTGTTTAGTGTGGGCGCGTTACTTTATAAATTTCTTCAATTCCGGGCGATCGCTCAAGGTCAACATAGAATAGTGGTAAAGCTATTTTGTTCTTATCACCCGGCTGTTCTTTATTTTCTTTAAATATGTTGACTACCTGACGAACCTGGAATCCCATGGCCACCAATTCTTCTTTTATAGCTTCTGGTGGAGTTGAGGGGTGCAGGCGTCTGATGACCACCCTGAGCGCTCTCTCTTAGCGCAGTTGGTAGGTGTGGAAATCTGCCTTTGTGTCTGACAGATATTTAACAATATTTTTGTATGTGTCTGGGGTGTCAGGCATTAATTTTGTATCATTAATGCGACTTTGACCCGTATATTTTCCTGTGCCTACTACGTTGTTTAATTGTTGGCACAGCAGTTGAAAATTTTTTATGTTTCTAATAAATATTGGTGGGGGCTTGGGTTCTCTGGGAATCGGTGCTGATTCCATGTCTTCTCCTTGCGTATTTGATAACAGTTGATAAGGGTTAGGAGTAAAAAAGGGTGATTCATCAGCTATAACTTGGGTTGATGTTCAGTTTCTTCAACTGAGCTACCAGGTGTAATCGGAGGTGTATTTCTTTTTGATCGCCTAGCCTTCTGTTTGGCAGGTGAAGTTTGAGGTGTATTTCCCAGACTTCTCGATCTCATGCCTGTTGTTGTTTTGCTCGACATCACCATATGGAAATATCGCATTTCATGTTAAATTTAATGAGAGAAAAAGAGAAGAAAAAAAAAAGAAAAAAAATACGAATAAATACTTTTGAAAATTACGTGAATAAATACGCGGACAGAACAGAAGACAGAGTGACGTGGAGGTCTGCTCCCTGCAGAGGCAGAATGCTTTCTGTAGTGATTAATGGCGTCGTCCTCTGTTTACCAGCTCTTAAGTCTATTCCCGAGTTCCCTGTAATGTTTATTATAAGTGATTACTCACCGTTTATTTGTTTTCTGCTTCAAACAGAATTGCTAACAATAATGTTTATACAGTTTTTCACATGAAACTACACTGTTTTCACTGTTAAAATAGTCACTGTTCAAGAGGCGATCTGAGATACTTGCAACTAAAAGCTGGCGCATGCGCAGAACCGGTTTACAGAAAGGATCTGGAATAACCACAGACTAATTCGGTATGATCAACACGGTCAGAAATCAATGGATTGAATCGTCGTCTAGTCCTTGGATTCGACAGAACGGATGGTTGTCAACCTCTCCATTAAGTATCAAAGCATAAGCTGCTTTAAATCCCTCCTCGAATCTCCCCCGCGACATTAGTGAAGTACTTAAGATTTATACCTGATTACAAAAAGTACTTAGCCTAGTCCATCTTTATTTAGGAAACATTTCTTTGATTTCAAATTTCTTCGATATTAATTGGAAGCCCATTATTATTGGGTAATTGAAAGTGCATTTTTAAAAATACTAGCGAGTGTTTGAGGGATCACGTGCTCACATCGATTTATTCAAAATTTTCTGATTTCTTCGATATTGAGGTCCATTATTATGCTTTCGGCTGGCAGATTTTGAAAACGCAATCAATTTTTAAGATCCCGCGCTCACTTATCGATTTATTTAAACTTTTCGAATTTCTTCGATATTGAGTTCCACTATTATGTTATCGGAGTCGCAGTTATTGAAAATACTCTCGATATTAAGATCCCGCGCTCACATATCGTTCATATTTATACTTTTCAGATTTCTTCGCTCTTAGGCTCCATTATTATATTATCACTGGCGTACTATTTCAAAATACGATTTTAAAATCACGGGCTTTATTATTTATTTTTATTAATATAGAGATTTAATGTATATTGAAGTCTAGTATTATGTTATCGGAGTCGCGGTTTTTAAAAATGCTATATATTTTAATATCGAATAAATTCTAAAAGTTTACATAAATCGATATGTTAGCGAGCAGTCTTAAAATCAAAATTTTTCATATATGTTTGTTGATTTAAGGTGAATGCTTTCACATATAAAAATAAATGCAGGCTGTTGCGATTGTGATTCGTTATAAATTAAACCAAATAAAGATCTTTTATAGAGATGCCTGAGGATGGCCTGTAAGCCGAAAATTTGCATCGAAATAAATAAAATTGGTGAAATAGCAACAGCCTGCATTTATTTTTATGTATCAAAATACTATTTTCAAACTACGCCACCGATAATAAAATAATCGGTAAAAAATAAATATGTAAGCGCGGGATATAAAAATCGTTTATATTTTCAACAACTTCGACCACGAAAACATAATGGTGGACCTCAATATCTAAAAAATCAGAAAAGAAAAAAAAATCAATATGTGAGCGCGGGATCTTAAAATCGATTGTATCTTCAAAAACCCCGAAAACATAATAGCGGTCCTCAATATCGATCAAATCAGAAAAGTCTAAATAAATCGATATGTACGCGAGGGTTCTTAAAATTGATCGTATTTTCAAAATCTGCGACCCCGAAAATATAAGAGTAGATCTCAATATCGAAGAAATTAGAAAAGTTTAAATAAATCTATTTGTGAGCGCGGGATCTTAATATCGATTGTATCTTCAAAAATCCCGAAAAGATAATAGTGGACCTCAATATCGATGAAATCAGAGAAGATTAAATAAATTGTTATTATTTAAAAAACTGCACTTCCAATGCACTTCGAATTAATATCGAATGAAAAAATGTTTCCCTAAATGACGATGGAGTAGTTGTTAAAGGGTCAGGCACACAGAGGGCGATCTAATGAATTATTATTTACTACACTGTACATATCACACGGAAGGCGATCTATCGTAGCTAACCAGTCTTGACCTAACATCGATCCATTTCTTTACAGCAAGAACGATCGCATATCGTCGCAACAGATCGCGTTCTGAGTGCTTGGGCCTTTAAGCTTTTCAACTAACATTCAAACATCAGGAAAACTAAATAACAACACAGTTCTAACAATAAGTTCTCACAAAAAAGATGCAGTCCGACAGCACCCTCTGCGG
The DNA here is from genome assembly GCA_948150685.1 of Rhaphigaster nebulosa. Lineage (NCBI taxonomy): Eukaryota > Metazoa > Arthropoda > Insecta > Hemiptera > Pentatomidae > Rhaphigaster > Rhaphigaster nebulosa. The sequence goes on from OX411307.1 coordinate 139,990,490, forward strand.
AAGAAGGTGAAGGAAATTACAGAATTTCGTATTATTTTTCACCATGCTATAATCTTTTTTTATTGCATTTCGAAGTCAATTGTAACCTTTTCGAAATAGATTGTCACCTTTTCCATTTCAATTGTTACCTTTTCCATTTAAATTGTAACTTTTTCCATTTCATTCGTTATCTTTCCCATTTCAATTTTAACTTTTTTCATATCAATTGTAACCCAATAATTAATTCTAATTAAATAAATAAAATTAAAACAAAAAATAAAAACAAAATTTTAGCCCAATAATTAATTCTATTTTATTATTGAAAAATAATTATTTAAATTAAAATAATGACTTTTGAAATAATTTTGCCATATTTTTCCGAAATTTTTCTCATGTATTAGATTAGTGATAATTTCAAATAGTTGAAATTAAATATTATTTTCTTAGTGTGTCTATTGTTTCTTTTAATAATTATTAATTTAGGAAAAATATATTGTATATGAACTCAAAAAAAAACAAAAAAAAAAAACGGACACTCCTATTTTGTTGTTAGATTTGATTTCCAATAAATTTGCAGTTTTTTTGTGGATTACATGCATTTTTTCACCATTATCCAACAAATATCCAACTTTCATGAAACTCAGCCGGGCGGAAGAGTCACTTTATTAGAAACTCGAAATAAACAATAAACAATGAGTGTCCGTTTTTAATTTTTTTTTTTTTGGTCTTTGAGCCGATTTCTTGGTTCTTTTTATACATTTTATATATTGAATTTTAAATTATAGAAGCAAAAATATTGCACAAATTTTAAAAGCAATGAGTATGCAAGATAAATCAGTACATATATTCTTTTATTATTATTATTATACATATATATATATATATATATATATATATATATATATATATATATATATATATATATGCGTATATATTTAGTATATTTCTTGTTTCTTTTTATACATTGAATTTTAAATTACAGAAGCAAAAATATTGCACAATTTTTAAAAACAATAGTTATATAAGATTCACTCCTCCTACGAACTACAACCTTGCCGTGGTGGGGGAGCTCAGTACCCATGGGATCTGATTCCATGGAGAAGCTAAGAGTAGTTCATCATTACCGAGAAATGGCGGTATAACCATCTCGAAATGTAGGAAATGGCATTTCAGGGGTAGAAGGGACTCCAAACCGTGGCGAAGGCAGCCCATCTAGGGGTTGAAGACCCCAAAATCAAGCTTCCCGGTCCTCCAGGATGGGGGTTAGATCGATGGGTTAGCACCCCATCATCAAGAAAACAACATAAAACGCTTTCAGACCAAAAATAAATAAGCCGGATGGATCTAAAAGGTTAGGACTAAAACGCAGGAAACGGACGTTACGAATAGGAACATGGAACGTACAAGGTTTAAATACAAAGAAAAGGGAAGTAGAGGAGGAAGTGAAGAAGCAAAATTTTGACATTATGATTCTGACCGAGACAAAGGTTAAAGGTAAATACAGTGAGAGATACGGGGAGTATATACATTTCGTCAGTGCAGTGGAGAAAAATGTAAGGGCAAGAGCTGGAGTTTCAGTCCTCATTAAGAAGAGTTTGAAAAATAACTTAAAGGACTTTGAATGTATTAACGAAAGAATAATTAAAGTGGATATGCAATTATTTGGAAAAGAGGTAATTATATTGGGACTATATGCACCAACGGATGATGCCTGCACAGTTGAAAAAGATAAATTCTATGAAGAATTGGAAAATATCATAGAAAATATCCCTAACCACAAAGTATTATTCTGCACAGGAGAACTAAACGCTAGAGTTGGTAAAGGAATGCCAAGTGATATAGTGGGAAAATATGGTGAAGATGTAATGAATAATAATGGAATTCGACTGCGAAGCTTATGCCTAAGTGCTAATTTGGGAATCATGAACGGATTCTTTGAGCACAAAGACATTCATAAATATACATGGCACCAACCGACACGAAATCTAAGTAGTATTATAGATTACATTATTGTGAGGAAAAACTCAGCCATCACTGTAAATGATGTTAGAGCCATGAGAGGTCCAGAATGTGGCACGGATCGCTACATGGTTAGGGGTCTTATAACGTTTAAAGCTTTTCAAACAACTAAAGGCAAACCAGCACCTGCCAAATCACAAACCAAATCAAATCGGGTAGAATATACAGTCTACTACAAGAATCAGTAAAAAATCTCTATCAAAATAGACTGAGAAGAATACTGATTGAGGAGGAGGATGACAAATATGAAGATATGAAAAGGTGTATCCATCAAGCAGCTTCAGAAGCTCTTGGCAGAAAGTCGGAGGTAAAAAAGAATGACAAATATTGGTGGGATATGGAATGTGAAAACGCTGTGAAAAAGAAGAAAGACCTCTATATGAAATGGCTCTCAAACAAAAATGATCAAACCCTTAAAGAATATAAAAATGCGAACAGACAAGTTAAAAAGATGAGAAAACAGGCAATCAGTAGATTTTGGGAAATAAACTGCGAACTAATCGATAGGTGCCTGATGGGCCAAAAAAACAGTTTAGCATGGAAAAGATTAAAGGCAATAAAAAACCCCAAAACGAAGAGGATTGGACCTGATATCATGAAGGAAGATGTCTGGGTTCAGTATTTTTCAAGCCTACTTAAGGAAGAGAGACTGACTTATATCACTCAACCAACAAGTAGGACAATAGAAAATGAGGGACTTGAATGCTTTCTACCAATATCAGTTGAAGAAATAACTCTCACTCTCAAAGGAATGAAGAACCACAAATCTGCTGGTCCGGGTGATATCCAAATTGAGCTAATAAAAAATGGACCGGAAGAACTTACCCAATCCCTTTCAAGATACATGAATTATTGCATTAGGATAGGCAAAGTACCGGAAGAGTGGAAAGTTGGACATATTATTCCGATCTTTAAGAAAGGCAGTAAAAAAGTGTGTTCAAACTATCGGGGAATAACAGTGACTAACAGTATGAGTAGGTTATATGGCAGAATAATTAAGCGAAGACTGGAAGAAGAATGTGCGCACATAATTCCCGAAGAACAAGCTGGATTCAGAACAGGACGATCCTGCAGTGACAACATCTTTGTAGTCAGGCAACTTCTGGAGAAGGCAATGGCAAACAATGAAGAGGTACACCTAATATTTGTGGACTTACAAAAAGCGTATGATACTGTGCCATTAAAGAAGTTGTGGGAAACGCTAGATGATTTCAATATAAGTTCATACCTTATAACAGCAATAAAAAGCCTTTATGACGGTGCAAAAGCCTGTGTTAAAATCGGAGCCTCTGTTAGTAATAGTTTCCCTATAACCAAAGGTCTGAAACAGGGATGCTCACTGTCTCCGCTTCTCTTTAACATTTATGTGGAACGGGCCCTAAGAGAATGGAAGAAGAAATGTAGGGGTATGGGCTTAAAGATAGGCAATGATTGGCTATTTAATCTTCAGTTTGCTGACGACCAGATGCTCATCGCTGCAGAAGCAGAGGATGCAGAGTATATGACGAGAAAAATTCTCCAGGAATACTCATTATGGGGACTGGAAGTTAGCAAAGAAAAAACAGTATATATGACATTTAATAGCCAAGGTGAATACCTACATTTGGACTACATGGATCATGAAACCTGAAAAGCATTTTAAATATCTAGGAAGCTGGATAAATACTATAGGAACCACAGACCTGGACATTGAAAGGAGCATAAGCAACGGGAAGATCGTTATTAGAACCTTAAATTCGGTACTATGGAATAAAAAAGTGTCCTTAAAAACAAAGAAAATCATATATAAATCATTCCTAGAAAGTGTTACTCTCTAGACAGCGGAAGCATGGACAATTAAAGAGAGTCAATCACAAAGACTTATAGCCCTAGAAATGGGTTACTGGAGGCGATCATGTGGAATCTCACGGTTTCAAAAAGTGCCGAATAGTGAAATAAGACGCCAGGTTCAACAAATGGAGAACATCCTCCATACTATTGAAACAATGAGGCTGAAATGGTATGGGCATGTGATGAGGATGGAAGAGGGGCGATGGCCTAAAAGAATTTTGGAATGGAGACCAGAGAGAAAACGGAAGAGGGGTCGCCCGAGAAGAAGCTGGTTGGAGGGCGTCAAGGAAGGAATGGTGAACAGAGGAATGCGTGATGGAGACTGGCAAGACAGAGGAAGATGGAAAAAACTTATATTTGGTGACGACATATGACCAAAGTTGTAAAAGTCGTTAAATAAAATATAAGATTCATCAGTGCATAGATAAAACTAAATCATTACAGTTTTTATAAGAGGTGAAACCTTTTTATTTGAACAAAACTTCAAAACAAATGTGAGTAACCCGTTACTGTTGAAGTTTTCTATAATATAGGGACCGTTTGTTATGTTTTCGAAGGTTCTGATTCCATTATTTTAATCAAATTTAGATTTTCAATAACTGTTGAAGTTTTATTTGATGTAGGGATCGCTTATCAGGCTTTTGAAGGTTCTGATTCAGTTTATTGAATTGAATTTTTATCAAGCATTTGCATTTCGAAATACCATTCCAGTTGATATATTTTTTGCTGTAGGTTTCGTTTATTAGGATATCAAGGACGATATATCTTGACGTGGTGGGGAGGCTTGAATATCATGATGATCTAGAGGGCTTTGCCGGTACGATAGTGTTCCTCGAAGATTGTTAAGGAAAGCCCAATAAAATGCAGCCATTAATACCGACCTGACAGAAATAATAAGAAAAATTTAATAAATGGAACACCTGCCAAGTTTAAATTGGACATTACCTTTTGGAGCCTTTCCCAACTAGTAAAGATTACTCCAGAGGTGCAGTGAATCTCCCTTCCTTTCCAAGATTTTCCTTGAAATATGTCTGAAAGAGTGAAGGAAAAAATGTAAAGCCATGGGGATTCGTTTGAAAGAAGATGTATTCCTCTATAACTTATCATTTGTGGACGACCAAGTCATCATCGCCCAGGGTACTGAAGATGCTGATTACATGTTGAGAAAGGAATATCAACAAAGGGGTCTGGTTATAAAAGCTGAGAAGAAGGAATTTATGTCATTCACTAATAATGACATAATAATAATTATAAGAATCATTAAAGAAGTGATGTGAAGTGAAGTGATAGTGAAGTGAAGATTATCCTTGAAACATACCTATCCTCAGGATCGAAGATAAAAGCTATAAATACGAGGGTTATACTAGCCATATCATGCAGCTTCGGAGTTCTAAAATGGCCTACAACATCGATCCAAGAATTAGATAGACTTATACTAACGAGTATGACTGGGTCCAGAATGCATCATCCGACTATATCCATCGCAAGGCTTTATCTGCTTAGAAAGAAAGGAGGGAGGGGCCTAACAAACATTAAAGAGGGGTGCCGAAATCAAGAAATGGCCCTAGGATAGTACTTCAAACAATGTGAGGTGCCATTGCTTAAAATAATATGCAGTCTTGACCGAGGGTACACTGCCCTGCAATTAATTTCTCAGGAAGTTGCGCCCATCATTATTACCGACAGCAAAGGAATGGAAGTTTGGAAATCGAAAGCATTACATGGAAGATTTTATCACCAGCTTCAGCAAAATGAATTAGATAAAAAATAGCTGCCTAGTTAGAGGAAGTATGTTTCCCGAAACAGAGGGCTTTCTGATAGCAATCCAGGATCAGGCCATAGCTAAACAGCCGTTCTAAATGAAGTCCAGAAAGCTGTGCTGTTGAGCACCGCAAGGTATGTATGGAGCTTTCTTAATATACAATAAAAATGATCAAACAAAAACTGACCTGAGTGGTTGAAGTTAATTCTCCCCCTCTCCAGGAAAAAACGTTTTTGAAAGTGTCAAAAATTAAATAATAATGACAGTAAGAGTAAATCGAAATGCGCATATCAGATATAGCTATTAAACTGCTTAGATCACGAGAAAGGGACCCGAGATCTTCATGGTTTGACAAGGAGTGTGAAAGGGCAACACATCTGAAGAATGAAGCATATAAAGCCAAGGTTCAGCGAGAGACGAGTAGGAATGTCGATATATATAGACAGAAGAGGAGAATAGAAAAAAATCTCCACCAGTATAAGAAAAGACAGTAGTAGAAAAACGAATTGGATAAGACTGAACTTCTAAGGGAGAATAAGCAATTTAGGGAATTATTCAGAGCAGTTAAACGGAAAAGAAAACCTTTTGAAAGCAAGACTATCTACTGCTTGAATGGAGACGGAAAGCTTTTCACAAACATGGTGAATTTACTTTGAGAATAAAAATGGCACTTTTTCAGCTTCTGAGCAAAGATCTGAGCAAAAGATCCGGAGGAAGATGAAAACGACAACCATGAATATTTTCCTAGTTATCAGTCTATGGAACCCCCGGATGAAGAGGAGATTCTGGACGCTCTGACAAGGCTTAAAAACTAATGCCGGAAACTTGGAATAAGGCTATAATCTGTCCAATATACAAAAAGAGTTACCGGCTGGTCTGCGGCAATTATAGAAGCATTTCCTTACTCTGCTAGGCATACAAAGTGCTGTCCAACATCCTCTTTCAGCGCTTACTCCCATTTGCACAGAAGATCTTGGCTCCGTACCAATGTGGCTTTCTAAAAGGACGATCCACAATTGACCAAATATTCTGCTTACGCATTATACTGAGAAAGGACGCGAATATAAGTTTTAAACGCATCATCTACTTGTGGATTTTAAAGAAGTTTACGACAGTGTTCATATGGAATAGCTGTACAAGGCGATGAGAGATCTTGAAATCCCTGAAAACCTTATTAGATTGGTAAGACTCACCTCATGGTAAGAGAGAAGTGAAATGCACCATGCAGATTGGTGCAAAATCTGAGAAATTCACATCTGAGGCAGGGAAAGGACTGAGACTTGCTTATGCTGATGATAATGATATCGCTGGACGCTCCTTCCAGACTGTATCTGATCGATTCTTTAAACTAGCAGAAACAGCAAGCAAAATGGGGCTTAAAGTAAACGCAGCAAATACCAAATACATGGTCACAGAGGAAATTCCCAGGCCTGACAGAGAAATCACAATCGGAGAATATGCTATTGAAAAAGTCTCCGAGTTTGTTTATCACGGGCCCCTCATAATCCAAGACAATGTTGTGGCTATTTATTTTAATAATTCAGATATGATTGATATTGAGCTCCATTATTAGGTTAGCGAGGATACTGGTTATGAAAAAAATATCGACTTTAATATCGCGATATCACGCATCGATTAATTTTAACAATTCGGATATCATCGATATTCAGGTCCATTATTAGGTTACCAAAGATGCTGATTATGAAAAAAATATTCATCTTAATATCGTTACGCAACGTATCGATTTATTTTAACATTGCGGACTTCCTTGATATTGAGGACGTTTATTGGGTCAAAGGAAGTGCAGTTTCAATCATATAGTGAGAATGTGTTAGGTTTTCGAAGATAATAATTTGAATTACCAAGCAATTCGATTAATTATAACTTTTACATAATTCTTCGGAACAGGATTCGTTTATCAGGTTTTCAAGGACTAAAATTGCTTATTTACTACCGTGTAATAGAAAATAAAAAATAAAAATAGAAAATTTTCAGGACTATATATATATTATATATATATATATATATATAATTTTTTTTGACGGTCTTGAGGTTCAGTCAATTAATTCAACTATATTTTGTAAACGTCGTCAAAATATAGTTGAATTTATTATTGTATCTATTGACTGAACCTCAAGATCTTAAAAAAAAAAGTATATATATATATATATATATATATATATATATATATATATATACATATACATACCTATATACTCCCATACCTATATACATACTAAGGTTCCGGGCCTGAGGAAGAACGAAAGGTGAAAGAATAAAACTGGTGTTATTGTTTTTCAATATATTCTCTTATAAGTTCTACATACATAATACAACGCTTAGGCTACATTTATATAACATGAAAAAAATAATTTTCTTGTTTGTTCGAAAAATGTTCTTCCAACGTAGCTTGGTCGCTACCAACACAAGTCGCTAGGGGCTACGTCTGGGTTGCAGGGTGTTTGGGAGGTTTCTTGGAATCCGTAATCCTTCACAGCGGCCTTGGAAATCAATGATGTGTGGACAGGGGCATTGTCGTGAAGAAGCCAAACACCTCTGCTCAACTCCCCCCCCCCCCTTTTCTCATTGATGGCTTCTCATAAGCGGTGAAGTAGGACTACATAATACTCGGCATTCACTGTGGTGTTCCTTTTCTTAAAATCAATCAGCAGTATTCCTCTACAATCCCAAAAAATGGCGGTCATTACCTTTTTTGTCGACTGCGTGAATTTTGCCTCTAGCGGAGTTGCTTCTCCTGGCCTTCTCCATTCCATAGATTCCCTTTTGCTGAATGGGCCATAGTATAGAACCATTGTCTCATCACCAGTTATAATTGAATCCAAGAAATGTTTTGGGTCGGCATTATTCCTAGGTAAAAATTCATTGCTTCAGCGAACACGTTCCTCTTTTTGAGCAGTCGAAAGAATTTTTGGAACCAATATTGCACACAACATGCTCATATGCAAATTTTCTTTAATGATCCTCAGAATACTTGTTTTTGAAAGCCCCAACCTTGCTACTATTTCTTTAGTCTTCAGCCTCCGATCAGACAGTAATTCAGCTTCCACAAGTTTGATTGTTTCAGAATTGTTAGCTTCCAATATTTTGATTGTTTCAGAAGTGACAGCTTCCAATGGGCAATCGGGGCGCGGGTCGTCATCCAGACTTTCTCTCCCTAACTTAAAAAAAATTGTCCATTCTTTTACTATGGAATACGAGGGGGAGGACTCCTCATACACGGCACCCAAAGGTTCTTAAATTTGCGCAGGAATAAAACCCTCTTTACATTAGAATTTAATAACCACTCGGAATTCGATCTTGAACATTGTTAAAACACACAGATTCCTTCAAGGTTAGATACGGACTGAGGATGTGCGGGTGATGAGTATGGAGAGTGCAGACACAGACATGCACGGCGGGCAAGTCTCAGCCTGCTTGAAGTAGGGCAATGACTGTAGGGCGGAAACTTATGTACCTTACTAAGTATATATATGTATTAGTCTACTAATTTTCTATTTTTCTATTGTCTATTATCCTGTAGTAAATAAGTAATTTGCGTCCTTGAAAGCCTGATAAAGAATCCTGTTTCGAAGAATTATGTGAAATTAATAATTAATCGAATAGCTTGGTAATTCGAGTACTAAGTAGTTCCTTCGAAAACCTCATACATTCTCACTATATGATTGAAACTTCAGTTCCTTTGACCCAATAAACGACCTCAATATCAAGAAAATTCGAAATGTTAAAATAGATATATAATTTAATAGATCGTGAATAGTATAGCTTGTCGGGTTTGAATTTGCTAAATGTAAGTAATATAAAAAATTATTCGTGATCCAGAAATAGTAAATTTTTTAGTGATTCAATTTTCGTAACGATATTAAAACAGATATTTTTTTAATAATCAGCACCCTCGGTAACCTAATAATGGACCAATATCAAAAATATTTGTTGAAGTTTTATATTCATAGTCCAATAATAAAAATTTAACATTGTTTTTTTTAAATATTTAACTTTTTTTTTAATTAAAAAAAAATCAAATCATAAGGCAAAAAATAAATGTCACAATCTGAATTTCTTTTTCTGAGGCGAAATATTAAAATCATATCTGGATTATTATTCAAAGAGAGAGAAAAAAATCCCTGGTGCGGTGGGTCAATCCGCATTATTTTATTACTTTTTCTACTGTTAGTTTGTACGAACATTGATTATTGCTGTGTTTACAGATAGTTGAATTGATAACACACTATGGATTTGCTCTAGGCTTTTAATAACATTATGAAAAACCTGTTTCCCTTCATTGTCGACAATTTCTACAGTCTAGTGTGAGATAATTGTTTAACTTTTATCCAATTTTTTTAGAGTTGTAATCTCTGGTTCAGCCGAAAATTGAATCACTAAAAAATTTATTATTTCTGGATCACGAATATTTTTTTATATTACTTACATTTAGCAAATTCAAACCCGACAAGCTATAATATTCACGATCTATTAAATTATATATTAGAATTTTATACTGCACGAAATTGCATGTTTTGGTCTTTAGGCTAAATTGTACGATTTTGGTTGCACTAGATTGAACATTTTGGGATAAATTTGATGATCTAGATTTTGATAGCATAATTGATTGAAACAAATTCTTCTTATTATATATAGGTATGTATATAGATATTTATTTATTTAATTTTTTTTCATAAAATATATTATTAAGTTTAGGATAGAAAAATATAATGTACGGCAAATAATCCTCAAACACAAAAGGAACAAGTAAGTACACACAAGCCGTTAAAATTCTTGAAATAGTATTTCTCAGTGGTCTATAACTATTACAAAAACATCTCCCTAGAATGAGAGATTATTGTTGCTAAATTCGATTCTTAGTCGGTCTATAGCTTTTCAATATCCCGTCTGGCTTTGCCGTGGTTAGTGCTTATTTCATAATTCAGTGTTTCATCTATTATCTATTAGTGGTAATTTCATCATTATTAAAAAAGTTATTATAAATATTTAAAAATGCCAGAAGTTGGAACTAGTCTTTCGTAGAAAATTAAAATCTGGATATCAAATTACTCCGAGTTAAAATTTAATGGGAAAGCTGTCCTGCAATTTAAAAATAATCGGGTATGAAAGGAAATCTGAAATAGGCGCTCATTGTGCATAACAGGTAAGAAACATCTTTTATATTTATGAATTAGGCTGTGAATTTTTTAAATTATTATTATTTATTTTGTCGTTAGCTGGATAGATGCATGAATTGAAACTGAAAAAATAAAATAAACAAGGTGATTCAAAAGCAACTTGCCGAATCTTTTCAAGCATCGAGCAAGCAAAACCAATTTTACATCGATTTATGCTTAGCTTTAATTAGGGCAAACATACCATTTTTCAAAATACAGTCACGACCACTTATAATATTCATAGAAAAATACACTTAAAAAAATATACCTGATGAGAGCACACTCAGGAGAAATTATTTGCAACTCTGTTTCGACTCAAACATGGTTGAAAAATTGGAGATAATTTTATATACACCATGGTCGATGAGACTACTGATGCTAGAAGACTTTATATATCGACGTCGTTTTTTTTTATAAGGTATAAGCACCATTTAGCAAGCTTTATAGGAAACACATACAAAAAAGTTTTTTTCCCAAATATTTTTTTATTCTGTATTGTGTAGAGTAGGAGTTTATTCACGTGGCAAAACTTTTATAATTAGAATATATTTTTAGGGATTATAGCACTGGTCAAGGCCCGAGTGACGGCTGAGAGTCGTAATTATTTGGGGCTTACGTCATTAGTTGCCGATTTTTAGACCATTACCAATTTTTTTTTCTGGATATATTGTGAGCGGGAATCGATATAGGTGGTGTTTATTTCTCATAATAAATCGAAACCTAAATTTCGAATTTTTGGCGCTTAAGCCCTTATCAAAAAACGATCTCAATATGTAACCTCTTTGTTTGAATAAAATTGAAGAAATCGATCCGATGTCATTTTTAATAGGCTATAAATCTCCCCCAATGACAAATTATAAGACTGTCTCTCGATTTGTCAATGACGATCTCATATTTTTTTTTTCCAAATTCAGTATTTCAGTATAAAGTTCCTCTCCTTGTAACAGACGCAGCACCATGCATGATAAAAACTGGACAAGCTTTGAAAACATTCTACCCAAACTTGATCCATGTACCCTGTGTACGGATTAAATAGAGCAAGGATTTCCAAACCGTGATATAATAGTTTTTTTAAATAATATTATTGAATATATATATATTCAATAATATTATTTAAAAAACTATTATACCACGGTTTGGAAATCCTTACTCTATTTAATCCGTATCTAGTTATATATACATGTATATATATATATATATATATATATATATATATATATATATATATATATATATATATATATATATATATTCATGTTCTTCAGTTCTATTTTCTCAAAAGCTTCCATTATAAAGCTGAACTAACAAATTTGTAAAACCTTTGCATAAAATTAAATTAAATTAAAAAAACAAAATGAAGTTTATGTTCGGAAATTTCATCTTCCCCATATGAATTTATAAAAATGCATTTATAGTTTTTTAATAGGAGCTACAGACCTGTTTTTTAACTGGATTTTTTTTTAATTTTGGTGTTTTATTCTCGCACAAAAATTTATAACTGTTACTTAGAGTCTGAAACATAGACTGAAACTAAGACCTACCGAGGGGGAGGTATCAGAGGGATATATCCCCTCTCCCCCGAAATGTGTTTTGAGGAATCTTGTTGGTAATTTTAACAATAGTTTTATGCTTATCCTTAAAACGTACGCCAAATTTGGCGATTATAGACATTTTGGTGATTATTTGCCTTCTTCTTACATGGAAACAACCCTTGTGCCTTCTAGTTACTTTCTCCGGTTTGGTCTTTGGTTTAGCTCCGTCAAATATAATTAGTCAAAATAAATCAAAAATTAGGTTTTGAGCGTGAATTGCATTTACAAAGCCCCAGCGTGCGTCGTTTTCTACAACTTAAAGATTTATTATACCAACGATCCAACCTCCTAATTTTTTTAATTAAAAAAGTTACCTATGTATTACTATAAAAAGGTCTATTGGAAAACAGGAAATTTTGGAGCTCCACTACAAAATTTCAAAAATTAAGAAACCGTTAATTACTTTTGTGTCATTAATTCGCCTAAACATTTTTGGTTCAAACAAATCCAGTTTAAGCGCAGGGAGGTAAATTTTTTAAGAAATATAAATGAATTTTTATAAATTCATTAGTTGAAAGACATAAGTTGTTAGACATAAGACATAAATTCATAAGTTGTTATTTTAAGACTATAATAGAAACTTTTGTGGATATGAAACTGAAGAAAGACGTGCAGAACACTTATTCAAACATTAGAAATCCCTGTGGAAATTAACACAAATGAAATAAGATTTATGAATATATTTTTTTATGGTCTACCAAAACCCAATAAAAAATATGCATATCAATACTAATTAATAAATGTTATCTTCAATATCAAATCTATATAATAAAATACTTTTTAATTAAATGAAGTACAATATCTATAATAAATCTATAAAAACATTTATAATTATAAACCTAGACATATACAAACTAGATACTAACGAGCTGGAAACAATTGAATTTTTCTTTTAGGTATGAAGGAGTGGGGCAAATATAAGAAGAGGGAGAATTCTTGTGAGTGGTGGGGGCCATGATCCTGTCAGTATCAACTTCTCATCTCGTTAAGTGTGTTCAGTTATGTGATTTTCTTCGAACTTCGTTCTTTTTGGCTGTCCATAAAGTTTGGGTTTTATTTTATATAAGGTACGGATGCATATCCATTTATATTATTTTTTCAATATTTTTATTTTGTGGCTTGTAACAAAACCTTTTTTTTTTGTAGTGTATATCTATCGTTACTGTTATTATTTTGCAGTAAAATGTGGTTCTTCAAATCGTTTCTAATAACAATAGAATATTTTTAAAACAGTTCCTAATTTTATTATTTTTTTTTTTCAATTTAAAATTTTGTTTTACTACCTCAAAAATTATTGTTTAATCTATCAACAACTTTGGGATAGCATTTTTCAATTAAAAAAAAAACCCACAATATTATATGAAGGACTAGTACAGCGTGATCATAATATTATACCTACTATCAGTACTCTTTTAGATCATATAGGTATTTATGTATATATATTAGCTAATTTATAAATATTAAATGTTGACAGTTTCTTAGCTATTTTCTTGTTAAATTCTTAAAAGTTCATGTTGATCTATTTATTATCAAAGCCTGTTAATAAACCGCGAGTAAGGTTAGAGACCGAAGTATCGGGAGATAGCGGGCTTTGCAGGAGTATGCATGGACCGGTTTCCACTTGCAAGGTGCACTGCCCTCCATCGTCAGTATCTGCTTTAAATGAATCAACAATTTGTCTAACGTCATTTAGTTTGTATAAGGTTTTTAAAAATTATGTTTATTACGATGGATTGGATCTCTTGAATGTGGAGGCCCTTCCTTGCAGCTTGAGAGTAGCAACACTATACCTCCAAGACAAGGAGCGATCGCAGTGCCATCGTTGATATGAGGCATATCCAGTCTAAGTGATTAATTATTAGGTTGTATTCAAACTTCGCCCTTGTACACTAGTGTGTGTCGTCGGTTGTTAAGCATCTTTGTGATACAACAGTCTTTTTCTTTGTAATTCAATTGATTGTTTTCCCATCAATTTATCAGGGATTATCAACCTTTTCGTTTGGCGTAACATATTCGAACTACAACAATGTACCGTGCATTTTTAATATAAAATTGAAGTTGGACTAAATAATTAATACTAGAGAGAGAAAGAAAGAGAAATGCTTCGTTTCCAAGCCATACCGCCCAAATACATTTCTATTCACACAGCATACTTATCGCATTGCAAGATGTAATACAGTTTTTTCATGCATCATAAAACGATTTAATATCGAGATATAAAAATTATCGATACGGTTTATACGAAATAAATTGATAGAAAATAATTGCATTAAATTCACATAACCATTTTCTTAATATTAATTTCAAAATCTGCGTGATCCTTAATATTATTGTCTCTTGAGCTGTCTCATTTTGTTATGCATTTGTTGCATTGTTGTTTGACATCAATAATGATCAAATGGTATCAGGAGTTTACTGAAAATCAAACTTGAATGAATGTCCATATTTTGTCTTCGGCCAGATCAGTAAAATTTCAGGAGGAGCAGTAGCGTAAGTATGAATTTGGAGGCCGTGGCGGCCAATTTTTGAGACACCTAAGCTTCTTACTCAAAATTTGAAGATGTGGCTATGCGTTGTACTGCCTTCATTGAGAAAAACGCAGTATCTGACCACTGAATGTTTTGGAGATAACGTCCTTAAAACTTTATTCATCTGCCCACACTATGAATTAAAAGTTATGAAATTTTTTAAAAATTAAACCAATCATTATTTCTTTCTGAATTTTTAAATGTAAATAAATCCCATCAATTGTATCAATTAATAAAAAAAAAAAAAACGAGTTACTACGTTACTACGCCAACTTTTCTAAATATTTTCTTCGGTGAACATTTTAAAAACCCAGTATACAAGATGTCATAAAATTATTGCATTCTTATTAAATTATATCAGTAAATCAAGCCAACTATTTTTTTTTTTTTTTTTTTTTTGTTAGAATGTAGTATATGTTTGACTAAAAAGAGTGTTTTCTTCACTTTTTTTCATTTTTCTTAATTTTTCATCATTAAAACATTAAGGTTAAATATTTACATTTAAAATTTTTAAAAATATATGTTTTTTATTTAAATTAGATTAAGAAAAACCTTCTCCGTTTTGCCCATTTTAACTTTATTTATTTCTAAATCCGTCAAATTATCGATTTAAATTTTGCCATTTTCAATCCAGATAGGAATGTTTTGAATATATAAATTAGTCAATTCATTTAGGTTTACCTCCATCTGATTCTCTAATGGTTTGATTTCACCTAAAAACTTAAAGTTAGTTTTAAGGAATTGTTTCGCTGTTTTCACACATTGTTCATCCACTAAGAAATTCATACTGACAAGGGAAGGGCACAGTCAATGGGTCACCGATTTCAACCGAATTTTATGTAGTGATTCTACATCCAAAAATATTGGATTTATGTCCAGCGTTCGTTCCAATGGGCCCTAGGAGCCAAAAAAACAAAACAAAAAACACGCTGAACCTGCTTTATTTTTTATCTCGAGTTTGAAAAATTATATATACGTGTTTTTTTCCACCAAAAGTATTTGTATTTCATTGTATATTAAAGTAAAAATATTAAATTATAAATATAAATATAAATTAAATTTTCAAATTCAATTCACTATGAGACCCCGGACCATGTCCATATTATAATATAAAATCGTTGTTTCTGATCCATAAATAGTACCTTAATATTGGAGTGATCATTTTTTTTTTTCAAAGAAATAATTAAATTATAGAACAACCCAAAACTCAGTTTGTCATAGTAAATTGAAATTTAATTTGAAAATTTAAGGCCGGGTTGATTGTGATATAAGTGATACAAAACCCCTATTGTGATCCAGAAATAGTAAATTTTAGAACTATCCAATTTTTCAAATAAAATAATTAAAGTTTATGGCGATCTCAAGGTTCTATTGAATTATATGTAATGAAAACACTATTCCTCTACGGAGTGAAGTATGTTAATAGAATTTTTTTGTTCGATAGTGGCGTCAGATTTGGTTTTAGCACTGTGAAAAACTCCAGTTTAATTTTTGTATTTTATTTTAATATACAATGAAAAACAATTTTTTTTGGCGAAAAACCACGTCGATATCATTTTTCAAACTCGAGATGAAAAATAAAGCAGTTTCAGCGTGTTTTTTTTTTTTTTTCTCGGCTCCTAGGGCCCATTGGACGTGTCCAATATTTTTCGATGTAGAATCCCCTCCCCCCACAATATTTGGTTAAAATCGGTGAACCATTGACTGTGCCCTCCCTTTGTGAGTTTAGTTCCGTATCTCTAAAATTGTTATTTCAGTATTTCTAATTACAATTATTTTATATGGATATTGTAGGAAATTCAATCCTCTACAAGATTATTTATCATGAATTTTGCACTAAAAACAGTAATTAAGGCGAAACTTCTGATTATCAAACTTTTTGCGTTTTGTTGACATTTTGCAGATGTTTACGGTCCCGCATCTCAGCAGATATTCCGAATTTAAAGAAATATTTCATATAAAACTTGCAGGAAATGTAACGTTATTTAAAATTGGTCATTTCAAAGATTTACCTAAAATGCACTGGAAGCGAGTTACTGAGGAAAATCTGAGAAAAGTCGACTTTCTCTAAAATTGTTATTTCAATATTTCAAGGCGTCTGTTGAGAGTAATTACAATTATTTTGTACGAATCATGTAGGAAATTTAATCCTATACGAAATTAATTATTATGCATTTTGCACTAATGTGCACTGAAAATTAGTTATTAACTTTGAACCGACGAATATTTGAATGTTAAAGTATCTATACAGATTTGGGGTCATACATATCAGCCGAACATATCAGGAAGAATATTCACCAAGCTAATAGAAAAATAAAGATAAATCTCATTAAGACTGTGATATTGAAAGCTGGACATTGAACGCTATTAACCCTAGAACTGCCAAGGGGGGAGAGGGGGTTCGTCGAACTCACACCTTTTTCTTTTATTCCAAATCTATATTTATAATTGCTTAAATAATCTTTAAAAAATAGACATTGTAGTTTTGTTAATGATAAACCTTTTTAAAAGACAAATTTATTTTTAAAATAATTTTTATGGGAGAAAGAAAATTAGAACTATGCTTTGGGTACGAAGAAGAATTGAAGAAAAACATATTTATATTTGAGATATAAACCCTCTCAATTTCCATCAGAACAATTATATATTTTTTTTAATTTATTAAAAAAACACCTGTATTACTCCATATTGCAGTAAAAATTAAAAAATAATACAATTATTGGCTAAAATACCATGACTTAGAATCCCTTGGCAGTTCTAGGGTTAAGTGAGAATTAAATTCAGAATAATTTCACAATGCATTTCTGGCGAAGTATGAACGACCCGAAATTACAACAATGCATTATTACATCTACATATATAGGAAAATTCTGTGTATTGTTTATCTATATGCATTTCGTTTATTTTGTAACCTCAGTATATCTACGAGTACATATTTTCCCTGGGCTCCCGGGCTCGTAGGGTCAACCATCCGGGCCGGATTAAGCGCCAAGTAGTCGCTCCTAGGCAATGTAAATCTTGGGGCCCTTCTCTCCTATCTAATTTAATATATTTTATTGCATGAACAAAAATAGAAGCACAACGATGCAAGGTTAATATTTAATTTGTTATACAGTCCATCCATCACCCTGACCCTGTTCTCTTCAATACAGGTTTTATAATATTTATAATTATTATAAATGAAATTTAATGGATAGGTAGGTTAATTAAATTTTGTATAAATACCAAATTGTAATATATTGGTACTAATGTATGCAAGTTATTATAATGTATGCCATTTATTAAAGCAAAACTATTCGTAGGTTATGATAATTAATTGCAATCTATGCAATCCTCGCAAATAAAGAAAACATACTAAGGTTATAACAATGATTTATTTCGCGATTAACTTAACTACTAAACATAATCAATATCAGTCAAAATATCGCATTAAAATATTCAAACATTAAACCTGTTTTCAAAACGTTGATTTTCCTATAATTAAGATGTCTCTTCTCGGTTCTACATTTATCTGAAATTCTTTACTGCGTATGCAGTTTCGTCGATTTTCTCAAAGCAGTTTTCTGAACAAATAAAATTCAACTGAATTATAATCTTTAAATACAAGTCCTTAAAAATCTTTTTAAAGAAAACTAAACCTACTATAACTTATTTTTCTCACAGGCAACGGGTCCCCTAGGAGACTCGGGGCCCATAGGCAATTGCCTACATTGCCTAAATGGTTAATCCGGCACTGTCAATGATGTCTCAATGTCAACTCTGACTCATTTCCAAGGACTACAACGTGCAACATAACCAACCCTTCACGCATTGGGAACATTGCTAATTTCAATTGCTGCACTCCTAATCTCTTAATGCTAGGTTACCCGGTGTAAGATAGTTGTTAAGACTTCCAGTTGACGTCCGCATGACGGTATAGAAGGACCAATCTAATTAGGGATTGATAAATTGATAAATTTATATTACATTTAATTTAATACGTATATTAAATAATACCAAACTGTATTTTGAATTGCTTATTTTTGAATTTCTGTGTATTTTCAGAACTGAAGATGAATGTATAACATTCGAAACTAGTTTTAAATAAAAAAAAAATTATAGAAGTGGCAAATAATTTATTAATCCCTAATGTTTAGATTTTTTTGTGTTGGCTATTAAAATGTATATATCCTGAGTTTCTAGTATACATAACGTAACCGTGTGAATGTGCACCGTGGTTAATTGCTGAGATAAATTAGCTCAAATGATAAATAATAGTGCATATTACATGTAAGTATCAACAGAGTTTTTAATTTTTCAAAATAAATACAAAAATATCACTGACTTAATACATTTTTCTTCTCTCCCCCTCCCCCAACAAATAGGGCTCCCGCTTCAGAGCTCAAAATATCTGGTCACGCTAAGCATACGGCCAAGCCTACATATTGGTTCACTGTTCTATCAATCCTGATCTATATTTGTTTTTGTTGAAAACGTTGCCTTCCTTCAAAACTATAATTCAGTCGCACATCTTACTTTCGAACTGTAGAACGTAATGGCAATGGCGGACACATGCGAAAAATGTGCACATTGATTTTCTGTTACATAATGCTGATATATTGAATTGCGGTAAATAAGTTATATTGTATTGTCCTTGTCAGGCTCAATAGTTTATATGAAAAATGCACTCGATTACTTATATACAATGCTTCAAGTGCATCTGCAATTGATTATTTTTAGTCATAGTGCGGTAAGTACATTATGAAAAGTATTCAGTTTGGTTTGAGTACTGGAAGCACTTGAGATGTATGTGATTACTGACCCTCTATAATCCTGGGTTAGTCCAACGATAACTTTCTGGCTAGCTAGCTCATTACTTGATACCTTGTATAGCAGAAATACAACTTTCTTCGTGAAAACATCAATGAGCTTATAGCGCATTGAAATATAGTTATCTTTCTGGTTTTAGAATATTAAATAATAATAATAATAAAAGGCTTAGCGAAACCAAAGGTTCGATGCCGACACCATTAATCGCTGCCTACAAACCTCGGTTCACCGACTACCCTCCAAACCCAAATCCATTTGATCATCCATAACCCAATCCTCACACCTACGTTTCGGTCTACCCCTCGGACGTTTATCAGTCGGCTTAGAATATTAAAACCTACACAAAACCAATAACAACTGCAGATACAATTTTTGTTGTTGCTGGTCTATTACTAATATTTATTTAATTGTGTCTTGCTCGTATAATATTTTCTGTTTGAACATCAGACAATGATATGTTTTATTCCGTTAAAATTTGTAGGCTCATTTTATATTATTTTTATAATTAAGTGGTTAATAATAATGTTAGCCATACAATTTCTTGGGTAGATGTTAGGTTTTTACTTTCCTACCACTATTTTGTAAGGAAAGCACCTATTGTGATCGGGTCTAGAAAATAACAGATCTTTATATTTTCAGAGTCCGAAATAGCGGCTGCGAAGTAGCCGAAAAAAGTCTTTTTCAATAGACTGCAGCGTCAAAATGTATCTGACGTTTTTCATGCAACTTGCCTAACGTCCAATCCTTAAATGCCTTATATATATACTTGAAGAAGTGTATTCTGCTGAGTTTATTTCGAGTAGTGTTTATGTGAACTCTTTAAAGATTATTATTATAGAGTGATAAGGGAAAGTTGTGTGATGCGCGCACCTTACCAGATTTTTCTTCCATTAACTAGATACTCAAACTTTCATTTGATACTGTATTTATACAAAATGGTATATTATTTAGGAGATTACTTTATCATTAAAGTTTTTGGTTTTGAAAATCAGTCCTGTCTCTTAATGTCTGGTTGAAATTATTTTTTTTTCTTCCAGATCGAACAGTAATTTGGAAGTAATATTCAATTGGCGTTTGTCTGGGAAAAATTTTTTTAGTGATCAAAAGCAAAAAATAAAATCATTTAATTGTGCTTCTTATGTTATGTTTCTTCAAGATTCCTGTTATTTATTACAACTTTATGTGTGGAACTTATAATTTTGACTTCAAGATCTTGAATTATAACCACTGAGGTTTGAAACGATGGTTTTTAGAAGATTTAGATCGTAGAGGAAGAAATTGGAATTTTTTATTTGAGAGATGGGATCGACTTTCTGTTTTAAGACGCCCTATGCACCATTTAGGTATACAAGGTTTTAGTTATAAAACGTTTTCATTCCCGTACAGTTATTTATTAAAAACTTGCAATGAATTGATAATCTGGAAAGATACAAACGCACAGATCATTTTTCGAGACTTGGTTTTTAATAAACATTATTTTTTTTTTCTTTATCACTAAACAAATCTTCCCCTGACAAACAAAAATTGAATATTGCTTCCAAATTACTATTCCATCTGAAAGAAAAAAAAAAACAATTTCAAGCGTACTTTAAGTGACAGGACTGATTTTCAAAACCAAAAACTTTTATGATAAAGTAGATTTCTCGTAATATATCATTTATATATTATATGAATTACATATTTTTAACATAGGTAAGTGAAAGTTATTAAGGGAAAATAAATAATTTTACATTGCGCATGTGTGTAGCTCTTTTTATTATACAATTTAGGAATGACCTCACTTTAATAGAATCTATGATCCTACATTTAACAGAATTTATTACACTTACCCTCACAAAATTTGTAAAATGAAATCATCTAAGACCTATTCGTGTTAAACTGTTGGTTTATTCGACATGACTGTAACATCGCATTTGCAGTCTCTCAAGTTTCGTAACGACTGCCTCTTCCTTGAACTCTCACCTTTGGGAATCGGCCTTTCTTCTTTTGCAAAAACTAAAATACAATCTCAATCCAGGTGACTAAAATTTATTATTTAATATAAAATTAAAATTCGAAAATATTTAATCTATATTTTGACCATATAAACCATTTGAGATAGATGCATTTTGATTAGTTGGTGTATTGATTTACATACAATGAACCATAAGACAGGTTTCACGCCATCATAAGTATACACCACATTTTTTTATTTGAATATATGTAGTGTATATTCCATAAAAATAATGTTTTAATTTTTACTCTCGCTACCATGACAACACTGAAAGGATAGTCATATTGATAGATCCTATGATTGATTTTTTTTTTTTTTTGTCATGATATAATAATTTTTTTGTGTAATGATATAATAATTCTTATAATTTGGAGCCTTATAATATTATAGTTATCATTAGGAACAACTTTAAGTTTTGTTAATAATTGAATTTCGAATTTCATAAATGGCTAATCTGGAGGTTTATGTCGTCCTTTCGTTAAGCGCAAAATGAATAATGAAACTTTTGTCCTACCAAAAACGAAAGGTAGTTGTTCAAACAACACTACTGTTGAAGAATCTCCATGCCATTCCTCTAAACTGCCGATCAATCTCTTAAAAATGATCGATCAACAAAAGTTAAATTACAAACTAGGGAGTTAGGACAACTTATATGAATGAATTCTGCAGTGGCCGTCAGAAGCGGCATCGCATCTGGAGCTCGAAGAAAACTTTTAATAAAAACATCCTTATTATATTTATTTTGACGCGGGCATCAAGATCACATACGCTCCCACGGAGCGTATTGGTCCAGCGTTTTAAAGCTTAAAAACCTACCTACCGTTTTTGAGATAACGCACGATATAGGTCCGCACGGGCCTCATGCCATCTTGCGTACGTGCCGTTGTCATGGCAACTTTATATCAATTTGGGTCTGTTTACAAAAACTTTTAATGAGTGAGAAATTATATACTGTTTCCCATGTCCAACTCTGAAGGGCACTGCTATGTATAGTATGAATACTATACATTGAAAATGGTAATCTAATTGCCTAACTCTTAAATTGAAAAGATGTTTTCCAGTGGGGTAAGCTAATTACTTATTAAATATGAACTGTAACTTCAACATAGTCATTACAAACTATGTAGCTTCACTAAATATGTGTGTTAAATAAACGTTTTTGGTAATCTTATATTGTTTACACGAATAAATATGTTTTCCTACTTCTAATGTATTAGGGATTAGAAGAAGGATTGATATCTAATGCGAGAGTTCTCGCTCGGGTATACTAGTTTTTATTATTTTGATTGAATAAAAAAATAATGTTTATTCTGGGGCATTCAGTCCCTTAAGAATAACATAAATGTACAACTTAGGGACAATTTGGCCGGCTTTACTGTGGTAAATCATTTATATTACTTACAAAAAGTCAAATAAAAATTATTTATAAAAATAAAATACAAAAATAACAATAAATATATAAATATACTTATGTACCTATTCGCTCAAACTTGCATAGTTATTTATTCTTTACATACACGTGGAAGATTCATCATTCAGGAGATTGAGAAATAAATGGTGTTTAAATGAGGTTATGGAGGAAGCTTGACGAATAAGAGATAGGTAAGGGATTCCAAAACGAGGTAGCATGAATGGATTTTTAGGATTTTTCAAAGGAAGCAGTTCTATGGGATGGGATGGGATATATACAAATCAGTAGGCTCAGATCTTGTATTTAGGAGATGAATGGAAGAACTCAGGGTGAGGAGGAGGTCAAGAATATAGGAAGGTTTTCTGGCTTTTAAGGATTGGCATAAAAAGGTATTTTCATCAGAAATTAGGATAAAGCCACTAAGCATTGAGTGGATTAACCACTAAGGGTTTGGAGCCAATTAAAATTTCCTCAGGCGAAGTTCGAAAAGGGATCATCTCGAGAAACTGGAACGATCATCTTCTCCTTCAAATTTTCCTTCAATAATACCCTTTAAGTCTAATGGTTCCACTGAACTTGTGTCCCCTGAAAATTTAGCACCTGACCTCGACTTAGCTCATAATCCCAAAAACATGGAATAGCACATGTGTATAAACATTTTTAGTAAAATAAAAAATTAAAACCCCCTTAAAAAATTAAAAGTTTTGTTTGGTTACTAACATAATATCATCTGATGTTGAGCATGTAATTTTTTTTTTTTTTTATAATTTGATACTTTAAGGTATTATTAATACTTTTGAAGTTTCAGAATATTGAGTATGCTTTAACAGAACGCATGATAATTTCATCAGAAAACGGTTGATCAAACAGAATTATATTTGCCTACCGTAATTATGACTATTAAACGATTATTAAACACTGAAATACTGAATTTGTTTGATATAGAAGCTCATGCCTATTTGAGTATGGGCGTCTCGTTATCTGAAGAGACGGTGAGAATATTTAATTAAATACTTAAATACTTTATTTCAAGTATTGAGAGTATCCAATTAAGGAATAAATATGATAAAGATTCAATAAAATAATCACAAAAGTAAAATAATTGAATACTTTCTTAAACTTTCAGGACATAAATTGCCGTTGAAAGTAGGGCCAGTTGCTGTACTTACAAAGAAATCTGTACATTAAGACCTCTGTAACGAAACAGTTAAATCTCATAATTATTTAATCAGAAGTAAAATTATTGCAGAAGATGTATTTCTTCAAAGTATTAAATTGGATATTGCCGAGTTTTTTACTTGTAGGCTACTGCTTGTTCTATACTGGCTACGAATTTCTGTAGTTTTTACATTTGAATTAAGATAAGTCGGGGTAAGTGCATGTATGGGGATTTATTTCAAATCTATTTTGTTATGTGCTGCCTTCTAAGGGAATTTGAAGTAAATAGTAAAATCCCGTGAGATGGCAGCTCAACAAAATAAATATGATATAAATCCCTATGTATGTACTTGCCCCAGGTATTGACTGGCATTAACATATCCTAACTATTAATAAGTCTCAAGAGTGTATGGTTATAAATTGATTAAAAGATGCTTGATTATATGTTACATTGTGTGCAAAAAAAAAAAAATAAAAATAAATAAAATCCATCGTTCCCAAACTCCATCATGCCACGATAAAATCCAACCATTCTAATCGACCGCGAGTATGAAAAACTCATGGTGTGGAACGATGGATCGCACAGTATTTCATACAGTTTTTAAGTTGTACCATAATTATAATAAAAAAATTGTTGGTCAGAAAGTGCAGTATAGTTAAAATTTACGATATTGATTGTATACAATATGTCACAAAATATTGATATGAATAACTTATACTTCATTTTTACTCCACTACCTGCACATGAAATATATAGTAAGGGAAAGTATTGTGATCGTTAAAAATTTCGGATCCGAGTTTTCAACTTAAATACACGCGTTATTTAGTCAAAATAACCAAGTACTGCTAAATGGTTTTAATGGGTGTGCGGGTGTGTGATAGGTCTAGCTTCAAAACGAAAAGTTGTTCGAAACTGAAATTGAGTATTTAAGGCAGGTATTGGCTTGTGATGTTAAAGAAAATTTTTCACCAAAATCGACTAACCAGAAATGCCTCTTTATGAAATAGATTTTACACATTTTTATCATTTTTCTCGAAAAAGGATCTAAAGATTTTGGTCAAACTCACTGAAATAGTCTGACAGACTTTAAATTCCGAATTTTTTGAAAATGGTTTCCTGTAAGGTACCTTTAATTTTGTTTTAATTTGAAATAACTAACCGTTTCTCATTGTTAGTGGTAATGGAAAATGAATAAATATAAACTATGAAGGAATTTGATAATTAACTTAAGGAGAAATATTTTCTCTCGTTGAAATTTTGTTTCCAGAAATAAGAGTTATCATATTGGTATACAATATACCGTTGGAAAACTAAATATTTCAGAAAAAATGATATCTGGCATATAAAGCCATAGAAGGTAATGGAGAGTTACGAAAAATGCATACATTTAAGATGTGATTGTTGTAATAATGATTTATACTTTATATTATTTAATGAAATTAATTTTTCCATGCAAACTAAATTGAAAATTTTAAAATTTATTTCAAGTAGCGTGGCAAGTGAAAGTTGTGATGGGCGCACCACTCCAGATTTTTTTTTTTATATTATTTTTTATTTATAAATTATATTAAAAAATAGAAATATTAACTGAAAAGAAATATACATTACATTTCAAATTTACAATATACTTTAAATTTCCACAATTTTGTTTGTGTAAATATTAAATTATTTAAAGTTCTTGCTATTTTAGAGGAACTATTAATATCTCATTGTTTCTCAAGAGTTATATTGATCTGTAATTTTGAAATATTTGTTGACTGTAAATATTATAGAATAAATGTTCACCAACTTTTTTTATTTTATTAAAAAAGGTGTGACGCGAATTATCAATCAAATATCGTGGGTAGCAAAGTTGCTAATTCCACCCTTCTGGCCGCTTACATAATATTCAGAAATAATGTTTCTTGTTAATGCTTGGTATTGTCGTGTTTATGAGTTCCGAATCGTTTTGAAAATTGCCTTTAGACGCATGAATCACTGACCACCTGTCGGTAATAAATGTAACGTATCGAAAAAATGGAATGATGAATGGAATGAAAGGGTCAGTGGGACCCTTGAAATCGTCTTCACGACAAGCACTCCAGTCGCTCTACTTCATCCTTTTTTTAATCCTTTGGAGTGATAGTCCGTGGCCATATTAATAGAATAAGATTAAAAACGTCTTCTGAGGTTACTTTAATGATTTTTTGAGCCCGGAAGGCAGTACCAGATTTAGACCTAGCGGAGCCCTGGCCGAAACTATATTGCGGGGTCCTTCATGGTTAAGGCGGAAGGATGCCGGGGAGTTTGGGAGGTATGGGATACACCCCAAAAGGGAGGGGGAGTCCGGGGGTCCCTAAAATAATAAATTTGTCTATTCCGTATTAGTCATTTATTTAATTTTTTGCATGGCATGGGGCCCTGGACGGTCGCCCACTTCGCCCACCCTTTGATCCTCCCCTGCCGAAAGGCAACTGATCCCAGATGCTTAAAATGGAGTTATAAATCTTTTAATCAATTAATGAACTATTTTATTATTCTTTAGATTTTAGTTATTTTAATTCAGAACAACTATCTGCTCATTAGCCTTTTCGAAAATAACATTAGTTAAAATATATGAGCATTTGCATATAGGGCTTCTTTTTTTTTTTTTTACTTAGCTTTTTCAATCCCTCCCTTAAAAAAGTTTTCCTCTAAGGATTGATATACACTTACTGCCTTATAAAGGTAATCGTTTCTCGAAATTGGACTTTTTCATTCTGGAAAATAAGTTGAGTTCGTAAAACTTGCAATTTGTTTTATTTGTTTTGCTGCTTCAGAGCGGTCTCGTGTCCTTGGGCATTGTACGTGTCGGCAGCCGGCTTGGGCGTACCTTACGTCCCGAGGACACGCCCACTATCCCCTCCTTCCCATCGGACAGACAGCTTTCACACTAATCTGTCTCTTTCTTAGCGCAGGCGCACCAAATACCACGGAGAGTAGGAGTGACACCTCTAGTGTCGATGAACCGAAAATTTTCATTTTCATCAAGGATTTTGAAGGAATAGGTCGATCGAATCCTAGGATGTTCGGTAATATCTCACCACCGGAGAAACAAAACTAATCGTGGATTTCTACAATATTGTGAAAATTTATTTTGAATATTTAACGGTAAAAATGAAGGCAATCCTGAAAGGCAAAAATTGAATGTGTTGAGGACCTTTATGTTTCTAAAACGCAAATTTTTGAAGGGGGTTTGAAACATAAAACCGATAAATTAATTAATTTTCTACATGTACACAATTAATATCGGGTTAAAGAAAAATTAAGCGTTGATCCACTGCCGTTGTTAATTTACAGTCACCCGCACACTCGCCCCTTAAATTACAAGCATGGATATGGTGCGACGAACTAGTAACTTAATGGCCTTTGCTGTTACAGAGGAAGGATAGAGGCAAACGGCCTCTTTAATAAATTACTGCAATTTCCTGAAATGGGAAGATCGGTTTTGAAATGTAAAATATTATTTTATATTATTATTGTAAATAAAAATAGACAAAGTATAATGTATATTTTGTAAATAAAATAAACGTTTTTATTTAAACCGCCCCATAAAAAAAGTATCGCATTTAAAATAAATTATTTAGGGTAGATGTACCAGTAACGGACATTGGTCTAATAATGGACAATTCGCAGTTCAAATAAAGAAAAAAAAATCACTTCATCTTATGTGCTGTCTTATTGTTGTGATATACAATTGATTTTGTATATACAATTGTTAAGCTGTGTTATTAACAGGGTCGAAGTGGCGAGGGAAAAGGTGAGAGAAAAGAGGGCTTTTGCCTCGGATGGCAAATTTCGAACGAAATTTTATTTTTAGGTCAAGCAAAAAATATTTGATATTGCTTTTTGATTGTTTTGACCTTAATTCAGTTAATCAATATTATGGATGATGGTATTTATTTAGAAATATATCAGATAATATTAAGTGAAATACTGTTGTTGACTTTTTGGAGGGGATGAAAGAAGGACGGCAAAATTAAGATTTCCTCCCTCCTTCGGAAAAAAATCCTAGTTCTGAACCTGATTATTAAGTATTGTTTGCGGGACATTTATGTGTATTCTTACTTATTAGTAATTATCGTTTTGCTTTTTGATAATAGCTCACTATACCCTCGTTTCATTTATAGAAGTGTTTGGGCATTTTCAATTTTATAATTTTTAAAAGTTATTATTAAATTTCTATGACATAAGTTACTCCAATACCTCTGTAGTAATGTTTGTTATTTTTAATTTAGTATGATTACCTCGTGTTGTTAAATCATCAGGTTAGATTTCCACTAATTGTTCAAGAAAACGTATTATATCTGATTAAACAAAAGTTTCTGCAATTATTATTATTACAAATAATTATCTCATTAATTTTAAAAGTATTATTTTATTTTCTTCTGCGATGACAGTTACTCAATCCCCTTCTAAAAATTATATTCTGATTCCTAAAAGAAAAACTGAAATGGGTTTCAGCGTAAACGACTTAAAATGCATTAGCGAGTTAAATGAGTAGAGAGCATTTGAGCAATCCACGAAAACTTGTTTCAAACTGTATCATAATTTTCAGCTGCCATTCTTGTCTAATGCACTGTTGTTAACTAAATCGCAATAATATAAATGGATATTACTTTGAGGGAAGCAGTTAGCAAGGCAGAGTTTCAGGCGAGCCTAATCACATCACGTAGGTATGGCGTAGGTACCCGTCGCTTTTAGTTAACTATTCACAGGCGGAATAAGAAGCTGCATAGAAGTATTCTTATCTGTGATAACATGGGGGTTCTCTCCCTCCTAATAATTTGAAAATTCAAAAATTGTCAAATTTGAGAACCTACTTCAAACTGCAGAAACTGTGATGAAAATTTTACTCAAAGTTTTACTAAAAATTAAAATCAATATCAATAGTTAAGAAATCTGGATTTTATCGATGCGTTTTGCTTGAATAGGAAAGAAAATTTTGTAGGGAAATCCAGTCAAAATAGTTGGAAAATTTTAGATTCCCTCTCCCTGTGTGACAATGTTACTATTTGATAATAAATGTCATACTCGATTTATTCTCTACGAGTTTTTTTTTGTATCTTTTTATTGAATTATATTACATTCTGTCTCAACTACGAGTTATGAGCAACTATATAATCACACATACATATCTTTAATAACATTGGCAACATCCCTGCATCTTCAGAGGTATGTTATAGCAGGGCACGAAGCAGTTATTGAACTTTTTCAAAAAGCTTCAGTTTAACTGTTTAAAAAGAAAATTTATAATTTAAGTATTAACATAAAATTTCAATATTGAAGAACCTTCTGATAAAAAGGTCTATCTAATGATATAAGAGCGTATATCATTAGAAGTTATTGATCAAAGATATATATTTATTTTAATTTTATACCTTTTAATTATTTTATTTATAACAAATATTTAATCAAAACAGTAAAAATAGAATAAATAAATAAAAATAAAATTACGGAAATAACTTTGAAATATGATTAAAACATAAATAAATATACTTAAATTTTCAAGGGTCGCCATTGACGGCCCTTTCATGCGTATTATATATATTTCCAATCTAATACTTAAATTTCTGTTGTCCGTTTCACCTAATAGTCAAAATATCGGTTTTCAGATAAATATGTTTCCACTAGTTTAATGTTCTTTGTTTTGATGCGTCGTATAACCATATACCTAATAAAAAAAAAAAAGAAAAAAAAAAAGAAATTTATAATCACGGATCGGCCACTTGATCATGATAAAAATAATTAGAACCAAAAAGCCCACTGCATTACTGCATTACCTACTTAGTATTACCTAAAGTACCGTTATAAAAGTGTTGACTTTTATAGGAGGATGAAAGAAGGGACGGAAAAATTAAGCTTGCCCCCCCACCCCTTGGCAAAATTCCTATTTTCGGCTCTGCCGCCTCCTGCAACAATTAGAGGTTATCTGCTTCTAGAGAAATATGATAATAGTATCGATACCGGCTAGTGTTGGAATATCGAAACGAGATATACCGACAAATCGATATATCGGATTTGAAAAACCGATATATTATATCAATATCCTAACACCCGATATATCGATGATATTGATATTTTAAACTTTATTATGTTATTTTAATTAGAAATTTCCTTTATTCTTTATCATATTTTTAATTTTATCCGTGAGCTGTACGTTACATTATAGCTTAATTATTTAATCAATCTAGGACGCTCTCTTTGAGCTGTTGTTGTTGTTAGTGTGGTGATTAAAGTGAAACATAAACTAAAATGTCGCCGCCAAAAAGTGAAGTATGGAAACATTTTAAATCGAGATACAGTAAAAGTGCGGAGTGCAAATATTGTCACAAAATATTTCGGACATCGGGAAACACAACAAACCTACGGCCACACCTCAAAGTTGCCCATTCACAAGTTTTTTCGCCTCCATCAGGGTCAGGTGTTTCTGCAACACCTTCTACTTCTAAATCAGAAGCAAATGAAACAGTTCCTCCGTCAAAAGCTTCTGACACAAGAAGTAGTTTCCAAAATATAGCATCATTTGAAGAGGGAGGCGAACGACGAAGAAAAATTAATGATGCTATTTTATATTTTATCTGTGAGGATACTCTGCCTTTCTACAATGGAAAGAATACAATGACAAGTATTATATAGGAGAAAAGTACCAAAATTTGAAAACAAGATTAAAGCAGCATAGGAAAAATTCCAAAAATCCTAATAGTAATAAAGAAGAATAAATGAAGTGCTCAATTTCAAAATCGATATGAAATTGAAAATCAGTACATAGACATAATAAATAAAATAGATATATAATGAAAGAACTAATAATTGTAATGAAAATAGTAAATTTAAAATAAAAATAAGATCTAGAAGAATTACAAAAAGAAAAGAGAACACTACCATAAGTATTGCTGGATAGTGAAAAAACAGGTCAGAATATTCAAGAATAGGAATCGAGGCACATTAGGTAGATGCTAACAACTAGTTTTAAATTTTATTGTGTTTCAACATTTCGTAGTGCATAGTAAATCATAGGTCTGCTCGTAATTGTACTTTCGTACTTTATTATGAAATAGGGTCCAGGTTTCTCCTCCTTACCCTTCAAATAAACTTAAGTTTTTAAGATTAGCAAAACAAAAAATAATATGGATCACTCATTCACCAAATTGAAATAAAATAGACAATTCTATGAATGTAAATAAATTGCTGCATGTAATCATTGATTAAAATATAGCACATGTTAATTTATAAATATAATGGGGTAAATCTGAGAATAAACAATATTTATTTGCCAAACAATAATTAGTAGATAAGATTGAAACACATACACTGTTAATTAATTCTATGTAAAGACAAACAGGGAATAATATAAATTGTGATTGTACTGAAATATATATCAGATGAATTACATGTTTTTAGATAAAAGTTTTGAGAATGGTCAATGTATGCATGGAAACTTAATAAAATACAATTTTTATTAAAAAAATAAAACAAGGTTTCATTTTTGAAAAATTTGTAGAATAATATAATATATGAAATATGGCAAAAACCTTCAAGATAAAAATGTATTACAATACTTATTTGTTTTACCAAAGTATTATTCTTTTCTATCTTTTTTTATAATGATTCATGGATGATAAAAATATTGCTCTATATATAATAATTATATTATTTCATAACCTTCTCATAAATTTCATAACGTTATACTCATTTAATGCACGGTTTCTTTGCTTTTTCGTCCATTTCCTTTCGATATATCGATATTTTTCTACCGATTATCGGTGGACATCGATATTTGGTTTTGCGATATATCAAAATATCGAATATCGATATTTTTCTTTCGATATTCCAACCCTAATACCGGCACTCATTCAAGCACTTAAATCAAATATTCACTTGTATCGATCGATATCGTAAGCTCCCATCTGCTTATTATACACATTATTTCATGATTACTAAATTAAACTTATGTTCGACTTAAATCCTGTAAAATAAATCTCCTTTTCGGAGCCTAAAAAAGAAGGAAAAAAAATTATTAAAAATCATTTCTGGGCATTTTGTCGCCCTCTTTATGGAGGGCCCGTGGGCGGCCGCCCCTTCGCCGTATCCTTGCTACACCTCTGAAAAAACTTAATAATTGACAAAACAAAGAAAAAATAAATCCAATTGTACTTATGCTTCTAAACTATTTCTAAAGTTTTAATTGTATGCATTTCAACGTTTGTAATGAACATATAAGGGATTTCGTAAGGATTCGGGAGAGGGTTGAGTGAGAAAAAGTAACAATAAATAGTTGCAAAGGTAGGTGACGCTGGAGGACGCAACTAAATTGTCTCAAAACATGTTAACTACTATCTCATTGATATCAAACTGTAATTGAAGTGTCCATAGGGGTTTAAAATTAGTTTATTACTTAATAAAGCCGTAAGTGTAACTTAATTCTTAATAAGCTTAATTCTTAAGCACGACATTTTTTAAACCCCTTTACAGTGATCGAAGATTATAGTTTTTGCAAAAAAATACTTATATGGGATCTAAAAATTATTTCATACTATTATTTGCTTGAGATTGTCCTTCTGTTTACAGCTATGATTTAATATAAATGATCTTATTTCATTAAAATTTACTCTACAAGTAACCCCTACTTCGGACCTCGATTTTATCATGACAGATTTTTTCAAAATAATCATTTCTTGTACATTCGATGTTTTCAACTATCTGTCTTCACAGGGACATAAGGTTGACGGAATTTTTGTGAAAATAAAATACTTGAAAATTCGAAGTTTCAGTGCTTCGGTCCACTGTGCGTTGGTTCAATCCGAATTATTTTAATACCTTTTCTACCGTCACATTGATTATTGCTATATTTACTAGATAGATAATTGATACCACACTATGGATTTGGGCTAGGCTTCTAAGAACATTATGGAAAACCGGTTTCCTCTATTGTCGACAATTTCTGCGGTCCAGTATGATATAATTCTTTTACCCAATTCTTTTATCTGTTATGCGTCGAAGGCTGGAATATAAAATAATAATTGAAGATCGGAATACGTTGATTCAGAATCTCTATCAAAATAAAATAAATATCAATATTAAATTATAAATACGTGAATAAATGGCTTTCTCCTTTTCATCAACTGGGGTTATAGAAATGAATGAGCGTTACTGAAACTATTTATTTATTGAGTAATACTACATTCTGTCTGAGCAGATACAATGGTAATAGTGATCAAAGAAATCTAATTAACGTTAATTATAATTTTTTTATCTTTACTCATAAATAAATTACACTGATGAATGCCTGAATGTAAGGTTTGACGTGGTGCTAGTTTGACCTTTCAAAGATACCAATCGACGGACCCTAATGCGGTAGCAATAAATTCATCAGGTGATTATCTACTCCTGGCTGTTTGAAGCCTTCTTTGCAGACCACAAAGAAATTACCCCATCTCCAAATTTAGTGATTCTGGTATTGAAATTTCAGAATAATGAAGTTTCAGCCAGGCTGGGAATCGTGGTTTGACAGATGATTCCTGAATCTATCGAAAACTGAATGTCTAACATACCTTATTTAGGGATTAAATCAGGTGATTAAAGAACAGTGCTGATCACGCTGTCTCCCACGAATGCCAAAATGTAGCGAATCAGGTAACTCCACCGTTCCTCCTTGGCCATTAAAGAGCCGTAGCGATTTATTTTTACCTTTTTAGTATTGAAATTCGGGTATGTTAATGAGTTTAGAGATATTATTATTGTTTGAAGTTCAATTAATCTCTAAGCTTGATTTGTTTCTAAAGTATATTTTTAATTTATGAAAATAGACAATAACTTGTACATTAATTATCTTTTGTTCGATTATGGGGTTGGAAGATCGTCATTGGATATTCTTAAGCCAGTGTAGATGATTCGTTTTTTTTCTTTTGTTAATTTCTAAACGAAAAAAACAATTATTAACATTAATTTTACCATAAGGGCGTTGGTGAATACATTGTCATGGACTTGTTTGGAAAGCAAGTGGTGGAAAAGCTTGAACATTTAAGTAGGAGACTTGCAGATCATGAGAAGCAGCTACTGAATAAAAACTGATGTGAAGCCGGTTGGAACATCTGCTAGGCTTTACCTAATATGTCCTTCTGCAGGGGTGGGCAATTTTTTTTTCGCTTCGGGCCGAATAAACAATTGACAGAATTAAACTGGCAAAATAAATTTTAAATTTTATATATCTTAGTCATAAATTAATCTTGACGATTTTAAACTTATATAAAAAACGTCAATTAATGATCACTTTGACTTATGTTAATCGTGCTAACTATTACTGTTTTATTTTTGGTGTGACAACGCCATATAACTCATCCTGTTTGAAGCATGATCGACACGAAATCTTTCCTAGAATAAGCATTATGTTTAATTTAAGTACAATATTACACAAAGGTTGGTTTTCGGGGTTCATGCCTCACATACAATACGCTGACTGAGGTGGGAGAAGCACAATAGCGAACTTCGATAACGAGCGACTTGTAATGCTCAAGACCACTAACATGAAAGAACGTACATGTTTTATCGTCAATTAATCCGTAAAATAAACTACTAAATAATATAATGGCGAATAATTAAACATAATCAACGAACATAAATAATTGCTAACAAATTAACGTTAAATATATCACGTAAAGTTAAGATAACAAGTAATTGAAAAGGAAACTTTCATTATCAATATCATGAATAGTTCTCGAGTCACTGAAAGGATGACTAGGCTAACTCAATCTGTTCCGGTGTTATGCAAAGAAGAAGGTGAGAACACCGCGAAGCAGCGAAACGCAGACCTGGCGATTGCATCATCCCATGTACCGCCACTTGGCCAGTGAAACATTAAGCAACGGCACCGACGCAAAAATGTAGGGTATTTTTCAACGAGACAGAGCATTAAATTTAATAGGGTAAGTATTAAATTGAATCAATTACATATCAGCCAGGAGTGGCCATCTTGGGGGACGTCTTCGCTAAATCCCCTGACAGGTCAGGCGCATGGACTTGAATAAATTTTAATAGTAGTGAGGAAAATCACACTTGCACGTTTGCGCATCTTAATAGGTGATTTTTTCTCTCATTTCCATACCGTCATCACTGACTCTTCTGATTTCAGAATAAAACATTTGTTTTATTGGATAACTCGTTCTTAAACAGTACTCACAAGCGCTGCCTTGCTTTATTAGACCACGCATTTTAGTTTTTCTTGGGTAGTGGTGCCCTATAACCAGAGACGGATTTACAATATTGCCGATCAAGGTCTTGTAGTAAATTTTCCAACCCTTTTTTGTGAAAATTGTTCAGGGAAAAATTAACCTAAATCCAAAGGTAATCATGTATTAGTAGTGCATATAGCATATAGTATATATTGGCAAATGCAGCGTATTTCTTCTATTTATTACAGCTTTTTTGGAATAGAACTGATATAAGTCATTCTTCTAGTTGGTTTGGTGATTTTCGGTGCCATGTTATTAGTCCAGTAAATATAAAGCAAAAAGGCCATTCGCTCACCAAAAATTGTTTTATTATATTTTACACCATTTCGGCGTTTCGACCAATAGAAGTCATTTTATTGAAAATTTGCCGCCTTGTGCTGAAAACTCTATAGCCATCCCTTAAATCCGCCAATCCGTATAACCGAACAGGTGTATTGTACTAACCATAGACAAACTTTTCCCCTTTATCGTAAAAATATTTAATCACAAATTGATGTGCTAAATCAAATAATAGAATTGGGAAATGGCTGTCTCCGTATTTTAGTCCTTGTACTTTTCTGAATATTCTTATCACGACGATATGTCCAACTAAATTAATTACTAAATAGAATTTCCCACCTTTCAGTCGATATAAAACTATTAATTTACACGACAATGCTCAAACCTATCTGGAAGTACGGACATGAACTGGGAGGGACAACTACATTTTTCGAGATTAAATGCACCCAATCCTTTCGGTCTATAGTCGACTTGTTCCATACTATGTAACAAATAATACACTAAACCATTACCTCAATATCCCAATTGTTTCAGACCATATTATACGTACATACGTACAGACCTCATAGGAATATATATATATATATATATATATATATATATATATATATATATATATATATATATATACATACACATACATAATACAGACCTCATGGGAATATATATATATATATATATATATATATATATATATATATATATATATTCCTATGAGGTCTGTATTGTTTCGTGTAATTCTTATTAATCTGGCATATTAATGACGATCAATATTTCTACACGTTTTTAGAATCTGTGTTCGTTTGAAATTAAAACATTGTTTTATTTATATGTTTTAACCAATATATAATGATTTGAAAAGAAACGAATAAAGTAGTTTTAAACTATCTTTAACTATACGTCTTTAATTGGCGGACGGACCCACAGTCTGCTCAATCATTATCGCTTCCAGGCTTATAGATTTGTGTAAGGCGCTTTGGTATCTCTCTATCTTCCGTTATACCTTTTAAAGGGTTCTCTTTGGACGATCATGGTATAATCTCTTGGCTGCGCTGGCATTATTCATCTTGCATAAATTAATCTAGCCGCCGAAGACATTTCTATGATATCCGTGCTCTTCAAATCAATCCTTACCAGATCACATCCTTGCCTTGACCGTTTTTCAAGAAACAATACCTCCTTATTAAGTACTGAACCAAAGCGCCTCATAGGGTCTATAATTTTTCATTTGCAGGTTTTACATTCTCCATTGGATCCAGGGAATCCTTTTAGTGGCGCAACATATACCTGAAGCGATCCTTGGTCTGCTCAATCTCTAAGTCCCATCTATTCCGGTCCTTTGCATGTGAAATGCTTATTCTCAGTTTCCTGAGATCTTCCATGACGTTATCTTTCCATCTGCCCTTTGGCCTTCTTCTAGACCTAACTTTTCGTACGCTCTTCTTGTCTTCCGTCCTTCATCCATTCCAAGCATGTGACCCAGCCAATTCAATTCTGAATTCTGTATCCTGACAAAAGAAGAGATGCTCATATCACCATTGAGTTCGGATAATTCCATTCTTACATCTTCCCCATACGCCGTTTTCCTTGACTGGCCGTATGATGCGCCTGAGGATGCTTCTTTCAAATCTATCCACCAACTGCGAATCATTGTTGTTTAGTGTCCAAGCCTCAGAGGCTAACGTCACTACAGGCCGAATCAGTGTCTTGAACAGGACAATATTTGTCTTATGGTTCACCATTTTACTTTTAAATTATTTGGCCATAGTAAAGTATCCATGATTCCCAGCCAGAATTCTTCTTATGATTTCCTCTCTTTTGATCTGGCTTTAATTTATGACTGAGCCGAGGTATTGGAAGCTATGTATCACCTCGAAAGTATTCGCCCCTATCAAGTAGTGCTGCTATTGGCGTACACGTTTTTCTCTTCTTAATATTAACAATTAGTTCTTATTTCCATTTATTTTTAGTTCTAACCTGCTTGCTTCCATCTCAAGCCTTTGCAGACTTTCCTTAACACTAGGTAGTGGCCTTCTGATTATTACATCATCCGCATAAGCAAATATTTGGGTCATCCGATTAAAGATATTCCCGCCTCCAACTAATCCCGCTCTTTCAATGTCTTCAATTCCAGCAGCGCAATATTGAAAAGGAGATGTGCAAGAGGGTCTCCTTGTCCAAGCCAATTTTGTACATTAAATGGTTTTGGCAAGCCCCCCTAACAAATTACCCGACAATATACATCTTTCATTGTGCACACCACAAGACGTATTAGTTTCATAGGGATGTCCAACTCCAGCATGATGCTGAAGAGCTCTTGTGTAATATTGGTATCATACGCTGATTTAAAATCAATGAACAGCATCCTCATTATCTGACCACATTTCTTAATTTTTTCGCAAATATTTTTCAGTGTCCATATCTGTGGACCAGGTCTGTTGTTGACCTGTTACATCTAAAACCTCCCTGATAATCGCCAAGCTTCCTCTCAACAAAGGACAGCATTCTGTTATATAATTTTATTGAAAAAAACTTTGTATGCTGTACTTACTAGTCTTATACCTCTGTAGCTAGAGCATAGCATAGGGCCACCCTTTCTCTTACATACTTGAACAATGATTCCTTCGCTCCAATCATTAAGTATTGATTCTTCTTCCCAGATTTTTGCTATGGGCTGCAATTTTTTTCTCAGTTCACTTCTGCTATTATTGGACTGTTCCACTGGCAGACCATGTACGTATACTATATTTAATTTGGTCACTATTTATTCTATATATTTTGCATCTGGGGGAATGTGCTCATCGTAAGATCCTGCCTGGCAATTCCCTGAGAAACGCATGCAAAACCTTCTTTAGTTCCAGGATCCAAGAGATTAAAAAAGTACGCTTTCCATCTATCAGGCACATGATCCGGTAGGATGTTTATATTTCCATCTTCATCTCTTTCACCTATGGATGGATTGGTCCCTCTCCTCTGGATGCTTTGTACTTTCTAGTTTCACTGTTTCGTCTTGAAGTCTCCATTTCCTGGATCTCATTTTTAAGTGACATTTTCTTTTTTGCCATCACCAGTTTTTTCACCCGTTTCCTAGCATCAGAGTATTCACTCAATGCATTGCGCATATTTATAGCTAACCATTTCATTCCTTTCCTTCGTTGCCTGTGCGCACTCTTGATCAAACCAGGAGTTCCTGGGGTCTATCTGCCAGTCCACATGCTCTCTCCACTGCAACTTTTAAATACAAATAATACATTAGTATAATTATTTTGAAACTCTCAATTCTCACTACCGCTGATTTATTTAATAAGAATGTTTCGCACACGTTGGCAGCAACCTTTTATCTTGGCTTAGTCAATTACATTACACATTATCTTCGCTCAATTTCTAAATTTGTTTTCATTCAGAAGGTATTATCTCCGAAGAACATTATATAAGTTTATGAGCTAATGCGATACTGATTCATTATATATATATATATATATATATATATATATATATATATATATAATGTAGTTTATGTATGTGGCTTTAATCGTACAATGTATTTTAATATATACATGAGATATCAAGGATACCTGGATGGTAATATTATTATGATTTTTGTAAATTTAACATTACTATTGATTAACTATGTTTTGGGTTCCCATGGACTAGATATGGTCGCACATTCCTTACCTTGTGGATTGGAATCGGTTTGCTTACACTGCCTTTGTGTATACGCACCGGTGTGCCTGGCATGGCGGAAGTAAATATTTTGGTTAGACTAAAGCTTTAGTTCAAATAACCCGACTATATAAAATGAGCAACTATACCTTTAGAAGCCTTTGTTGTTAAATATAGCTTTTATGACTTATTTTTCAAACAAATTTACATGACCAAGTTTATAACCATTTTACTTTCCCAACTAAATGCGCTAGAGGGAGTATGGTTAAAAAAAAAATAGGTTTTCGTAATCTCACCTGATTTACTAGATTCTAGTTCCTCATTGTTCAGAAAAGTGAATAAAAAAAAAAGATCGTCTCCTCTTTTCTTAGCACTCCTTGTTTCAATGAAATAAGAAACCTTTTTCGATGAAACTGATAAGGATAGGTAACGGTAAATTCAGAATCATGAAAAACGCAAGGCTTTGAGAAAAATCTTCTGGGACGGAGATATAAGCAGTCAATATACAGTCCATTCTAAAATGATAACTATAGTACCTAAATAAGGTTTTAAACTACTTTTAAAATTGGTTTGTCTTGTTATTCAGTTTAAATTTATAATATTGTTGATTTTAGATTGACTTTTTATGAAGATGTTATTTTAAACAAAAATTTTATTAGTTTTATTTGCGTTAGTCATGTTGGAAAGCCTATCCCTGAACCCGCAGTTCAATTAATTGCGTACGTATAAGTCATAAGATCAATTTGAAAAAATCAATACCATTCGTACTTTTGGCACTTCTTTTTTTGTTTTCTGTATATTTTAGAAGAGTGGTGATTCAGATTTTGTGACAGTGATATTCTTCTTGACCATCTTTGGCAGTAATAATCATGGTTTTGTCACCTCATATGTTTTGTTTAGATCTATTGTAGTACGAATGCTGCTGAGCTCAGCTAAACTCTCCTGAATCCTAATTGGGCAGTTGTGTCTTGACATCATGAATCGGAGGATATAAACTTCATAGGTTCATTATTACAAACTGCTTTCCTTATTGAAACAGAAAGAAAATAATGCGATACTTGAAAATAAAGAAAACTAAGTAAGTATAGTTATAACAATGATTTATTCTCTTCATTAATCAGAAAATCGCATTGAAAACTATTCAAATAATTAATCTTCGTTTCAAAACATTAATTTTCTAATAATTAAGATATCACTTCAGTTTTCTACATTTATCTGAAGTTTATACTGCGTAGTCCCATCGATTTTCATAAAGCACTTTTCTGCACATGGATAGTTTTTGCGTGTTGCACTCTGTTCTGAATTCGACACACTGTAAAACATTCGAAAACCTTGACACTGTGACGTTCGCAATGATTGTAAAAAATGGACGCATAAAAGTGTAATACAAAAATATTTCTATAATTCAACGTACTGAGGGATGCGGGTAATCCCCCTGTATTCTTTTTGATGTGGAACCAATATCAGGTATTCAATGCTGCCAACCTAAACTTAGGTAATTTGGAATGCGTTCTTAAATTGAATTGAGACATTGCCGAGGTAGGGATATGCTGATGTAGCGTCATGAATGTTTTCTGCGTCTGTAAGTGAGTTTCATTTTTGAGAAAAAAATACGTATCGTTAAAAAAAAAAATGTATCGTTATTAGCTTTATTAATGAAATTGTTTGTCCTTTAAAAATAAACCTAAAATCTTTGTAAAACAATTTTAAACTACTTTAACTCATTTTTCGCATGGACTGCGGGGCCTTTAGGCGGTTGCCTACATTACTAATCCGGAACTGTTTCTCAAGATTTTTTTTTTGATAAAATTATGTGAACCGTACATTTTCTCCTTTATAGAATCTTATTTAATGATTATTTATAAAATATCAAAGAATGTAATTTCAATATATGTAAATTTGTTGAATAATGTATGTTTGAGAAACATT
Source organism: Rhaphigaster nebulosa (assembly GCA_948150685.1). Taxonomy (NCBI): domain Eukaryota; kingdom Metazoa; phylum Arthropoda; class Insecta; order Hemiptera; family Pentatomidae; genus Rhaphigaster; species Rhaphigaster nebulosa. The sequence continues at coordinate 140,031,869 of OX411307.1, forward strand.
TTCAAACCAAATTAAAATTGTATAATTGTATACTTACTTAACTATCAGTGATATAAATGTTGTATTTCATGTACCAAAGAACGTATTATTTTATTCCAAATAAAACAAACAAATAAAATTATTCCAATGGTTACCTTTAAAAATTAGTCTGCATTCAGGCCCTAAGTGATTTAGATTATACGTGAAGTATTATTTTAAGTTGGAAGACTTTGTTGTTATTTTTGATTTGATAATTGGACAAAATGAACTTTAATGTAACAGTTTATTATACGTTGGGAAAATCCTCTAATGAATTAATTTTTTTACGAGTTCGTTATTAGTTAAATTAACATTGCAACATTATAAATAAATTTTGGAACAAAAATAATTTATCAAAGTCGTTATTATTTAACAAAGCTATTTTTAAAAATTCATTTTCCAAGTCAGCTTAGCTTTCACAATATTGGAAAATTAATCGTTAATTAATTTACAACTGTATCAGAAATAAAAAAAGTAAATTTGCTATGTGATAAATAAAACATGGCAGAATAAATGAAACTACTCACTCTCCGATGACTGTCCTATCTAAGAAGGTCCCGTGGTCATTTTCTTTTCTGATATCGAGAATCAAATGGGAAGCAAGGTACCTATTTTGAGCTGAATAAAAAAAAAAACATGGGACATTAAGGCATTTATTAATAATTTTGTTTGTGACTTGAGGATTGGATACTAGAGGAATTCATGATTTAATGGTGTCCTAAAACTCAACTTCTTATGTACAAATGGGTCCGTATATATTATTAATAAATATAATGCTATTTTTTTCATGGAAAGAAAAAATAAAACCTTTTTTAATACAATATTGTTCTTCCTTTACAACCAGATTTAGTAAAGGGAGTCTCGGGCATCGAAGCATTCAATGCATGCGCATTCTCCGAGCACCCCAACATCAGACCAGGTCCGGTGTCTCTCACGAGTAGCCTGAGGCCTTCAACCTTTCACCCTACCTTGGTTCAGTAAAACATAAAATTTAATCTCTACACAAGAAAATTCAATACTTATTGTTATATTCACTGTTTGTAATGTTTATACAAGTCTATATTATACTAGCTATTTTTTTTTTCGCTTCTGAACGTTGCTGATAACCTATATATGGATTTGTTAAGCTATGCCCACACTATTTGACTTTCAATTCGAGATCGCATGCTACACACATTTCGAAAGTCGAACAATCTGGAAATCGCTTTAAGTTATATGTTTTAACTGGAAGTTGTTTGGTTTAATGTTTGCACATTAAAAAATTTCAAGATCTCCGATGTACCTACTTCATGAAGGTTTTTCAAAAGGTTATCGAAACTTTAGGAAATTCGTCAGTGTATAACGAACCTTAATTTCCTTCATAAATTTCAACACTTAGATAAGGAGTTGGGATGAGTAAGTGTGTGTGGGTTCAGTTATTCTTACCTGGCTTGCCTTACCGCCTCTTCTAATTACCTATGGGTTTTTTTAGGCATTCCCAGCGAGTATAGTATCGATATTAGAGTTTCGATTGATCGCTAGTATCGATATTATCTGTCGATTAAGGGAAGTGTGGGAACTTGGTCGGGATGGGATGAACCCCCCTTATCGAGCTCCACTCAGCCTTTCTCTTCATTGAAAACCTTTCTTAAACAATTGTAGCCTCCTTTGTTCTTCAGTGAGGTTAAATAAATTATGTGAAATTCATGACTATGATCTCTATGATTTTTAGTCTACATCGGATTTTGAAGTTACTACAATGTATATGTTTATCACAATGCTGTTACTTCAAATATTTTTTTTATTACTGTTATTTATGAATATGATTTGGAAGCAATAACATAGTCCTGATGAATAGTTGAAACGTTGGCGTGTTGTTAATTAACTTTCAGAGACGCGAGACTATTATTACGTTATAAGCGAGGCTGTTATGGCAGAGGGTTTTGGTACAGGACTGTAGAACAGACGCACAGTGGGGCCAATAGCCGATCTAGGACGATGAAGTTCAACGATCACAATTTTCGATTGGAAATCACGAGTTCGTCACAAATAAACAAAAACAAACCTTTAATGATATTTAATTAATCATTAAAATTGTTTTACGGCAAAAAATTTAAAAACATAAATTTTAAAATTATAATTTCAAAGAAGTAGCATGAAATAACTTTAATAAAAAGAAAAGCAATGTGGAAATCTTTAAATTAATTTAATATATTTCCTCATCCTCAGGATTGATACCCGTAGAAAAGTTATTCTCGTACTAAAGTCCGTCATAATAGTTTAGCGACAAGTCAGAAAGTGATGAACCGAATGCAATGGCCCTGCAAGAAAAATACAATGGCCCAAAATTAGATGGGTGAGCAAAGGAGACACTTGCCCCGGGATACAGAATTTAGATGGCGGCAAATTTCAAGAAAATATTTGTTACTGCTTTTTGATTGATTTTTGTTGTTGTTTATTTTGGCCTTAGTTTATTCAATACAGCGAGTTAATGTTATGGAATGATGATGTTTATTTCGAAAAATATTGCCTAATATACTGTTAACTTTTATTGACGTATATATATATATATATATATATATATATATATATATATACATACATATATTATTTATTACTATTATATTATATAAAATAATTACTCATCCTAATTCTACAAAATTTAACAAGAAATAAAAGTATATTAAACTAAGTATCACCAAAATTGTGGAATTTCGGGATCTTTTTACTTGAAAATATACATCAATAATATTATTCATGGCAAGTAATCTTTTCCGCTTACTTCAAATACAGATCAGCACAAGACTGGACAATCTTACTTCTGCTATTTATTTGATAGTTTTTCTCAAATAACTTAATCACTTTAATTTTGAGAATGATCTCTCCGCAGTAGCAGTTGTTACTGGTAAGGAAAGAATGATGAAAATTCCAATAGTTATTTCGGAAAAGAGCTTTGAAGTAAATATATCTTTTCTAAAAACTCCAAGTCTTTGTTTCTTCCTTTTTTCATTACATAATTATTTTTATTTCTAGTACTTTTTGAATTCCCAGAAATATTTCTAAGGAAAAAAAAAATCGAACCTGAAGAATTGGGATCCCTGGGTCAAATTGACCCCTTCGCCCCCATATTCTAATGCCCCTGTCCGCTACCAGTTTATGCAGCTAATTTATTACAATACACTGAATGAGCGAAATTTAATGTGTGGTCAATTTCTTCCCCCGTATCGTCTTCGCAGACCTGTTTCCGTGGCCTCATTATTTTACCGACTTGCACACTGATTTGTTTACTTTCTAATTTTATATTCCCGACCCCTTTAAATTCTGTTTTCATATTTCTAAACCTGCATTTCTCTCTGCTAATCAATGCTTTTATATTGGTATTCCATCAAATAAGAATTCGTGGCATGTTCTAGTGGACCTCTTTTATGGTAATGGGTCGAGTAGATTCTCTCACAATCATTAGGAAATGCCTTTTAAATAATTCTTCCGAGTCTTATATTTTGATATGAATGTTATTTATGCTATGCGTTTTTTTTTTGTTTTTTTTAAGCCATTCCTGGAAAAATAAAAAAATAAATAATTCAGTTCAGTGCCACAACAATTCTTATATATATATTTATTGGTTGTGCTAGACTATAGTTCTATTTCGATCGATATCACTTTTTCATTTGATTGAATCGTATATTTAAGTGTATATTAGTTGTCAACGAATTCATAAATCGTAATCAAACGTTACATAATAGATATATAGACTCTCGTTAATTCGAAATAATTAAAACCAAGGGGATTCAGATCAGCGGAAAATTCGGATTACCGAACGGGAATAAAAGGTAAATTCATTAATAACAAGTCAATTTAAAAACAAAAATAAATTATATATTAAACTATTTTGACAATAGTTAATCATTGTTCAGAAATTTGTCTTTTTATTGTTCCTTTATTTTTCTCAATGTCAGAGACAATGTTCTTACCAACATTATACTGCTGATTCCATTCCGGGTTCAACTCTTTCAAGATGGTTTACTGTCGTTAGATTTTCTTTCAAAGTTATTTTACGATGTTTCCTTCCTAAAGCACACATTTGAAATGAAGAAAACAGGTTAACAAATTAAACATAAGATGCTAATACTTATAAAAAAAAATTATAACTGATTGGGCAGTAGAGTTAGTAAAGAAGTAGATTAATAATTGTAAGAAGAACCCGGGTGATTGAGTGTTGAAAAACTAATAAAATGATTTATTGAAAACAATTATTTCTGTATTTTCTTAAAAGTCATGACTCATAGTTAATTACATTTTCGAATAGTGCAAACTGCTCATTCAACTAACACTATCATTTAGTACTGAAGATTAATTTAATAAACAAATTGGTTAATATCAATCGATAAAGAAATTGAGTAACTCAGTGTTACCATGCTCCGGTCCCGGGTTCGAGACCGGCTGTGGCACATAATTATTTATTCTTTTATCAGCCGTGGATCGACCCTGTGGAGCCGATCATACTCTGAGAGTGTTGGGGAATCACCTCAAGTCTCCAGTATCAGAAGCGATACCGGTTCGAATCAGGTTATGGATAGTTCACTTTTATTTCATGGCTGTCCGACGCACAGTGGTCAGAATACTATAATTAGCGCGACAAAATAGGACTTTTTGAAGTTCTCGTTTCAAGATGAGATTAGTTGATATTTGTAGAGGGACTGCTATGTACATAGACTCATAAAGGATTAACTGAAATTTTTAATTTTTTCGGCTGGCGAGGAGTTTTAATTCCACATAAATCAGTTGTTTTCTCTCGTCAAGAAAGCATTTTTAATTTCGTATATTTTAATTCTTGATAATGTTATAACGTTGCTGTAAACAAACTAAAACCTTAACTCATCTTGATAAAACACTGTTTTTTTTTTTTTTTTACCAGGAAGTAGCAATTATTCAAAAGTCGATAGGCGACAATGAACTGAGGTAATATTAATCATTAATATTAATTTTTATTGCTTACACTATAGATTTGATTTACTTACGCTCTTGGGAAGGAGACATAATAGGAAACAGTTAAATAAAATTAAATAAAAATTGAAGAACAGATACCTTTTTCTCGACGAGAGAAAACAACTGATTTATCTGGAATTAAAACTCCTCGCCAGCCGAGAAAATGCAAAAATTTCAGTTAATTCTTTCAGAGCCAAGGAACATAGCAGTCCTACAACTATCAACAAATCTTATCATGAAATGAGACTTCAAAAAATCCTATTTTGTCGCGCTAATTATGTTATTCTGACCACTGTGTGAACGATAAGTTTCGATCTTCATACTCTAGCTATAATGAGTTAGTAACCTATAGTATAACCCGTCCTTCTTGCGCTAGTTGGAGTTCATTTGAATATTAAAAATCTCAATAAACGACAGTATATACGAGGCATATTAGGAAATAGATATAAATTTCTTAGGCGTGAACGAGTTTCTTAAAAAAATGATTTTCTATAAAAAAAAAAAGTATGTGTTGAAATTTACAAAAAATATTAATTTTTACTATACCATTATTTTTTCTGACGCCTAGAGGGATTCTTGGGAATAGATCGTGAAGGCTCAGTTGGAGAAGCCGTTAGTTATATGTTGTATTGTTAACACGTCCATCCATGCTTCCACGTGGGCTGCCAGGTGTGTTGTTGATGATGTTAAATAAAGTAAGCAATGGAAGACCCGGCTGGAATTCCGTGTTTACTTATTTGTAAACAGATGATTCTTTTAGCTCCTTCTTGCTTCCTGTTCCTGTTGTACGGGCCGGAACTGTAAACAACGCTCACCTGGTTACCACACCGGCATTTGACTCCTATCACCTCTCTCTCTTGATGAACATCTAAGTTGCAACAGTCACGATCACTAATGCCAATACTTGATTTTTCAGCACATTCCGCGATTTCAGCTTCATGCGGACTAGAACAGGGGATCCGGACAGTCGCTGGGCAATAGGTAGACCAATGCTGTAAAGGAGCATCCCATCGACAGCAGACCAGAGCCAATCCTCTTCCCTGTTCTACATCGCCGTCGAGGTGTTTGGGGAGATCCCGAAAATGACCTTGATTCTCCCGTGGATATTTGTATCCTACAGGACTTAATCCGGCCCTGAATATTGCAGGGCGTATCTTTGTGAGGGGTACAGCCAGAGTTGTTTTACTATTAATATTTATCGAAAGGTGGCACAGGTTGTTATCGATTTTATAGTAGAAAACCATCATCTATTTAATATATAATTGTATATGTTAATACTTAATCAATATCAGTTCTCTGAATGATATGAAAGTTATATATCATCGTATACAATATGAAACCTTAAAATGAAGAAGATATAATTATTATAATTACATATTTACAAAGAAATAATACTATCAAAATATTTTTACAAACAAATAAAAAAATATTATGATTTTTATATTTTTAAATAGTTCCTACAATTAGTTTCAACGAGATGTAAGTACATTGTTTTTTTCCAATGAATATTAATAAGGAATATTAACGCTGGCTCATATCGCGTTCTTAATTTATCTTGAGAAATAGCCGGTTGCATAATAATGTTTAATGGAATAAACAATTGAAAGTTTTATGCTAGCAGCTGGGCAGATATAGGTACGATATAAGGCATGTTTACGATGGGCATCTCAGTCGAAAACGAATATAGTGGGATTAACTAGTCACTACTACCACGAGACCCTAGGAAATTTACGACCCAATAGGGGGGCTATAAATATAAGTAATAACTTTATTAGTCCCCGCAGCTTCATTCAACAAAACATACAGCTTCCACTTGAGATGTAATTTATTCTATGGTACGAGACGTCTATATGTAAACCACAATGACAGCCATTTGCTTTCTATATTCTCACAACTACCTCATGTGTATGTATATTTGGCATTTCATTAAAATAAAATATAGAATAACATGGTTTGGCGCCATCGAAGCTTAAATTCTTGAACTACCAAAGATTAATTCTTAATTATCTCCTAAAAGATCCGTAAAGAAATATTGACGAGTTCAGATTCATTCTACCCTGAAAAACCTGCGTTACCACAAAGACGATTATCGATCATAGATTATAACTAGATTGTAACTTTTTTTATTCTTATTATTTTTTCCTGCTCTCATTAACTTACTCCTACCATAAAAAGCGGTGGCTTTGTATCAGAAATATTTATTTCATCAATATTATGCAGTTTTGTTTATTATTTAATTATATTAATATTTTTTGTGCCAAAAATTTTTCTTTGCTAACTATTTTATCTTTAATTGTTTTAGTTCTTCTTCGGTATTTATAGAGACTATAGCTGGACGAAATAAGGGAAAGAATTATTTAGTATAAAAAGTTGATATATCCATAATCCTATTTTATTTTGTTTTAGTTTATTTTTTTAAATAAAGTTTTGTAAATAAAAAATTAAAAACCGCTAAATATGGCCATTTTAAAGCATTTTATTACAGAACTTGTAATTATCGCAGGAACTTGTTTTGGCGCTTAAATTGAATTTAGTACCTGATATATGTATACACATCTATATACTTCTTTCTTTTAATTTTTACTATAGTTATAGTTTTTATTTTATTCACATTCTTAAGTTGGAAAAGATAAGTTGCCACCAACCCCATCGAGGCAGTAGTTGTATAGGAGGCACTTTTGATGATTCCTCCTTCCTGAAACAATACACCCCCTTCCAGGCGTGCCCTTTTCTTCTACATCCACTTCTCCAGATGGGATGTCCTTTGAAGCTCTTTAATGATGGTACTTCAGGGTACTCGAGTATTGTACTGGCCCAGTTTGGCTCTCTCCTTCGTTAGTGTACAAATTGATTCTTATTACCGTGCATCCACATCGTCTCTGATCGCATAAATATGGGCCCGGAGTCTTGGATAAAAACATGCTTCTTTTTTTTTAACGAAATATTATTATTACTTTTCACCAGTAAATGCTTACGATAAAAACAATTCAAGGAATGGTCTGGGAATATTTGCACCCTTGTGAATTATAATTTTAACATTTAATACTAGTAAAACATCTACAGATTTTTTTAATTTATCCACTAGGTATACACAGTTTGGTAATGTTCTTTTCTAATTTTTATTTATTTACATTCTGATCCATTTTTTTTTTCTAGGAAGGGTGGCCCTGTAAGTTTAGTTAAGGGTATAGGCTGTTTATTGCATACTATAATAAACTAAAGTCCTGCATTCCATTGTTGCCTGTGAAAGTTGTTTAAAGAAAGCCTTTTTAGACATACGTTAAATGAGCGATACTTATTATGATTTCTGAATTAATTATACATGACTACTATTTTAGCTTTATGAAAAGCCAAGTGTCACTAATGACCCTTTTTTGAATAAATGTGTTTACAAATTATAATTTGAGATTCTGAAACGGTCCTGATTTATACTTGAGATGAAGTAGCTTAAGTTTATAAATATTGGTTGTAAAATTTATGAGTTTATTGACAGAGCGTAAGCCCGGTTCTGTTTCAACTCGACCGCTTGGCATTTCGTTTGTCATTCTGTTTGTTTCGCGATTACGACCACACGCGTCGTTCGGTTAAGATGATCCGCCTGTTTGATGGTCGGATCTCGGGCAAGTGATGCCAAGAAAGAAGGTGAAAATGACTTTATGACAGCGACATTAACGCATAGCGATTAGTCTTGGAGGAAGCTAGGACTCGCTTGCGTGTTGTAACGCAACAATAATTATAATAAATTAAGTATTGTTAATGCTAAATACGTGTCTTACGAAAGACTCATAGTGTATCTTAAAATGATAGCTATATACTTATCAGTTCTTTTAAGCAGTTTTAACGTGACTCGAACATTTTTGAGGATTAATATTTTAAAAAATCGCTTTATGTACAAGGGATGTTTATTACTTTATAACAATAATTTAATACTTTTGAACCTTCAGTTCATGGCTGTGAATCGTAGCGATGGCTTGTAACCATGAAGCAATGTCGTAGATGCTATATCTGCGCTATGGGTTTACTCTTGCGTGTGTTATGTTTGTTGGCATCTAATTAGAGAGTTGCCACTCGACGGTTTCTACAACACCCAATTCATAGTAATTACTTAAACATCTCTTAACAAGTGGTGTAATTTTGTATATAATTACAACGTAGAGTTAATTATGACTTTTATTTTTTAATGTTGTTGTTAGTATAAACTTTATGGTTTATACTAGTAACTCGTTCTCATTTATCGATTTGTTGTTACTATTTTAACTTTGAGGGCCTATAACTTTGTTTACACTAATTAGTACAAATTAATTGTACAAATGAATTGTTAAAGACCATAAAATAAATTATAATCATCATTACTGATATACTAAACAAATTATCACATTGAATGGAAATAAAAAATAAAATTAAATGTATTCCACCGTAGATTTAAAAATAAATTGTTTCAAGCAACATGAACCAATTATCATAATAGTTTAATATTAAGTATACAATTTATAAATTTATGTAAGCACGACTTTTATGTGGTATTTATAATATAACCCAACAATGTGTTAAAATTTTAATGATCTGACTTTAATTGCAGCTGGTTTGTTGTATCTTGTTACAGGTATCTTAGAAAATGCCAATTTTATGGCATAAGATTAATAAAACCAATGATGTAATATAATTTTTATCTATAATTGAAAATATGCCTCTTGGCTTCTATAACATTCTTCCAATGGACAAGGTTTTTAATTCTCTCTGGTCTAGAAGAAAACGATTTCTAGATGACGTTTCACATCACATAACCATTTTTAAACTCTCATCTTTTTAGAAAATTTATGAGAGATGTTTGCTTATTTTTTAGTTGGTGTTGAAGACATTGATTTTAAATATTTTGAGGTTTTTCGTAGTGTATGTGGAAATACTTAATTATTAATCGCGTAGAAAAATTGGTCAATACTACACTTCACAATTTGAATTTATGTTCTAATTATTGATAAATTATTATATTCGCTCGTTTTTTTATAGATGTAACCTTCATAACTGACATTTCATGTGATAAGAAACCAAGTACTAGAAATCTCTGTCATTTTGAATAATCACTCTTAATAAGGTTTTAATGATCATATATCTCTATTAGCTAAATCATTAATAATTGTTGTTTAACTTGTAACAACTTGTACAAGTTGATTTTGTAAATAAAGCCAATGAAACAGCATATCTGATAAAACTACTCTCTGACATGCTTTTTTTTTTCCCTCTTTCCATTATAACGTTCTGGGAGGGTCGTGTTTTTATAAATATCACAGGTCCCATCTTTTAATAGGCATTCTACTTGTATAGTAATATTTTAGTGGCTTTAATTAATGAAAAAAAAAAGAAAAAGAAACATTGCAATACAAAGTAAACATCATAAAAGGGAAAATAAATCAAAACAAAAATAGTGAACCCATTGACAATTAAATAATGGTGACATTTAAACTAAATTATATACAAAATACAAGAATATATTATATACAATTAATTAAGACTTTGAAATGATAGTGACGATTTAAAAAAAAAATAGTGAATCAATAGACAATCATGCAAATAAAATGTAAACAGAATAAATAAAGATGGAAAAATCTAAACAACCACAAACAAAAGATGCTGGGAGCCAATGTTTGAGTATTGAGCATCTGTATTAAAGTTTTAAATAACAATTTGCACTTCTTATCGGTTCCTGATAATACATTTTTTTAAATTATTAACGATGCTACGAAACACATAAATGCGACAATTATATGACATAGATAATTTGTGCAGGAATAAATTGAAAAAAAAAAAAACAATGTAAGGGTATACAGACGCTGAGCACACAAAGAGTGTAGATGTGTTCGAACTGTGGGACTTTGGAAAGTGTTCGCTCGGTCTATGTGGGCGGTTGCGTTTCTCTTAATTGACCTGTGCCTTGAAACATTCACACGGTCATTGTTTGCCATATTTCTTTCTATAGAAATATAGCCTTAGAAGAATGTTTTCCCGATTATACGATCTAAATTAACACAGACCTTGGAAAATTACTTTTTCGCCTAATAAAAAACCTGTGACTCCCGTAAACGTTTATAATGCGCTAGTGAGGAGAAAAACTATTTAAATTTGGGCTGCGACTACTATTTTAAAATAAAATTTATTGTTATTCTTAAAATCGAGGCGGTAGCTGGAAAAAGGGCGTTCAAGGTTAAATGCTCTTTTTCCGGATATTGCATTTTTGGAATCCTTGATATCCATTTTGTTTCTTGCAAACGTTTCAAAGTCGTCTCGTAATTTATGAAGTTGAGGGAACTTTTTTAAGTTTACACACCCCTTTGATTTTCTTTCTTGTTTTTGTGAGTTTATATAATGTTTTAACATATAACAATATAAATATAATAATATTTTTTAATATAATAAACCAAATATTTATAATAACTCTCAACAGACGCCAAATAATATTGAAATAATTTTAGGGAAAGGGAAATTGTTATTTCAATAAAGGAATTATGAACATTTTGTACGGATATTGTAGAAAATTTAATCCTCTACAAGATTGGTTATCATGCATCTTGCATTAAATTGAACTAAAAAAGAGTTATTAAGGCGAAACCTCTAACTTTTTGCGTTTTCTTGACATCTTGCAGATGTTTACGGTCCCGCATCTCAGCAGCTGTTCCGAATTTGAAAAAAATATTAAGTATAAAACATGCAGGAAATTTAATGTTCTTTAAAATTGGTTATGTCAAAGATTTACCTAAAATGCGCTGGAAGCGAGTAACTTAAGAAAATCTGAGAAAAGTCCACTTTCTCTAAAATTGTTATTTCAATATTTCAAGTCGTCTGTTGAGAGTAATTACAAATATTTTGTAGGAATCTTGTAGGAAATTTAATCCTCAAATTTCCTTGAAATTTAATCTTCAAATCTTAAAAGCCTCAAATTTCTAACCTTGCTTCCCAATGGATTCCTGACAATTCTCCAGTGAGACTGAAGAGATGTCACTGGAGTGATTACTAATGGGTATTTTCTTTATAACTCATCTGCCATGTTCTATAATTTGGATAGATCATTTACTTATTCCATTTTTAATACTGTAATAAAAGTCAAAAAATATATTATTATATGCGGATATGACTTTCCCATACGAATTTATTTTAATTTTAAGAAAATAATATTTTTTTTTTTAAATATTTTAATTTATTATAGAAATAAAATGTGGACGTAGAAGGTTGAAATATTTATATATTTTAAGACAATTCTTCTCTATTTACTCTTACTAATACATATTAATATTTCCATAAATATTTCAGAATTGCATTATATTGTTTAAGTATTTAAATTTAATATTAATCATAATTATTTTTATCTTTATCGTTTATCCTTAAATTTATCTTCACAATTATTACGTTGCTTATGAGCTATTTAATTACCTATCCTAGTCCTATTATATTTTACCAAGTTAATGTACAATACATTATATGTTTATTCTATGCACGTTTTTAACTTTATGCTAAAGAACTATTTAGGCCCGTTTATACTGAAAATTGAAAAATATGGATATATTTTTAAATTACTGCAGATAAGTAGATGTAGTATTGTATTGTAAATCTAGTTAGTAGATAAAATTGCAGTAAAGGTTACCCATGAAAACGATACATTAGATTAAAAGATATAAACAGCTAAATAGCACGCAGTCTACATTTATGACTGCTGAGATAGGACGTAACAGTTAAATAATAACAGATTACTAAGAAGCAACCTTCTCCGTAATGTTTCGCTCATCACAACGATTTCCGTTCATTTTCCTCGGACTACATCTTGATCAGTTTCTTTTTTGGAACGGTCTTAAAAGGAGCTAAATGAATAAGTATTACATCATTTAATTTGTGATTTATTAATTTTTTACTAAACGAATTGGTTTATAAGAAAAAAAAATCAAAAATAACATGATAATTGAAACCAATATAAATTAAATCAATGGTGAATAAATTGTTGCATATATATATTATTAATTGGTATTAAAACTAAAGTAATAAACATATTATTTCAAAGTATACGATCTGTATAAAATTAATTTATGAGTAGTAAGTCATATTACCTTGAAATATACTATCTTTTAATATCAACATAAAAATAAATATAAAACTCCTCCACGAGCATTATAATTCTTTTGATTTTACAGCATATATACGAAGCCTAAAGTTTTACAGAACAGTATACTTTATTGTAAGTATTGTACAAATGTTCATGAAATTAAATATTATTGTTACCTCAAAACCAATTATGAAAAACTAGGAGAAATGTTTTTTATTTTTTCATATTACTTTTTTCTCCTGGAATATTATATTTTATTTTTTAATCACACTTTATGATCTTCTTTTATTGTCATATCTTCAGAAGTAGTTTATGGAACTAATGTAGAATATTTTGAAAAATCTGAATTTCCGCTGTTTCTTAATTTTATTGGAATAATTCATAAATTTTTAGTGATTTTGTTTAGGGATGGGATGCTGCTTCTTATCATATTGTTGCTTAAAGGATGCTATCAGTTATTTTATTTTCGTTATAAAACCGAATTCCCGCACTATGGGCCAGAAATCAAATTTGGTGGGAAAAAGGTCGGAATTATTAGTTGACCGAAATACTTTAGCTTTATATTTACTTTGTCTTACACACGCCCACTATTATCAGTCTCTGTTTTCATTTCAACCCGAAGTTAGGATTATTCGGTAGTGGAGAAGCAAATTATCTTCATCCTGGTATCAAATTGTAGCAATGAGTAAGTGTTGTCATGTTTGAAATTTAAAATATCTCTATAACTCTTTCCTTTATTATAAGAAGGATTATTACGATGTTTGTGAAAGTAATCGCGACCTTTCATTTTCGAATAGAGTTTTAAAAAAATTATTTCAAATCAGTTTCTTCTTTCTGGTGCTATCTTATTGCGCTAAGCTCATACTTTTATTTGCATTTTTGACATTGTGCGCATTTTCGCCTTCCTTTTAGAAATAAATATTTATTTACAGACGCTTGGTTGTCAAGACACGAGAGCTCTATGAAGAAGTATTGCCCGTTAAACATTCTGTTTATTTAATGCTTACTATGAAGTTAGATTATCTTATAAAATATTTAAATATAATGCCTGAGTATTCATAATGTATGATAAAATATCAATTCAAATTTATATTTAGCACTGTAGTTCCAAATAGAATATATTCTTCATACAGATTTCTGACTCTAGTGCGCACTTTAACGAACCTACAGCGATTCACTAAAATATTCGTAATTTATTTTAAATTCTTCAAATTATAAATAAATTGGTAATTTTTTCAATGGTCTCTCTCACTCCCTCTCTCTCTCAATATATATATATATATATATATATATATATATATATATATATATATATATATATATATATGTATATATACACATATAATTAAAAAAAAAACTTTGAAAAGCGAAAGAAAGAACGACCAATTTTTATAATTTGAAGAATTTAAAACAAATTAAGAATAATCTTGGAGTCACTGTATGCATTTATTTACCTGATCATTCGATAAAACTTCCAGTTTTTGTTTCTTGATTTATTAATTTATAAATATATGAATACCACACAGGGATGTTCTGAGTCTGAGTAAATAATGCATTAAAGAGATTATTTGGCACTAGAAAAGATGAGACAACCGGAGAATATTGAAGGCAACGCAATGCGGAATCGTATAATCAGCAACGGTTAACTATAATTTAAATAATAGCAATGCAGAGATTGAAATGGGCGTGCAAAGTTGTTGGGCTACATAAGGTACGTATCACTAAAAAAGATAATCATCGGCGAAACAACGGGTACACATTCAAGGAGGAAGGGGGGAGGGTTGACCAACAAGTAGATAGGAGAATTGCGCTAAGGGATTTGGGCTTTAATTGGGTTTAGTGGAGGGATGTATGTTGGCAACGATTGCTGCTGTTGCTGCCATCGAATCCCCGGATTATTAAAACAAACAAAAAATCTTGGAAAAACAGATTGATGTAACCGGTTTTGAAACCGAACGCCTCATACGCAGCCTAAGTTTCATTCTGATTCGGCTTCCTTTGCTACTGACTTCCTACCAGATATCGTTCCACAATTTATCTTTATTCAGCATTAAAGGCACACGCTGGATTTTTATGCAATCGCATATTTGGCTTGTCTACTTTACTTAAAGCAGCTGTCTAAAAATCTGTTCGAATTATTGCATGAGATGCAATTAAATATATTTATATTTTGAATATTTTTGCATATCTAGGAATTTTTTCACATTTGAACATTTTAATGAAAATACTATTTAAAAAAAAAAAAATTATTTTTGTGTTATTTTGTTCACAATTAATTTTAATGTAAATGCTTGTGGAAAAAAAAAACCAATAACCTTTAAACAGAAAACACAACTATAATATACTTATTACGTAAAGTATTCTAACCTTTGATTGAGAGAAAATGTATTCAGTTGATACTTATCCTTTCCACTCTTTTACCATCTATATACACCAGACATACTATGAAGGTTAGGTTTGAGCTTTGACATTTTTGGAAATATCTCTTTTATTTATCATATAATTTTCTTTTATTTTGAATTTTTACTTTCCTTACCTAGGTGGTTTAATTTAAATTGTAATCCGGCCAAACTTGTAAACCTACCAGATTTTCAAATGATCTTTGCGTTTTAGAGCCCCTTGAGTCCCAAATATATATATAATTTTCAACCATTGGTCTCTGTGTTTCAGTACTAGGTTTGTAACATCGAAAGTTTTTGCGATATCGCAAAACCAAATATCGATATCCACCGATAATCGCCAGAAAAATATCGATGTATCGAAAAGAAATGGATGGAAAAGCAAAGAAAGTTCATCAAATGAGTATAATGTTAAACTGTGAAGAAGGTTATGAAATGATAAACTTATTATTATTTATAAAACAATATTTTTAGCCATGAATAAAAAAAAAGATACATGACAAAAAAAGCTGATTATAAAAATAGATAGAAAAGAATTATACTTAAAAAAAAATGTTATAACATATTTTTATTTTGAAGACTTTTAACCATATTTCATATATTATAATCTTCTTTTTTCATAATAATTTTTCAATAATAAAACCTTCAAACTTCTAATCATTTTATTTATCTTATAACGCTCCCGACTATATTGTGCATTCTCAAAACATTCATCTAATAGCGTGTAATGTATTTGATATACATCTCAGTACCATCATCAATTATATAATCATCAATTTGTCATTACATAGGATTAGGTAACATTATTTGTATATAAATTGATCTACTAATTATTTGTTGGTAATTAAACATTGTTTATTGTTATATTTATTGGTAATAAATCCAGAATCGTGACCCCAACATGGCGGACATCTAGAGTTTTAGGACCTGACAGATCTTAAAAATCTAGACCTCCGCCATGTTGGGATTAAGATTCTGCAGTTTTACCGTATAAAGGAAATTGTTAAAATAAATTACTGTAGAATCACGATAGTTCGAAAGGTAAATATGAATTATCGAAACATCCAAATTATCGAGATTTCCAATAATCGGCGAAATCTCGAAAAGTCATGGGAGCTTCTTAATTTTGAGGTAGGCGATTCTCATCTTTGATGCTTTTTAAGAGTTGCATCACTACTTCTTTGCGTTAAATGTATTAAATCGTTTAATTATGGACAAGTTTAGGTTTAAGGTTGTGTTGGGAGGCAAAAACAGAAGATAAATATCGCTGAGTGATGTGGTATTGTTGTGGGCCGTACAATTATCAATAAACAGTTGAAAATTTTCGCTGTTTTTTATTCCATATCTATACCCATTCGTTTAAAATTTCGCTTATGGTACATGCTTTTGTGTTTGTACGATAGGCGTTCGGTAAAGTTTTTGTTTATAAAACATCTTGCTTTCGCGGATTTGCCCGTCATGAGCGAACTTAATTTTTCAGATCAATCCATGTTGGCGGCTAACAGTATGGTTTCAAGTTTTTATTACAATTTTATTTAAAGAGAACCGAATAGAAAAAAAAGGGTAAATCGACTGAAATTCATAGAAACACCACAAGGCGAAACTCTAGTTTAAAATCCCCTATAACTCCACCATCGAGCATTCTAGATACTCCAATTTAGTCTCAAATCGTTCGTATTTCAATGCAGAGAAACGTTTGTCATATCACACTTTCTGATATCAAGTAAGCGGCGGGAGAAAATCGAGCGAAATATTCTACAGAGTGTTTCCCAAAATATGTACACCCACTTATCTTATTTTATTAGATAGAGAAAATTGTTTTGTATAACTCCCCTTAATTTTTCACGTAAATTTTAAATTTGACAACTTGAAACTTACTTGCGCAAATGTATAATGGACAAATGTGCGCAATCAAAACAAGCACCAGCTTTGTTTTTTTTTCAAATTAGAATCCATATTTTTATTTCATATTCGGAGTATACCTAAAAATTTAAGAAGAATGTTCACACATCGCTTGAGTTATAATATTGCGCCTAGTAGAATACAACACGTGATACTTTTTTTATGTATTTTTTGACGGCAAATCGTGTGGTGGTATTAGTTTTTCATGGAAACATTCCTGTTTCAAAATAACTAATACAATTTTTTTTAAATCCATACAACTTAAAAATACCATTTTTCTTTAAAATAATTTTTACATATAAATGAAAAAAATATAAATGAACATAATCATAAGTACTTAATACAAATTTAGCGCTTCTCTCATAATGTCGAATAATATGTAAGGTTTTGAAGTTTTCGCAAAAGAATTCTTCAGACTTACAAAGGGCTATGCAAGGTATATAATTCTTTTCGCAATTGCAGAACATTATACGGCACTTGGATTTGAATTTGCATGGTTCAGTCATTGTCGGTGATAGATTATCTTTTGTATAAATTTTTGGGCAAAGGTGGTTATTTATTAATTCCCAGCCTTTTTTTTTATAAATCAATAGGGTGACCACGAGTTTTTCCCTATACAGACTTGATCCTTTCGGAAGTTGACCATTTCGCAACGTGAAAAATATGGCAGAACATTCTTGAATCTGCTTCCAGATGGTAATATTTAAATCAATCATTTCTGTGAAATTATTTCCCTCTAATTTGAAGCATAAACCGCATAGATACAGCTCTCCCTATATCATTCCTGCAAATTTCGAAGCATTTTCACGTAGAAATCGGACAAGTTGTAGTTTATTTGCTGATCTGATGAAGAAGTTCTTGTTGTTAGCCAGTATTTTAATCTTGGGACTTGATATTATAACTTGTTTTGGAGATATGCCCTTAGAGCGTAACTTTGATTCGATGAACTTCATGGAAATTTCATAGTAGTGATCCCCGGAAAATTCCAGGTGCACATTTGAAAGATAATTAAATAGTCTATAAAGCTAAACTCATATATGTGTATATATATATATATATATATATATATATATATATATATATATATATATATATATATATATATATATGAGTTTAGCTTTATAGACTATTTAATTATCTTTCAAATGTGCACCTGGAATTTTCCGGGGATCACTACTATGAAATTTCCATGAATTTCCATGAATATATATATATATATATATATATATATATATATATATATATATATATATAGAGAGAGAGAGAGAGAGAGAGAGAGAGAGAGAGAGAGAGAGCCGCAATTTGGTCATTACACCAGGTGTTTGTGTGTGTGTGTGGTGTGTGTACGGTGGCCTCACGAGAAGTCTCGGGGATACTGAAGAGAATTATGAACAGCTTTGTCAGGTTTGTTGAAGGTACTCCGAGGCGTTCCCCTCTTTCACATCACTAGGCCCAGTTAGGATGGCTCTTTTCCTCCTTCCGTAGACAGTATCTTCTAGGCGCATTCCTTTACCAAGTAATTACCAACCAGTGCTCTTCCTATGTCTGCAATCTCCTCCAATTCAGTCATCTATCCACTCCCAGATCACAAGATCTCGGCCTTCTGTCCTTTATACACCTTTCAATAGATCTGCATCGTTCCAACACTGCTTTATTGCCCGTTCTCTCCCTCCTAAAATTCTTAGCCACATTTAAAACCCTCCTTTTTTTAATTCCTCCTCACAACCCAGTCGGACGTTGGCTAACCATAGCATTATACTGTAATGCATCAGTTTTCACTACATACGTTTTATGTACATTTCATTTCATCGTTTATGTAGATCGTTAGTTTGCTTTGTAAATCTCAAGGATTCTTTTCTTTTTATTTATGTATTATTTTCTCTACTATCACATTTACAATTTGATTGTTAAGAAATTCAAATATGCTCTTTATGTTGTTAATTTTGTATAAATGTTTTTTAGATATTGATTCTCTTTCGTTATTTATTTTTTCTATGTGCTTATTTTTTTTTTCTGTATCATATATCAATGCATATTTATGTATATAAATTTTTTCCTCACTATGAGATGTAAATTATTATTTGAACGCTAAATTTTTTGTTAAACGGGTGAATGGAATTTTCTTTTCTCACTCTATTCATAATTCAGGAAAATAATTATTCTCGATTTAAATAATTTTGGTGTTAATAGGTTTTTTTGGGGAATACTGGAGCGCTACATACAATTAATTGGATATTTGGGCTATTTAATTGCATATTATAATACTTTTTTGTATATATTTTAAGGTGTTTTTACTATATGAAATTCTGATAAAGGATTACCTGATTTATTTAATCGGTATTGTATTTCCAATGTGAAATTCATTTTTGCTAACTAAAAGAAAAAGTATTTCGAATTTTACCGTATCAAACTTATTAGGCCTTTATGTTATTAAACAGCAGACTAAACTATAATTATGCCATTTTTCCTTTTATATAGCTGTTGGGACCTGGTATAAACGGCATAATTAAAAAGGAAGACGATTAGTGCAAATTACTGCTCCAAAAGCGGTTAATAGGTCAGTAATGGGATCCATGGAAGCCCTCTCTCTATTAACCCACTACAGCCATGCTAAATTTCTTAATTATTTTTTAATTAGTTTTAATGACCTATTTTTACGAGCTTTCACAAAAAAAGAAATGCATTCTTATAAGTATCCTATGTTTTGGGCTAACCCGTAAACCTTTAACGGGGAGATTTCTTTTTCGAATATTTAATTCATAATGTGCTTGATGTAATATGGTTTGCATTTCAAGCACGTAGAAATATGGAACGCAGTCATTTTTATTCTGATAATTTTCAAAACCATTGAAAAATCATTTTGTATCACTATTGCCAAAATAGTAACTTTTTAATTTTTATTTACCTATGTATGAAATATATCGAAGGCTAATAAAATATATAGGCCTGTTTTATAGATGTAATAATTAGGTCATTACAGCTGCAAGAGTTGAAAACTGTCTAATCTACATTACATATCTATTTGAAACTAATGACACTAAAGTGGTCAAATATACAAAAAAACCAAGAGAACGCTAAAATGTCTTGAATTTTTTTAATCGAAACTATTAAATCTGGGAATATCGATATAGTTAGAAAAAGTTTTGCGAATCGAGTTTTCAATCGTTTTTGTTGGGGAAAGGGAGGCAGGGTTAATTTACATGAAAAATCTTACAACTTCACTTCCCCTACATGAGTAGAAATTAATTTCTATTCAATGTAGGGGGTTAAGTGAAACTTTTGTGATCCGCGGATCGCATCATATTTTTAACTTTTTAATGTTTAAGCTACCTTGAATAAATTAAACGTTTTTCCGACCAAATTAATCGTCTAATCAGTCTGATCAGTCATTTCTTTATTCAAATTGACCCTTTTAAATTATATAATTTAATACTCCGATTAAAAAAGTATTGTCTTGGCCAAGATGAATGAGAGCAAGGATTGTTGCATATGCAGCAACAAATTTTTAAATAAACTGTGGAGCGATATTACATTTTGATATTATTTAATAAACTATAAATAATTATTATGAGTGATAATTGAATATAATATTTTTAGTATTAAATAGAAAAGAAGTCTTTGTTTTGTCTTTAGCTTTTAGCTTCAGTAATTGAGGACGTTGTTTCCTACACTTTTTCATGTAATTTAATTGGTTAATACATCCAGCAAGTATCTTCTAAATTACAAATACCAGAAAAATATTGAATATCAGAAAAAATGGATGAAATACTAGTATTATTAATTGAAGAATCACTATTATTTGGTATATTAGTGTGAACAAATAAAATTAAAGGTTTTTAATTATTTTCTACTCTGCTTATTGTATAATTATATAGTGTTACAATGATGGTTATAATAGCAATATTATTTAGGCAAAGTGTTATGATGAATACATAATAATAATTATGACCATAATAGATTAATAATCAGTTATTGAGTATAATTTATTAGAATTGTAATTCATGATTTGTAACTGTTTATTTACAGCTGAATCATTCCCTTGTCTAGATAATGGGATGTCTGTCACTGAGGCTAACCCAAGAGTGGGGTTTAACTGTTGTTTAAAATGTTAGAGCGGTTTGCTGTTAAATAACTACCATTGCAATAAATAATCAGAAAACTTAAATATTTAACTTGAAAAGATTTTCTGAGTGTAAGATTCCAAGTTATTAAGTCTTCACTAGGGTTGGATGCTAAAAGCGCAGCTCTACCTACCCACTCATTCATGTCTCCCATATTAATATATCAGAACTTAAAAATTTCAATAATTATTCACTTATTAATTTTAAAATTGTTATTTTCAACTTAAGATAATGTCGTCTAAAGGAATGTATTTTGTTTCGATCGATTTGTGGCTATCCTTTCTCATATAATTAAAACTTATTTCCTCCAATCATATTGGACGCCAAACCCGAAATTAATTAAAAATGTGTATATAAATTGAATAATATTACTCGTCTTGTTGGTGCTATAAATTATATATTATTATTATTTTGTTAAGGCTTATATGAGGTTTATATGGGTGACATCAAGGAGTGGATAAGTAGAACTGCGTATTTTACATTCAACCGGCAATTACTGGCGTAAAAACCTCATACTCAGTAAAAACACAATTCCGGTTATTTCAGTAGCATTTATAATGATTATAAATACTACTGATGATTATAAAACCACGCATATCGCGGTAATATTTTCTGCAACCGTTTAACCAATCACTCTTGACTAAACTTGGTGACAGGCTGCTATCTATCTTGACAAGGGAAAGTTTCAGTTGTTTCAGCTAAAACTGCAAAACATGAATATCCAAATTTCGTTTCATAAAAGTTAGGCGTTTATGGTGCGATATAAATGGAAACCTTTCTGAACTGAGTTAATAATTATAAGCTTGAATAAATTAGTATTAAGTCATGAGTAAGTTGCTGTTTTAGTAAATAATAATGATGCAAATAAAGAATGCAAATATTACACCGTGGAACAAAAAATACTTTTTTTTTCCGGCATTTTAATTTTTAAAAACTTCGTTCTAATTTGATTATTCTATTTAATTGTCATTCGTGATTCTGTTCTTATTGCAAAATAAAAGTTTTTGTTTATTTTAATGATTAAATAAAAAACTTTGAGCTTTCCAACCTGTATTATTTTTTTTAGAACTTACTGCGCGTTTCGAAACACACACCCTTTTTCCTCACCAGCCTCTAAATAAACAAATAATAACGGCCTTTTAGCTTAAATATTTCTCTGCTTAAAAAAAAAAAAAAAAACAACTGATATTTTTCTCGAATTTAGAAGGCTTGGAATCATCCAGATTCAACTTTGAAACCCGGAGGGCAAAATCACTGTTGTCCTTTTTATTTTAATGATTTTTAAGGTATTGAAGTATAAATAGCATGGTTCTAACATTATACTTGCGTACAATGTAAAGTGTAGCACACATATTATGTAATTATTCCCTTGAAGGTTTAGTGACTGAAGGATACAATGCTTATTCAAATATTTTTAGCAAAATTCTTACAAATTTTTAATTTAAACTAATTACTTTTTTTTTTTTAATTAAAAAATAGTGCATGAGTGTTGCACCGTTATAATATTAGAGTTTATTAGAACTATTACATTTTATTTTGTCCTTAAGATTACTCTAAACGCAATGTATAAATAAATAAAAACTACCTATTTTCGATTTGTTACCTTATTACAGTTTTGTACGCTGTTGTTGTTTTGTTTCAGAATCAAGAAGAATAGCGTTATTAAATATTTTTTCGTATCGATTAAAAATATGAGAATAGAAGATTTACCCATTTCTCAGTTGGATGATTATTTTTTTAGTTTACACAGGCTTTAGCTCTTAAATTTATTCGTTTTTAACTGCATAATGTATGACCTCATCGAATAGTGGATATTTGCATAAAATTTTACATCTTACATCATATTTTAAATCAACATTTAATTTAAGAACTTGCTCCCTTAAAAGTTTAGTTACTAAAGGATATAATGCTTACACGGATAGTCTCCTTTTTGTGTGAAAGTTCTTAAATTTCTTATTTTAAAATATTTACGAAATAATTTTAAAAAGTGTCACACCTTATATAATACCTAAAGATTCTTTTTGATTTTTAGATAGTTTTCCTAATTCATTTTATTCCTAAAGTAACTCTAAGTACAATGTATAAATCACTCAAAATTAGCTATCCTTTGTTTTTACTTTATGAATATTCTAAATAATATTATTAATTAAGTTGTAATATTATTATGAAAGTGACATTGTAATTTATTAATATAATTAATAAATTGAAATTCGTTGAATTAATAATAATATTGATAAATCTATTTTACAGGTTTGAAAATCGTCACACATCGAAGATCAGAGGATTACATTTCTTTCAGGTAACCCATAACTTTTTTTCCTAAGTAACCTAAAGTAAGTATACTATTGACAATAGCGGGGCACAAAGTTCTCTATGTCAATATTTACACGCAGAAAACAGAAGTGTTTTTGAAAACTCATATCCTCAAGTTCCACCTTTATTTGAAATAATCCGGGATCCGACGTGCATAATTATTATTAGCAAGATATAATTCCTTCATAATAACAAGCTCTTTAAGAATACGCAATATCTGAAATATCTAACATATTCGTGCAAGCCCAAAAACTTTTTGAAATCTCGATTTTATGAAGATGAAATAAGCAATTTTTTTTTCCCAATCTGTTAGAAATAATGATGCATTCACAAACCTGCAAGCGACCGACAAAAATCTATCGGTAATGAGCACTTCCAACGGAAAAATTATAGATTTATAGATATAGACATTATTTCATTATTATAGATAATGATGGATAATTTTATGTTTTCTCAACAAAAAAAATTCATAGGACGTCCGGCGTTTTGAGAATGAATCATAGTTAGTTATCGAAGTACTGAGGTATATATTGCAGTTATAATATATTATTGTTGAGTCGCATTAAGCCATATAGAGGTCCCTTTTTCTTCTTCTTAACTGGTACCATATTCCACGAGCAAGGCCGCCTGCAACATCGACCACCAACCATCCCTCTGCTGTGCTGCTGCTCACCAATACCGAATGTTCAGGATGGACCAAGCGTCATCTACCACACCGTCAGCCAAGCGCAGTCTAGGTCCTCTGACCCGTCTTCGTCCGTACAGACATTCATCCAGCATCTTCCTCGGGATTTGGTCCTCCGCCATTCTTGCCAGATGCTCCCCCCCCTCTCCACCGTAGTCAACCTTTCTTAACCACGGTAGTAATGTTGGCATCATTTAAAAGGGTCATTAGCTCGGCATTGGTGCGTTGCCTCCAGTCTCCGTTACTACAGACCGCCCCGTAGATTCTTCGGAGGACTCGATGTTTAAACCTTGCGAAAGCTAGTTCCTGGGTTCTAGGAAGTGTCCAGCATTCCGATCCGTAGGTCGACACGGGTCTGATGAGTGTTTTGTATAGGCGTACCTTGGTGGTCCTGGATACTTCCCTGCTTTTAATGTGCGTTTTAAATTAGCACTTACATATTTGCAGCCATTATTCGACGATTGATTTCGGAGTTGATGTTTTTTCTAGGTTTACCTGAGTTCCGAGACAGACAAATTCTTCTAGTCTCTCAAAGGTGCACTGACCAATATACACCTGGCAGTCTCGCTGACCTCCACTTGTAGGGTAGAGGAGTATGTTGAGGCCCCTAGGTAATGCAAATCAGGGTGCCCTCCTCCTCTTTTCAATTCAATAAATTCTACGGTATAAACAAAAATGAAGCCACAATGAAGTAAAGCACTGAGTTAGTATCTAATTTGTGATAGAGTCCATCACCCTGATCCTATTCACTTCAATACAGGTTTTAAATAATCAAATTTAGTAGATAGGTAACATTTAATTAAATTTTATGGCAACACCAAATTTTAATATATGTAAATGTATATAATTTATTAAAACAAAACTGTTCATAGGTAATGAAAATGACTTCAATGTAATGCAAAGTAAGCAATACTAACAAATAAAGAAAATAGACTAAAGTTATTATAATAATCTATTTCTCGATTAATTTAACTATTAAACATCATCATTATCAGTTATGAAATCTCATTAAAACATTCAAATATCGAATCATGCTTTCAAAGCATTAACTTTCATGTAATTAAGATATTTCTTCACTTTTTTAATTAATCTGAATTCTTCGATTTTCTCGAAGCATTTTTCTGCACAATCTATCTATAAAAGTGTCGCACTATTTTCTAAAAATTGAATACTGTAAAATGTCGAAATCCTTAACAAAATGACTGGACAAAATGAATTGTAAACGAATAAAAGTGTAATTCAAAAATATATTCTCCATTATTCAACATATCAGGCGAGGCTAAGAATTCCCCAGTATTCTTTTTGATGTGAAACTGACAGAATCAGTGCTATCAACCTAAATAATAAAAGTGCGTTGGAATGCGTTCTGAAATTATAATGCTGAGGGAGGTAGCTTCAGGACAGTTATGTCTGTCAGTGCGATTTAGTATCATTTTAGAGAGAGAATAAATATATATCTTATTACAGGGTTGAATTTCTAGAAGATTGAGAGTTCTGCTTGAATTTTTCGCGTCGGGAAAAAATCGGGAATTATGCTTGAAAAACATCCTGTCATCGGGAATTTTTAGTTTTTAGTCTAATAATTCTGTTTTTCCATTAGTATTTGGCAACACGTGTATAAAATGTTGAGAAGGGTTAATGTCTTTCTCAAATACATTCTCCTTCTATTTTCTGTTACTATTTTTCTATTACCTTACACGGTTCGCTCTACCTGTCGCTGAGTGAACTAGAGATGTTATGGAATGGTAAAATAATGTATTAGCTCCAAACGTTCCAGCTCCAAACAACTCCGAGTTTCAATTTCAACTAATTTACATTCGTGTTATAATAAGTTCGCCGGTTCACCAATTGCCTTTGAGGCCGAGGGCAAAGTGGCAAGGATAAAAGGTTGCCATTATTAATTTTATTCCCATAATTATGAGTATGATTAATATTATTATTATATACAAGATATTTTGAATCTTGATAAAGACACAAACGAAGCAAAATAAAACGATAAAATATTCTCATTTAATTATAAATATATTTAATAGTAATTCACATTGAAACCTCTCCCAACGGACCCCTCTCTCCAACGGACACACATCCCTATTCCGCCTAATAAATATGGGTATACCCATATAAGTATTGGAATAAATTTCACCACAATTTTATTCACAAAATTATTTTCTATAACAAAACAAAATAATATTTTTTAAAATTTATTGTAAAAGAATAAATTAATGAAAAGAAAATATATATTTTGTTTCATTATGGAAAATAAGTTTGTGAATAAAATTGTGGTGAAATTTATTCCAATAAGTGAATATTATTTATTTACACTTGAAATTATTGTTTCTATACTGTATTTTCGAACTGTTTTTATTTTTTGTGAAGTGATGAGTTCTCAGTATAAGAAATAAGGCAACTATTTTTCATAATCTAATAGAGATACAACCTTTATAATTATTCAAATACATTCTCAAGTCATAATTGTCATTTTATGAGGAGACAACCGATTAATACATTTTATGGTTCAGATTTAGCCCAATAAATTGATGAAAAGTACCTTAAATTTTAAAATTCACAGCCTTGAAATCCTTGAATTATGCTTGAATTTTTTCATGCCTTATCGCTGGGCATCCTTTGTATCAGCTTATTTAGTGAATTTGCTTTTTCTGTAAAAATAAACCTAAAATCTTTGTAATTTAAAATAAAACTACTTCAACTTATTTTTTTTTTTCGAATCCCTAGGAGGCGCGAGGCCCATAGCCAGTTGCCTGCATTACCTATATGGTTAATCCGTCACTGATTATAGTACTTGGTTTAGTAAAGCATTCCAAAAAGTTTTAGCTTGTTATTATTAGTTAACGCCGACTTCGCATTTCGAATTCATGCTAATTTTTATGATTATTATTAAACATATAGTTATAATTAGATATGTTATTTTAGTATTTATTTTTTTAAAATTGTTACGAAAAGCCCTAGCTGCAATGAATAAATAAAAATTATATCTTCAAAATATAATCCATTATAATAAATAATGTGTTATTGAAAACAGAAACGAAAAGAAAAACCTTTATCAATATTTTTAAAAAGTTTATGCCTTAAAAATAATTACCTTACGTTTGGATGTTCAATTTTTTTTTATGGCGACACTTTTCGTGTACTTGAAAGTATATTATGAATTAAAATAGATTTTTCAAAATCAACTGAATCGAGCGGAATATCTTATTTTGTAAGTACTAAAAACCATAGAGTCAAAACTAAGGAGTTCCTTTTGACGCAAATACCGTTTATGGATTTGCTACCGTAGTGTATGTAATGCAAAAACCCACTGAAAACAAAATCGGGGAATTTAGTATTGCAGTTTCAAATGCATCATCTAAATCTAAAATTACACCACCGGATAGCCAAAGTTTTTTTTTTTTAGGCCTGTTTTTAGTTTAAAAGTTGATTTAATATTATTTGATCGTTAAGGACGGACAATGCTAACTCAGATGTTGAATGGGTACCTGCCATAAGCGTGCTCTGACTACACGTTGTTCGTGCTTCGTTCTAGTAATTGGTGACGTCACTCTTTGCTAGCTGAAAGGCCGTCATTAGGAACATTCCTTTGTGTGTTACCGATAGAGGAACGGCGTTTGTAGTTATAGCTAATATCCGATATTTCATCTCAAAATGTAATAAGAATAATTTATTGTCAAGTAATTAATTTTGCTCAAAAATAATGTTTAATAAGTGGATTAGATTTGCAAATAATACAATTCTGTAAATTTATAAAAGTAAATAATATAATTTTATTTTAGAAATTTTCATTTAAAGCCTTTATTAACACAACCTGTCTATGCCAATCTAGTCCAGGATGGATGTGGATAATGCATTTAATTACTAATTATTGATTTAAGTTAATATTTCATAAGAAAGAAAGTAATAATAACCTATAAAGGACCAATAAAAAAGAAAAAATGTGAGAGACGGTTTAAGTTGCTTGATCAACAGGAAGGGGCTTTTGTGTTAGCATTAAGAATCAGACATAAAAATGTTTTTAATCACATAGAAGTTAGATTCTTATCTAGGAAATCAACCAGTCATTACGTATACATTATAAGAGTACATTGATTTAATTTAATTTAGTAAATTTCGGTGATGAAATTAAAATTTTTGTGAAATATAATCTGTGAGAAATGAATATATATCTGATTTTTCACGCAGTTGTCTGCTTAATATGAGATAATCATTGTTCAAACTTAGATGTTCAAAATAATGTTTGATGTTCACAATACTGCCTGTTCAGGTGCTAAACTTGAGATTTTAATGACTACCATCTTGAAGCCAATGAAATTCGATAGTCAAACCTTTTACCGAAGGAAGTGCACTGTGTATCGGTTATATGAAGGGATTATTTGTAATTGCTTTCCGATTTTTTTTCCGATTAACAGATAAATACGCATTTCCGTATGGATAATAAAATAAATTCAGCATATTTCAGTTTAACTAATGATCTTAACGATTTTCGTTAAATTCATGAAATTACTTCATACAATTCAGGCGCCATGAAATGATAAAAAGTGGTAAAATAACATAAAAGCCGTTTAATGTTGAGGAGAAGTACTTGTTACACCATCTAGACAGGTTTGTTTTTAAAAAAATTAGAGAGGATAGAATGATCATATATTTCTTTTCACATTTTTTCCCTATTAAAATACTCAATAAACACTAATAAATATATTGCTGAAGTCGAATATTAATCATGTTAAAGCAGTGCAATATTAACTAAACTTTTTTTTCTCCAAGAGCTGTAATCCATTTATAACGTTGGTTTCTTCCTCAATGTTGTGTTTTTCATCGGCTGCTTTCCTCCATGCTACTAGAGAACTCCGAGGCCCGTATCCACGTCATCCTTCCAGCTTAGTCAGGGATTCCCTTTCTCTTCTTCCTCTTATATGCCCTTCGAACATCATTCAAGATATTATACTATGCTCCTTCCTGTGTAAACTTGACCAAACTGTCTCATCTTTATTAAATTTTTTTATGTTAGAGGCTAGTAAAGATCACTTAAAACCTGCCACTTAGCACATTTCTCGGTCTTTTCATCCATTGTTAGACTATTTATCTTTTGCAAAATTTTCACTGTCATCTGTTACATTTTATACGGTACATTAGTGAAATTACACTCACATTAGTTAAAAAATCAGAAAACATATTTATTCTATAGGATCTTCTTTCGTTATAAATGTTCTAACTGTTTTTGAAACTTGGTATCTGGACAGTTTTGTATAAAATATTTCCATGTTATTCATAAACTGAATTTATGAATAATTTGTTCAATTCAGTCATCCTGCTTTTGAAAATACTATTATCATTCTAAGCAATAATGATGATAACGATGCTTATGCTAAACGTTATTCCTGCAGAAGAAAAACAAGTGAATTCAAAATTTGTATTAAAAACTAGTTATCAATTTATGACGATTATTATGTTTATTTAATCTTATATTTGTTTGATGAGAGGAAGGCAGAAAGCAATGGCCATATATAAGCACACGTTTTTTTGGCTTCCAAACTCATTACTGAGGATTAGAACTCAATTATTTATCAGGAAATTTCATGAAAATATCGAAGAAAAACAATTGTAACAGTAATAGATTGTATATGAGTAAAGAGGAATTGATGATTCGTGCGGAGACAAGTATAGAAAAGGTGTTTGGATTCAGTCTGTACTCTGGCTGCCTCTCGATTAGGTCCACCGATCAACTGTGAAATTTCCCATTGAAGGTCGTCTCAGGTAAAGTTTTTGTTTCCCCTTTCTTATATCCTGTCTAGTTTTCCATTGAATCTAAAAAGTACATAAACTAAAGAACGAAAATTCCCCTTTTACGGTCGATATTGATTCTAAGTTGGTTTTGGACAGAAATAGTTAATCTGTAACCTCGAATAGCGATCGGCCAACACAGTTGACAATCATAGGCTGGCGGTAACCTCCTACGCTACCCTCCCCCTCCTTCCTCACACTCCCACCTACAATGCTCAGAATAACTTAGGACCTTACTTATAAATTCGTCAATGCTTGATCCAGGTTTCCGAATAAAAAATAATAAAATGTATCATTTTATGGAAAGAGCTTTTTTTAAGCGTAAAATGCTGTGTAAGGATCACGGTAACCGCTTAAGGACCTCCTGATATTCTTCTATGGATGCCAACCTTTGGTCTGGAAATTTTAGCGACTGAATGACATTTACCATATTTAATTAAATATCCTGTTAAACATGTGGATTAGCCTCTTTATCTTTCACAAGGTCACGCGAAAGGGCGCCAGAAACGAGATCATATC
This sequence comes from Rhaphigaster nebulosa, assembly GCA_948150685.1. Classification (NCBI taxonomy): domain Eukaryota; kingdom Metazoa; phylum Arthropoda; class Insecta; order Hemiptera; family Pentatomidae; genus Rhaphigaster; species Rhaphigaster nebulosa. Next base: position 140,062,670 of record OX411307.1, read on the forward strand.
TCGGAATAAAAGATATGTAAACTTATTTAGAACACTTTAAATCTTTATAGTCTGGCCGAACGTTTTTTTTGGGGAGCTTCTACCCGAAAATCTGGAACAATGGGCGGTGATCTGTCCACAAAGAAATTAGTTCCGTTATTTTATTGAGAGGATCACTCACATGTTTAACTGTAGAATAATGCTTCTTTCTATACTCTCTACTCCACTTAATGTTCTTAAAGCATAACGAACAGGTACTCAGGGTACTCCTTACTTCTTGTTTCAGCACCACCTCTAATCTCAAAGATTGCCGCGCCCAGTGTCGGAACTCGGGGGGCAAAAAGGATATTTTCCCCGGGCGGCAGAATTTAAAGGGCGGTAAATTTTGAGTAAAGGGTTATTATTAGATTAAGCAAATAATATTTGTTCCTGCGTTTGATAGTTTTGACCTTAATCCGTTCAAAAAATAAGTTAATGTTATGAGATGATATTTATTTCGAAATATATTATCTAACATACCGTTATAAAATAGTTGACTTTTGTTGGAGGAGGTATGAAAGAAAGAGAGGTAAAACTAAGCTTGCCCCTCTCCGGAAAAAATCCTGTTACCGGTTCTGCCGCCCCCTGCCATAGTTCCAGGTTATCTTCTTCTAGGGAAGTACGATACAAGTAAGGTATCGAATGGAATATTGAATTAGTGATATAAAAACTACATGATACGGAAAGGAAAGTATCGATACTTTTCTTGTAAAGATCGGTATCGTACAGGTGCATATTGTATATATTATTTCTTGATTACTAACTTAAACGAATGTTCGACTTAAATCTAATAAAATACATTTTATTTTGGGAGTCTAAAAATGAAAGAAAACAAATAAATTATTTAAATTTTTTTTGGACATTTTGGTGTCACGTCTCTGCTAATCTCTCACTAGATAGGTCGGCTGAAATCCGATAAACTTCACTGATGAGTTTTTTGTTTTTTCAAAACAGGCTTCCTGTTCTTTTGACCAATTCCTATCACTCTTTTCACTTAATAGTAATATATTAGGTTCGGATACAATCGCTTGATCATAAATAAATTACGTAAATAAATTAAATAATTAATCGTCGCTATAAACCGAAGAGAGGTCGGATCATTGGTGAGGGATGAATCTCTCTACTTGTTCTGGATCATCTTTTTTCTGGCCATATCTTCACCTACAGAGATCGTTTTTTCTTCCTTTTAAATTCACATCTTTCCGCATTCATATAGCTCTCATTTTGTCTAGCTTTTCTATTAATTTATTAAGGTATATGTCATATGGTTTTTCATATTCCCTAAGGACCAAGATATCAGCCATGCCACTAAATCCGTCATCTATTTATGGATACGGTGTGGTGCGAGCTTTATGCCAAACGGTAAAAGTTCAAACCAAAACTTCTCATATAGATTGAAAAACGATGGCAGTTTGACGCCTCGTTTGTCTGAGGAGATCTGCCAGAATCCAAGTCAGCTTCAAGACGGATGGAGAATTTTGTTTTACCGATATTTAATAAACAATCTTGGACCGAATGTAAAGTTACATAAAAAAAAGGGAAATGAATGTTTAACATAGTTTAATACACCGCTTGCCGAATTCAGCTTTGATGATTGCTATAACTGGAGACCACTGCTCGGTGGGCTCATCTATTCATTTAAGCATCCTTATTTTTTCATTTTTTCTTACAATTAACTTTCCCCTTTAAATGAATGGTAATATTTGGCGGGCAACTGGCTGAATTTCATCTCGTTTGGCAAACTAACTGCTACTATTTAGGTGTTAGAGAGACAACCTTTTTCATCATAAAATATTATTGACCATCATATTGACCTGCTGGGAAATCGGCTTTGAAAAAAATTCAAACTGTTTAATCCATCAGAGCCATTTACTGGGATCAATAATATTAGAATGTGGATGAGGTTTTACTTGAAAATCAGCCCTTTGCAGTTTCCTCCAGGAAGGCAGCCTTGCGCTTAGTTTATTAAGTGATGAGGGCATCCATATTATTTTTAATAATATCCTCTTAGCATAACTCCAACCACAACAGAAACACTGCACAATGTATTGTTATTAAATGTCAAGAAGCAACACTAATTTTGACTTATGATATTCTTAGGGAGACCAGTTGGGAAAAAAAAATATTTTAATATATATCCTAATAATTTTTAAAGATCTGATTTTTCTATAACAATATAAATACTAAAACAATTTTATATGTATCGTTATTTAATTCATTATAAAAACAAGATAGTTGTCTAGAAGATGACACAAAGTAACTTCTGTTTCTTTAAATAAGTAAATAATAGTAGTTTTTTTGGCCAGATATGTTTTTCTTTTTATTTATACATCTTTGTTATTCTGAAGGGACCTAATATCAAAAAAGATCGAGTTTTTCTGTTATATTCTAAGTAAAAACTTTTATCCAACATTGGAAATCAGTTTATTTATTTGAAAAAAAAAGCATATTAATATTAGCGTTTATTCTATTTTAGAAAATTTAAACAAGGAAATAACTCTAAATTTTAATTAATTTTCACCTTAAAATTAATGTTGATTGATGTATTTGTGTCTGGTTATGTTTCCTATGAGTTGTTTTATTTAATGTCTACCTCCAAAACCATTTCAACATTTTGTGCAATGGGAAACATTGATAGCAGTTCTTTACGTTTTTCGTTTTCCAGTTTTATTTTAACTTCAATCGATCCAATTTTATAATTTTTACCTTATCTATCTTCTTAGACATGGGAATTTGCTGAACATGTCTTTTTATTTTCCCTTTAAGTGACGCTTCTGTGTCGCCCCAAGGATCGAATACTTGAAGAGCTAAGCGGAAGAACATACTATGTAAAATTTGAACCTGAAAAATGTCTGATAACTATCAAAATTTAAAGATTAAGAAGAATTTAACTAGGTGATTTTTAAAATATTATTCCCGGAAAAAAAATCCCTATTTTTCCTAAAATGTCACCGACAAATTCAGCCAATGGCTTTTCCGTTTGTCACTTTCGTCATAGATACATCATACCATATATACTTTCGTTTATACGTCTTGTTTACTTGGTAGGTATGTCCAATTAATGAGTATTAGTAAAAAAAAAGTATTACTTTTCAATATTTATTTATAGAATTGGTTACAAAATAGAGGTACCATTGCTTCTTTTTCATATATAGGGGATCTTTTTCAAATAAATCACAACTTCCATCTTTACCTACCTCAAATTTCACATTTCCTTCATGGCTTACATATGTTTGTTTTTTTGTACATTTCTAATTTTTTCTTCTTCCATTGTCACTTAAGGTATAATAAGGTAAGCTGCCCAAAATCCGTTCCGTCGCCTAAATCCGTTCCCCCAGTTATCTAGCGTTGATATTGCTGCTACCGGCTGAAAAATTCTTGTAATGCTTTAGTACCACCCAGTTAGTGGTATTTGGTATCACGGATTAAGGTATTATAAGGATTCTGAAATTCAGAATCAGCCCCCTTTGCTTACGTTATTTCCCCCTCTCCCTCTTATTTTCAATTAAAGTTTTATGGCTTTATTTAAATGTCCCTGACTTCAAATATATAGTATACTGAGAATTTAATTTGGAGACGAAATTAGGGCCTCTTTTAAAAGACCAACATTTAGCTAAGTTTTGTTTGCTCAGAGGAAAGATTATTTACTTCTATATGATACCAACATCTGTTGGTATTGAACATTAATTTTTTGGGACAAGGAATAATAAACAAATAAATAACTATAAATTAATGCTTATGATGATATTGTTAATATTTATTAATTATTTTTAGTTTGCAAACAACTTCTTATTAAACATACAATATCATAATTATGTATATATTATAATATAATTGAATCAGCAGTTTGAAGAAGGGAACAAGCGTCAAAAAAATCGAAATTCATATTTTTGTACCATTTGTTGGTTTTCATATAGACGCTTATTGTACGGTATAAAAAAGAAACAAAAACCACTCTCATGCCTGTTTAAACGGGCCTGCAAATATTCGTTCGTTTGAAGAAGGGAACATATCCAGGTTTTGTTTCCTTGTTCAAACTGATACAGCTGTAGTCAGACAGAGCTAATGGTGAACAAGCTCAGTATCAGTTTAAATAAGAATATTATTGTTTACTTAATAGATTTTTATGACTACCTCATTATCAATTTGAAGAAGGGAACAAATCCACTGGTTTCAATATTTATTACTTCTTTTAGTAACAGTCCAAGCGATCTATCCAAAGTACAGTAACAACGGGGTGATGTAAATAACCTAACATTAAAATTTGGTAAAGATATAGTAACAAATAAGAAAAGTAGAACGTTTCTCCTTATTTCCCGAAAAAGCAGTTTTTGGATTTTTTCCCTTATTCAAATTGCTAGTTCAATTATAAGTATATGGTATACACATACCATATATAATATTATACCAGTCTATAAATTAAAAAAGAAATCATGGTGACTTGCCAGATTCACCCTTCTTTCATGGAGCGCCTCATGTGTATGATGTAATAAAATACATGAAAAAATGTAAGTAAAAATAACAAAATAAAGAAGGAAAATTTAAAGCTATGTAAACTAAAAGATAAAGTAATAGAATAGTAAGTTATATGTAATAATGTCATATGCTTCATATATGTTTAAAACCAGTGAGAACATCACTTGGGAAGGGGATCTGTTGACAACGTACTGGTTTAACAGAAACTAACATTTAAGTAAAACATCTATTTTAAGATTAGACTATTGATTTAAAAGACTGTTTAATCTAACTGATAAACATATTGGTTTAAGACCAAAAAAGAATTAATTAATCGATAATGGAAATAAAGTGTACGAAAGATCGCCGGTTAAGAATCAGAATAACGATATAATGAAAATTGGGAAAGATTTATTTATATATATCGAAATTTCAATTATATAAGGAGTTGTAAAAGAAAAAAAAATGTATATATATATATATATATATATATATATATATATATATATATATATAAAATTATATAATAAAATAGATAAATAATAATAATTATTATTTAAAAAAATAAACTTAATAATTAAACTTTAGTTGAATATTTGAAATCTCTAATTTGGCTCTTTGGGACGATATTTTTCGAGCATATATATTTATATTTGATATGTTTTTACGCCCTTGTACGCAGTAAAGGAAGCATTGTAAATAGCGAACATTTTCGGTTTTCAGATTTCAACGGAAATATCCATTTTGACTATTTTCGTTGTGACGTATGTACGTATGTTCATACCTTCAGACATTTGTTCGTGTTTCGCATAGCTCAAAAACGGTTAGAAAGTTAAAAATTTGTCACTCACTCACTCACACTGTGGCGCTACAGTCCCTGCAGGACCTGGGCCTCCTCCAACAGCTTGCTCTACTCCACCCTATCCGTGGCTCTCCTCCTCCACCTCCGTTGTGCCATCGTACGCAGGTCCTCTTCCACATTTTCCATCCATCTTAGCCGTGGCCATCCACGTTTTCTTCTTCCTCCCGGATCTCTATACATCATTTTTCGAGGTAGGCTCTTTGGATCTATGTATTCAATATGACCTAACCAGCTAAGCCTTCTCTGTCCAATGACCGTGACGAGATCTGGCTCTGCTAGTTATTCCTACAGTTCTGCATTGCTTCTTATTCTGAATTGCTCGCCTTCCTTGATAGGACCATATATTGTTCTTTGTATCGTTCTTTCCCATATTCTGAGGGAATCTTTGGCTGCTTTTGTTAGGACCCATGTCTCGCTACAATATGTTACAATCGGGCGTATGATTGTCTTGTAGATTATGATTTTAATCTTCCGGGAGAGGTTCCTAAACTTCAAGACCTTCAAGAGCATATAAACACTTGTTGCCCGCTGTAATCCTTGCCTTGACTTCCATTGTCATGTCATTGTTTCTTGACTACAAAATTAAAATTTTGTATTTGGTATTTTTGTAACATCTAGTTGTGTTAGTCCGCCTCCCTTTATGGTCATATTAAAATATAATGCAAAACTTCTCAAGTTTAGTATATAATACTTATTTATTAATATAAATAACATATTCCGATTTTGATAAAAATTGGAAAACCGATTGACACCGAGTTTCGTTTTTGAGGTACTGCTATCTTCGGAATCTAGTAACCAAGATATGATTCAGGATCACTTTTTGAGCCACCGATTTATAGCTTAATAGGCGTACAAGGAAGTCAAGCGGTGTCTCCATCAGATTTTTTATGTACAGTATCCTTTCTCAAGTAAATCATAGATTCGCTTTTGTCGCAACTCTCCTCTTACACATATGTTTAGTTTATACCGCGGTGAATCGTTTGTAAAAATTTTATCTGGTGATCAGGGTTCAGAGAAGATGGATACTTCCCAAGCCAACTGTTGACAGGGTGATCATTAGGACCTTTTAATTTTACTTTCCCTGTTGAAGGTCAGGCGTGGTGTTCACCTTCGTGTTGGGACGTAAACCATCGAGTTCTAAAACTCAGAGGAAATTAGATATGAATTTAAGAAAGATAATTTAGTTAAATTGCGTGTTTTTTAAAACCTAGAATTATGCCGCTCCGGCTGGCAGTAATAATAACTAATCACTCCAAATTGTTAATTGCTAGGCTTGAAACTCACGGCGTTCTCTTCATTGGGCTCCGTCTACCAGCCGCTTAAATCCATTTGCAATCTCCTGTACTTATGTCTGTTTGTGATCGTTTCTGATTAGGCGTGGAAAATTGGGTTCCGAAAAATGTAACGAATGGAATTTTCTCATTATTATTTTTAAATTTCAATTACTTTTCAGTTAAATGATCATAATTTCGGTTTAATTGATTTGGTGTACGTTATTGGAACTTTTTTTTTTATATATATGATTAAGGTTCCTGTCGATACCTTACTCTATTTAATCTATTCTTATACGATTTTTCAGCTCGCCCTATACATCCTCTTAAAAATACTTCGACGATTTTGGGGTAAAAAATACAATTAAAAAAAAAATCTGAAACTAGAGTATTTCCTGAAAATATTAAGACCAGCCCCATAACTTTCTGACCATTATAAGTGATTCAAATATATATTTTTTAAACATTATGGGTTAGGCTTTATAAATCACTGTGTTGATATGCTATACATATAATGTTACTCATTAGTTCACTCAATGAAAATTTATTATTTATGAAATATTATGAGAAATTTGCCATTATTCTAAATTAAGGGTCAATGGATAGCAATTTTTAGTTAAAAAAGTGGTTTGTTATAAGTAGGCAAGTGAAAGTTTTGATGCGCGCGCCGTACCAGATTTTTAAAACTTTGTTCTGCAGGATTTTATCTAGAATATAAGTGTAAAACCTATTACTGGAATCTTACATACTCGTCTGTTTTTTAGCTTAAATTAGTGACAATAAGTATGCCAGGATTTCATTGAATGGTGTTCGTTCATTAGGTTTTGGAAGTTGCTAATATCGAATTTGTTCGAGCTAGAGCATTTTTTCTTAAGATTATTCGGTATGTATATCGTTTATTAGTTTGTAGAGGACCACATTTTTTAATTTACTATCGGATTTTCGATCGCGCATGCGCATTTCGATTTACTCTTACTTCTGAAGGTTTCTTCGATATTGGGATCGTTTCGTTCATTAGGTTTTCGAGGGTTCTGATTCATGTCTTATTGGAGATCCTTAATTTTGTTAATGTGTTGAAATTAATTTTAATCGCTTTAAAATTCGATTTACTCTTACTTCTGAAGGTTTCTTCGATATTGGGATCGTTCATTAGGTTTTCGAGGGTTCTGATTCATGTCTTATTGGAGATCCTTAATTTTGTTAATGTGTTGAAATTAATTTTAATCGCTTTAAAATTCGATTTACTCTTACTTCTGAAGGTTTCTTCGATATTGGGATCGTTCATTAGGTTTTCGAGGGTTCTGATTCATGTCTTATTGGAGATCCTTAATTTTGTTAATGTGTTGAAATTAATTTTAATCGCTTTAAAATTCGATTTACTCTTACTTCTGAAGGTTTCCTCGATATTGGGATCGTTCATTAGGTTTTCGAGGGTTCTGATTCATGTCTTATTGGAGATCCTTAATTTTGTTAATGTGTTGAAATTAATTTTAATCGCTTTAAAAAATAATATCAAAACAGTTACCAACATGCAGGATTTTTCAGGTTAGGAATAATTCTCCAATCACAGGGTTGGAAAGTATGTTCATCATTACAGGGCATAAATTTCATAACCATTTCGCAAACAAAAAAATTATTATCATTACTGCCTCTTCAAAAGATTGAAAATTTTAAAATCCTGTGCCCATATTTGGAGTTCAGCTCAAAACTGCCCTAAAAATCATTGATTAGTATCTGAAGACCACTCTTGATTTTTGTTTCCGATATTTGAGGAAGAGTTCACCGACTTACCATTTTGTAGGCATATTTTTGAGTATTTTTGAGCATCACCCGTATAATATTTGACACGGTTAAGCTACGACGTCCGTTTCAGTTTTATTCTACAGCTCTCGTCAAGATAGATCGATTTAGGATGTTATAAGGAATTTAAATAGGATTCAAGCTCAAAATTGCCACATTTGGACACAATGTTGGCAGGTAAGCAGGCTTCGAAAACCCAAGAAATCAGCCAATGATACCCATGAATTATTTTTTATGTTATTGCCATGTACGTCACTGTATTACACTTGGCAGAGTGGCTGTGAAGCACTCGGTGTGTCTCTGGTTCTTCCTTCCGATTCGATTATTTCCTCCCGCTGCAGACTTCAATGGCTTGACCACCGCACTTTTATTGGTAACCGTTGGCCTTTTACCTTTTATTCCAAGCCGCTTCCAGCTTTCGAATTCTTCTTGAGCACTTAATTTTGGTTTAGGTCGTTCAGAAATAACCCCTATTAAGTCTATTTTATTTGTGCCGTATAGTGCACCTTCGGTTACACTTTACACTTTACACATTATATCTTCGGTTTGGGAGCAAAAGCGATCAACTGCAATTTTTGCGAAGATGGTTTTTTTAGGTTTCTACCTGTGCCTGAAACAAATTGACAAAATCATGAAATTATCAATAATTAATAGTTAATTATTTATAATTTCACGATTTTTTCGCTAATTAAACTTAAATGTGGTTCACGAACAGATAGAAAGCAACAAACTTCTTATTCGCAGATATTGCAGTAGATCACTTTTACCTCAAAACCGACGATATTTATCTTGCTTTAAATCCCTCAAATTCAAAAACTAAACTTAATAAATTCCTTGCCATGTAGCCTTATAAATTCTTGCTTTAAAGTGATTTTTCGTTATATTTCAATCCATTTTGATTGCTCTATTATTGCTACCACGATTGTACCACACCATTATTGCAGTTTAAGAGAAAGGGAGTTCAGCGAATCCTCATTTCAGTGCCGGTCTTAATATTCAAGAACGGGATACGTCAGTTTGAAATATAACCCGGTTCTATTTAAAGAAGATCTTATATTGACTTGGAGATATAAACCGAACATAAACTCCGCATAATATCCTGAGAGCTTGATCATCATGAATTACACTTAACCGTATAACCTATAAACCTTAACCGATATTTAAAATATAGAAAACATAAAGAGGATTGGTTTATTATAAGATTTACCTATAGTTCTTGAATGAGTCTCATAAAAGTCCTTGTCGATTTTTAATTAAAAAAAACATTATCAAATAACGAATATTGATTTTTGCGGATTTAATCTGTCTGTTACGAAGAAACTTGTTAAGCGGTTATTTATTATTTCACATCATTCATAGCCAATATTTTTTTGCTTCTTTTTTCTTTAAAGTAAGCTTAAGTGGAAATGGTTCTATATTACATTTCAAATGTTTAGAAAGAATGCGGAATTTAACTTTGTTTAGAATTGATTAGGAGTATCCAATAAAATAACACCGAATTTTCAAATTCCCGTGCTATGTATGATAGGTACCTTATTCGTGAACAGGAGAAATAGAAATTTAAGAAAATCATTCAGTCATGACCAGTAACAATAATAATATTGCACTATGAGATTATAATTTCTTTTAATTAATAACATTTGAATACATATTTATGGAGCAGTTACATTTATGATAATTTAGTTGAAGTCAAAAGTGATTTCTGAAATTCTTCTTTTTTCAAATCCTGGAACTGTTGACCGAATTATATCTTAGATTTGATGTATTTTATATTTAATAGTTCAGATATTTATGATTTTTATATATTTAAAATTTTAGATTTAATATTATTATTATATTAAAATATCATTTTAGATTTAAAACATTTCATATTTGAATACAGCAATGTAAGGTCGAAATATCATCTTAATGAAAAATTCAGAACATCGTGGTATTTCGGAAAAATTTTCCTTTTTAAATAAGATAGATCTGACATTTGTTTACATACAGAAAGCTTCCTTTACAGAAACTTTGGGAAGCCTTGAATCTAGTGAAGATAAGTAGAGGCCTAACAAAAGCCATAAAAAGTTTGTATATTGGAGCTGAATCACTAAAGGCTTAAAGCAGGGATGTTGCCTGTCCCCAACGCTTTTCAATATTTATGTTGAAAGGTACTAAAATCATGGAAACATTGGTGTCGAGGGATGGGAGTTGAGGTGGGTATTGATGTCCTGTTTACCCTTCAGTTTGCAGATGACCAGGCTGTCATATCATCAGATGAATATGATATAGAATTTATGACGAGGAGATTCCGTTAAGTGTACACAAAGTGGGGCCTGGAGATAAACGCCGAATTAACGGAATACATGGTATTCAACTCCTCTGTTTCATCTCTCTTCATTGAGGATTGGACGATCCCTCAAAGTACTACTTTCATGTATCTTGGAATGACGATTGACAGGTTTGGTACAGTACAAAGAGATATAGAAACTAAAATTACTTATGGTAAAAATATAATAGGTCTTCTAAAGGGTATATTGTGGAATAAAAAGATCTCTCTCGAAACTAAAAGGAACATATACCACTCCTTCCTTATTGGCACGCTGTACGGGTCAGAATCATAGACTCTGACAAAACAATATAAAAATAAATTACTGGCCCTAGAAATGGATTTTTGGAGAAGTTGTGCCATATCCAGGTTGCAGGTCCCAAATGAGGCAATAAGAAACAAGGGCTGAACTCAACATTCTCAACGACATTAGTGAAAGAAGATAGCTTTGGTATGGTCACGTCTTAAGAATGGTTGAGACGCGATGGCCCCTTCGAGTACTTATATATTGCCCTGAGAAGGGAATAAGACGTGGAAGATGTCGGAAGCAGTGGATAGAGGATGTCAGAGAAGAAATGGCAGCTAGACGTCTAACGGAGGAGGATTGTATGGACAGGAAATATTGGAGTAAAGGTGTATTGAACCGGGATGTGAGATAGTTGCAAATCCCGATAAATAAATAAATAAGATAGATTAAAAAAGAAAATTACCTTATTTTTTTAATTACTCTATATTGCCTATATATTATTACTATAATATTATAGTTATTATACTATTATTATTATTATAGTATACTATTATACTATTATATGCAACTATATTATATTACAATCTATAATATAAGGTACGGAAAAAGTATTTTTAGACTAAATAAAATCCAAACTAAGTATATATGCATATAAAAAAATAATTAATATTTTCATCTGAAGGTAAACCAAATGCCATTTTAGTTATAGTAATTAACTGATTAATTTTAGTTACAGTAATTAATGCGTTTACAAATAATTTCAGATAAGTGTGGTTGTTACATATACATACATATATATGTATATACAATATACATACTTATCCTTTCCTGTGGAATGCCAGCCACTTCGTCATAAGACAATTTGTCCATATTTCTAGATATCATCGCCCTTGCACTATCGACTTGCCATACTCGTAACAATGGCACTCATTTAAGTGAAATTATTTTTAAACGTATTAATTACTACAACTGAAATTAATTATTTAAATAATTAACCACTGTAACTAAAATAACATTTTATCCACTTTCAGATAAGAATAAATAAAATTTGTCTTATACTTAATTTTGATTTTGATTAGCCTTGAAGAGTGTCGGATACTTTTGTCGCACCCTTTAGCATATAATTATTATACTATTATAGTATACTACTTAGAATGTCATATCAATTTATCTATTCTGATATTTAACTCCTCGGTTACTCGCTAAAATTATGTAATTATGATGTAGTCGTAAATATGGGTGGGCTCATGTCCCAAAAGAGTGAATCAAATCTTGAATGCATAAGAGAGGACATAGGAAATCTGATGAGACGTTGATAAGAGAAGTAATGCAAATTAGCTTTACAATTGAATGAATATAAGATTGGCGAAAGCATAATAATGCAGATTCTTATCTTATAATTCCTGTACCTGAAAGGAGATTATTTTAAATTCCTCATCACTGAAGTAATCCCTATTGAGAATCAATAAATTAAAATACAATATAAAAAATAGATATTAGCATTTAGCATGTGACTGAAGTGAGACTCATCTAGATAAATGCTATCATATGAAAACATGAAAAAATTTTGTTATGACGACTATTAACTTAATTTATTTAAAATAAAGTCTATGTTCAAAAAATCTTAAGATTGATAGCTTATTATCGAAAAATTTAGAATAACTTGTGGAATAACTTGAATACCAAATATCAGGGGCGGATCCTAGAGGCAGTTTTTTACCAACTTCTAAATTCTGCCGTCCCTTGTTCCGGCCCTGTATCAGGGCAACCACAGAATTTGGGATACTCTTAGAACAGGCCGGGATTATATTATTCATTTATTTATTTTTTAATGTTTCCACATATTCTTCCTTTGAGGCACCAACGATTTTTTATTTGCAATGCATATTTATAAGGGAATATGGGAAGGATAATATGTAGAATTATCCGATTGACAGGATATCTCAATAATTAATTACCCAATGACAAATGATACAATTGACAACTGGACCATGAAAATTTTTTTTGAATTTTCCTTAGGTTTAAAAAATAAAAAACCCACAATTATTAGAATTTTAACACACTTATTTTCTTTTAATCAATAAAAAATATAATTACGGATGACAATTATACAATTACATATGACCATTTCTTATAAGGTGAGCCGATGTTAATTTCTCTGCTTCCTAACGAATGATAATTTATCAGTTATTCACGAGTATTGTTACTAGTAGGTATATTTTAAATTAGCCGTTGTTTATTTTATTTTTTCTCAGTGGTTATTTTGGGAGGGAAAATATCCTCCTCCCCCTGTGGATCCGCCACTGATCGATATGGGCGAAAGGTTTTTTTTCTACTCTCGAAAACTAAAAAATACCAACTCGAAAGCAAAAAGATACCAAAGACACAATGGATAACCTGAGGAACTTAAGATCATGAGAGAGGGGGACTAAAAAGATCAGTAATTCAACGATAACTGGTCATTCAGTATCATTTGATATGTAAACAGAGACTTTAAGGATGGCTTTGGCATTTTAACAACTCCATCTTAGATAGTAACAATCCATCGGGCGTCTATACACAACTATGAATGCCAAAAAAGCTGGCAAGAGTTTGCAAGACAGACTATAAACCAGATGTATGAACAGAATAAACAATGATACTACTCAGCTGCTTGCAGCAAAATGAATTGCAATCCCCAAGATAGCCGTAACTCGTTAGGGTTCTGGCTCGTTGGTTCCCTCCTGGAGAGTTAACACACGAGATTTCTCGCGCGATTTACTTGGAAGTGACTCTTAGCTTATGCACACGGCTCCGGCTCAGAACAACGCTTTACCTCTTTCTTAATATCAGGCTGTCACATCATTTTAAAAATATATTATATGCTTAATATCATGTTGGACATTATGTATCTCCAAAAAACTATAAATCAATGCAGAATGCTATAATGTCCAACATGTTTATCTCAAGAAAAATAAGTGTTTCATAAAAACATAAAATTTAAATAATATCGCCTTAAACTAAAGTTGGGAAAAACTGCAAAATTAAATTTAAAACTTAAACTAAAAGTAAATTTAAAACTACCACTAATAATTTTGTCTAACAGTTAAAAAGAAAATTTTGACTTCACGAATTAATGATTTATTATTAGAGAGTGATGAGGCTATCACATTAATTTTAATTTTTTCAAAATATCAGCAATAATAATAATAATTTTGAAAATCAAATTTTGATATGATTTTGTGCCAATAAAGTATTACTTAATAGCAGCCGATCTACAAGGTTTCTTAAAAAAGTAACGGGCATTCTGTAATTTTGCGTGTTGTATTATTTTAATTCGCGCGATTTTTTTTTGTTCTTGTGTTGGTAAACATGTCTGAAAGATTTTGTTGTTGTTGTGTTGGTATACATGTCTAAAAGTATCTGTACATTTTTAAGCATATCCGATGTTTTGTGTGCTGTCAGATGTCAAAAAGGTTACATGTGCTTAACTACGATCGGCGATTATTTTTTAGTTTAAAACATAGATTAGAGAATTTACATTGAATACTACTATAAGAATTGAATAAAGTGCAGTAAGATTTTAGAAATGTTAAATATTGCTTTTGATGAGTCTACTATAGTATAAATAAAAGAAGGGTTTACAAGTGGTATAAGCAGGGGTGAATGCAGAATTTTTTTGGGGGATGGATCTAATAAGAAGGCAAATAATCAACTAAATGTCTATAATCAGTAAAATTAGGCGTAGTTTTTAAGGATAAGCACGAGAATAGGATATAATATTATTGTTAAAAATTATCAAAAATGTTACTCAAAATACAAACCTTATGTTGGTGTACATGGAAATCATATTTTTTCGTATATGGGAGATATATTCTCCCGATCCCTCTTCCTGTGTACGCCACTGGGTATAACCGTTTCCAAGAAGGCAGTGAAGACGTTGATCACGGGAACCTCGGACGCCTCTACACATCAACAACCAATGAAAACGTACACCATAATTTCTTACCAGATGGTCATAGATCAATATCGAGAACTACCTCCAACGCCGTTTCTGTGAAGCAATAACCCCCCCCCCCCCAAAAAAAAAACACCGTGATTTGTGTCTTTGAACCGGGATAAAGGACCAGACTTCATTGCCTGTTGGTGAATTTTAGGCCAAAAACAACACTGTATTATTGTTACCCCAGCCTCCATATTCGCCAGATATGTATGGCCTCGCGTGACTTTTCTGTTCCTGAAAATGAAGAAAACCTTTTACGGGCGCGGTTTGGTAGCATTAGTGAGATTAAAAGCACATGGTTGAAGGAGCTAAACACTATCCCTAAGTTCAAGTTCCTGAAGTATGTCGGGAATAGGGAGAAGCGCTGGGCTGGCATTAGTGTTTAATATCTAAAGGAGACCATTTTGAACGGGATAACATTGATGTAGACGGGTATACAATTTCCTTTACAAAAAAAAAAAAAAAAAGAAAGAAAAAAATGAAAATTCCTGTTATTTTTTTAACACACCTCGTATTCAACTGTTGAAAAATAACGGACTTTAAGTAGTGGCGACTGTGAAATAAATCCATTGATCTCACAAGTTTATTTTTTTTTTTTGTTCTTTTCTGTTTATGGTTGTTTTGTTCTACCCATAGCTTCAAATAAATAAATTTCTGAGATGGGCCTAAAGAATTTAGGAATTTCGTTCAAATGACTTCGTCATTGTGAAGTTCAAGACAATATTTTTTTTCTTTTGGATTCTCCAGCAGTAGTATCAAATTGTAATTGAACAGAAAATATACTTAATATTTTCAACTTAAAAAAAAAATACAGATACTTTTTGCACAATTTTTTTTTTTCATGTTTCTTCCCTTTCTCCCTTCTTACTTGTATGTTTACAATTTGATTCCCGTTACTGTTGCGGAAGAAAAGTAGGAGTAGTAAATCGAGACAGCCTTCCTCAGCTGCCGATTCTATCATAGATCCCGTTTCTCGGGCTAGTTGTGGTTCTGTAGTTCCCATCTGAACATCCAGAACGGTTTTTATTTAATGCATTCAAAGTATTCAAATATTCTACCATCCAAGTTTTTCAAAATATTTCATTACTATGGCAGTTTTATGTATTTAAATGTAGATCTTCAAAAGAATCTTGTACTCGCATCTTGATTATCTTAATTTTAAAAATATACGCCTTGATTGATGAAACAAATTAGTTTGAAATAACTCTCCATTCATAAAAAAAATTCTGCAAAGGACACCCAAATGTTTCAGGAAAATAACTGGAACGTAAGTTTCAGAAAATTAAATAGTATTTCTCCGAACATAAGGTCTTTTGCTCATATTTCATATTCCAGAGGTAGCACAGAGAATATCTTACGATAAGTTTGATAAATTCAATAAATTATTAATTCTAAATTTTTCGGGGTTGAGCCTTTTTGAAATATATATTTATTTATTTTTAATTTTGTTTTTAAAAATTAAATTTGTTAAAAGAAGAGGTTCTTTACTTAAGTATTTTTTCTTATGGTTAGCTCAAATCTTTTGTATTTTTATGTTTCAAAATATCGAGAACTGTTTTTATAAAACAGTTCTTAATGTATTAAAAAATTCCAATCTCCAAGTTTCTAAAAATATTTTTTGCTATGGCGGTTTTTTGATGATATTTAAAAGTAGATCTTTTGAAGAATATAATATTCGTATGTTATCAAGACTCTCGTTGGTAAGAGAATATCCAGGATTAGTGGCGTAATTTAGTCGCTACAAGGGCCTTTTTTTAATCAAATGATAATTTAACTAATAATTAAATGATTATTTTTTAACAAAAAAAGTACAGTCTGATTAAGAAAGGGTAACTGTCATCAGAAAAAGTTTAATGTAGCTTTTTTTTTTTGTTGGTTGGGGATCCTTAAAAGTAAATCCGCCTCCGGCCCCAAATGGTCTAGGTACGCCACTGCCCAGGATTATCTCAATTTTAAAACTTTTGTCAATAAGACAGATCAAAAGATAGAAATAGCAGCCCGTTGGTTGTGAGATTTCTTCAAAGACATTCCCACAGAAATCTTTGTAACCTCCTATGAAACCCTCGGTTCTGTCGCCCGTTATTCGTTATGGAATTAATGGGACCAAGGTATAGCTGTGAAATTACAAGCTCAATTAAGGAAAATGAAAAGTAAGGCGATAATCTGGCCTAGCTGTATTGGAAGTAGCTGCTGCCATTTTAACCGGTCATGGGCTCGCAGACTTTGTCGCTCCGTACCACTTCCACTTTTCAGACTTTTCAAACTGGTCGTACCACTACCTGATCTTACGAGATTAGTATTTGAGACCCGTCTTCATTAAAAAAATACAAACTGATTTACAAGATTTTCCTTAAACAAACAAAACAGCATGTATTACAGTAAATTTACTTAAGAAAATGTTTAATTGAAGGTAAAGTTCAACAAACCAAAATCCAAAGTGAAATTTATATCACGTAACAACAGCAACAATATGATTAACAACACCCAAAATTCTGCAGATAAAAGTGTACCCATCTAAAATAAGAAATTTGGACAACATTTTTCAGTCGGAAGCATGTTGCTGTTTATATTCACATCCAGAGCATCAATGTTAGGCTTTATAGAACTCAACTTGATTCCTAAGTCCCCTTCAACACAGTGATTTCAAATTCATATAGAAAAAAATATTTTGGAGAAAGTGTATTAACAGAGGAGGAAGTGATAGATTTTTTTTTTGATTTTTTATTTTATTTATTTACTGAAATTTACAACTGTATTACAACCATAAAAAAAGTGAATGTGAAGTAAGAATATAAGACATGATAATGACTTGTGAAGGAACCACCCATTGGTAGCACTTCAATGACTGTTTTAAGTTAGAAGGTCCCGAGCCCATCTTCTTTTCAGACGCCTCGGAGAATTATCAGGAATACATATGGATGAAAGGCTACGAACAAGAGGGTTGGTATGGGCAAGGTGTTTGGAATTAAAGGTGGTATATCTATTTCGGGCTAAATCTGCAACAAATGGGATATTGAGGTCTTTGTGGATAATCTTATTTGTGACAAAATAAGGAGCATTAAGGATTTTTCGAAGGATAATAAAATATTTATCCCCTCATTAAATATATAAAAAAGATGATTTCATACGTCAGTTATGTTTGCTTGTTCGCGTACCACCGGTAGCCCCTGTGATTAAGTATTTAATAAGAAATTACGTGGTGCTTTTTTAAAGTGGCAGAAATTAATCTCTAGATTAAGAAATTTTATTTATATTATATGACTAATCGACTTTTGTTTTTGTTTTATATCCTCGATTTTCTTTTTTAAAATTTTAAATCTTTGTTTTATATTTATGACTGTCGTTCCATTTTATGCAAATTTGCATGCTTTATTTTTACCACTTAACCATGTAGATTTCTCTTGAATCTTACATTCGATTCAAAGCAAATAGAATTGGAAATTAGGGAAGCTGATAGCAGATTTCGAAAATAACTACCTTATTGGGAGGGGGGGGGGGGGGGAGGTAAGAATACCTCCTGAAATATGGTGGAGATTTAAACTACTTCAGAGAAATTTATACACACTTAAAGCCTAATGGAAGTCTAATGTAATCTATTAAATAATCTTCGAAACATTCTATAAAGCCTTGTAAATGGCTGTGTTTAAATGAAATTTTTAGAAGGAAGTGTATAAATATATTTTTCTTTATATATAAATAGATTTCTTTGTAACTACATTTTATTTTTTAGTTTGGCACTATATTACATTTTTTTTTGTGTTCCTTGATTTCTTTGATCACGTCTCATTTTTACTAAATTTGGTGTTGAGTATTTTTATTAAATACCGATGAATGTTTATCGAAATCAATGCCGATAAATTATTTTTCATACATTAGTACCTAAATATTTACAGGGTGAGTAACTAGGACACAAATCTACTATCGAAGTTTCTGCAAAGAATTGCAGAAATCATCAGGATTGCAAATTAAATTTCTGAGAACGAACGGTGAAGTATAACGTTCATCATCCAAAGGTATGAGAGAAATTGCTTAGCATTGGGTGGCGAATACAAGAAAGTAAATTAATAATAATAGTGGTAATTAATATTTATTTATTTACATAGCCCACCAACAGACATTGTGCTCAATGACATGTGGTCATTCACTCTCAAATGTATCATATATGCATTACAAAATGAATAATAATGAAAATACAATAAAAATTAAAAAATAAAAATAAATTAAAAACAAAACATAAACAATAATAACAAAGAAAAGAAAAAAGAAAAAAAAATCAGTAATAATGTTGGTAATTGTAACATTATGACACCTCACAGCTCTTTTTTTATTAACCTTTTTTATTTTATTGTTCTTCATAGTGTTGAATAATTCTTCTCTTCATATATTTTTTAATAATCCTTGAAGAGTTCTTTGTTTTAAAGTATTTTTTATTTTTGTCAGCTGAATCCTCTCAAATTTTTATTGTTTAAAATAATAAATAATCATCAAGTCATTTCAAAATTTCGTAATTTAATAAATCATCAATACTAGGTAATAATTAAAAGCGACATTAAATTTTCGTTGTTGGTCATTTTAAATTTTGTGTAAGGATAAATGCGCTTGCGGGGTGATTGCGTTATTGTCTCGTTTGAGCTGCCCTTTATGGATCATGAAGCCTAAACACTGATGCATCATGTTTTGTCGAGGCAACAATGGACTAATGAATTAAAACCCCACAAAAAAATGTTTCAATACATTTATTAAATTATATTCCACATCCCACTACCATAACTCAATGAAGATTGCTTTAACTTTTTTCTGTGACTACGTCAGTATTATAATCATCCGGAAACCGAACAATTTCGCACTTGCCCCAAAATCGTTAATAATGAGTCTTCCATGTACGTCGTACTCACTTACCCCTTAAGACAGGGGCAAGTGTGTACTAGGTACTATTAAATTATCAATCTCATAGAAATGGATATGGTCGAAACATGTACTTGAATGTAATATTTAAACATAATCGTCTAAGCAACATTAAAAAAAAAAAATAAATGATTCTTGAAATAATAGGTTTGTAATATTCAATGCGGAGGACCGAGCACGTAGGTGCGAGGGTCCCAAAGGGCTCGGTTCGGTACGTCGTGGGTTCGATTCCTACACTTGGGTTAGTTAATATCTATTTCGCAGCGGTCCCGAGAAATGAATCTTGACACGGGAGTTATTTATGTTATGACACATAAATATACCGTTATGGCATGGGAAAGAGGGCTAACTCTGGTAAGTACGCAGCGGCGACCTGAAGTTAGCCGTCAGGGGCTGGCAGAAAGCACCACAAGGCCCACTTGCCGGACTAGTTTCCCCCACCCAATACCAGTACCAATAATATTTTATGCGCACATAAAGGATTATATTGTGTTAACCAGTTTACAGTAATAATTTATTGTAATAATAATTTACATTTACAATTATAATTTAATTTTTAAATCGATAATGGCAATATTAAACTCTGAGTATATATATATATATATATATATATATATATATATATATATATATATATATATATATAAATGAAAAGATGACATATTACGAAAATTGAATATTCCTTTTTAGAATGTTATTCTCAAAGAAGTATTATAAAGTATTAGAAGTATTATAAACCGTCGGAATCACTTTATATTTATTTTTAATTTTTAATAATATAAATATGAGAGAATGAAATATGACAATAAGATAACGTTTTTATTTTTTCCATAAAACTTGAATAAACAATAAACTAGAATAAATATCGTCTGCTATCTGCAGGAAGGCTCAATTAATAACTTGCCTTAATAATTAAACTGACATAATTTGCCGTGAAAAGAGTTCCCCTGTTCTGTAAATCCAATAAAAAGTAAGCGACCAATAACCACCGACTACGCGCTTATCGCAATCAAACATTTTTAATTATCGCCTAGGTATCTCATTATGTGCTTCGTGTAGTATGTAACAAGGCAGTATCAATTTGGAAGCAACATTGCGCGAAAACGGTGAGCTCTGATGAGCCCTGCTCGCCTGTTACTCCAACTAGCGGAACTAGTTGATTTCAACCTGTTGCAAGCCACTTTAATTACATACCACCTCACATTACATTTACATAACTCCTTAGTCGAATGAATAGTGGATTGAGTGTTACCACTCATGTCTCTATACACTATACCTAAGAGCTGCAGGATATTAGCAAACGCGAAATAAATTTTTTATTCTCCGTTGTAAATGATGCAATGCCGAGCGATTATTAGTGGAAGTAAAATTCGCCATTCTAAGAACTATTTACCATTTATTTCGGAGGTAAACAGCACTATGTCAACATGGTTCAGTTTTACATAAAGTATATTGATGCACTCAGCTTATTGGTCTGATTGTACACATTGGCTATATATTATGTATACAATTTGGCCCAACTGCCTTGCTAGCCGAAATATGATTTTTTTACGGAGCATAAGAGTTTATGACGAAAAAAACTACCTACAAACTGCTTTACTGAAAATATGGTTAAAATGAGATATTGCACTTTACCTCCGTGGTTCTAAATATTATTATTATTATTTTTTTAAATATTTTGTCTGAATACTATAAACACATATTATTACTTATTACAACTTTTAAGGAGTATGTTAATATGCACTAAGATAGAATTTAAATATAAAAAGAAAAAAGTTCTTTTCTATCCATGCTTATTTTGCTATACATTACTGCAGTATACATTTAGTTATGCATGTTATTTTTTTATTTATCCGGTAATTTTGTAATGGAAAACTTAGTAATTCCCTTCAGCTCATTCGTTCACCACAGAAAAGGGCGCTGGTGTAGGTCAGTTTGAGCGTTAACTAGTTATCTTAAAAGTCATGCATCATTTCTAGAAGTTACAATAGTTTTTTTTAAAAAATGGATGTTACATTTATACAGTTTTTATTTTATTATACATTTTTTTTAATTTTTAATCCTAAAGGTTGAAGTCTAATGAAATTTTTTATTTTATTTAGATAATTAAAATATGAATGTTTTTTATTAACTCATTACAGTCATTACTTTCCCGTTTATGATTAAATATATATATATATATATCATAGCAATCCTTGGAAGACCAACGGAAAATTTTTGGATAACTTACCGGGCCGGTTGCTTTTTTTTGCGATTGTCTGTGAAAGTAAAAGCAGCCCAAAGATGTTCTCCAACCTCACTTTGCTGTGAAACATGGTTTCTAGGACTACAGCTGTCGTAAAGTTGAAACGTGGTCTAGTAGTCTAACCTATACGTACTGTTCGAGTATTCTCACGGTCAATACGGCAGTGCCCTTCGCTCCAAAGAAGATACATATTCATTCCTTACTTCCATTTAAAGGCTTCAAGAGGTATGGAGAATCGGCCTAGATCCTTGGATTACAGCTGCCCACTGAGGAGTACCTTAGAGATACACCACTTCCCTAAACGGGATACATAACCGTTGTCCTGTATTTCGTTCACAGTAGGGATGACATTGAATGGAAGACCAGAGATTTCTTGTATAACTAGAGAAACTTCGGCCAAAATTTGGCTTGTGTGTCTTTTGCTTAGGTTGGGACAATTTCAATGCGAAAATAGGTTTCTCGATTAAATTTGCATATATTTGTAATTTCAGATAAATTTGTCGTTCGTGGCTAGGTTGCAATTTAGCAGCAGGTTAAGTTTGAGAACGAATTCGGAATATAGTGTTTGACGTGATTCCGAAAGAGTACCTCATATGAATCGAATGAAATTATTTCTCTGTCTCAATCTTTAGTCGTTACGGAGAAATCACTATTTTCGTCTCCAGGGAATTTCTTATTGCATCTATCTTTCTATCACTTACTTATGCTCAGGTATTTTTCTTTGGAATTTTGAGTGTGATAACTCTATGCTACGAAAAAGCCCGATCAACAAATTGTGTTAATAATTTATAACAAAAGTGTTAATAACTTATTGATTTCTAAATATGACTATTTTATCTCCATAATCTGAGGTTGAAGCTGTACAGTCGTAAGTTTAAAGAGAAACAACGTGTAGATTAAGTTAATATAAAGCGCATTTACAATAGACTGAGACCATTGGCCGTCATTGTATAATATATTTTATATTGGTCCTGGGTTTTTTTAATATTAAAAATTGTCTTATTTTTAAAATTGTATTTATAGCACGATAAATAGATATGGATTGTGGTGGGCAGCACAGTGGAGCGAAAACATTATTGTGTAGACAAAATTCCATAAATAAATGATATAAGGTAAATAACAATTAGTTATTTATATTTATACCTTTGTTAATACTGAATCGAATGAAAGTTGAGTCATGTTCATTTGATTAATGTTACTTAAAAATTTGAGCGCTTTGCAACTGGCAATGGCACTAATTTTCATTAGATGCCCAAACAGCTGATCGTCGGATACTTTTTGCATGTTTTAATTATAATTCTGAATGTGATTTTCGAAACTATTCCTGATTTATGGTTTGATATATTTGAAAAAAATAAAAAAGAATGGTTGTAAAACCAGGCAAGATGTATTCTATTACTTTGTTAAAACGTAAATGATTTATTTTAAGTTATTGATTGGAACGAATCCGTATAAAAACCATATTGAATAATTTATTGGGATCCGGTGTTACCTTCATTATGTAGTATCAATATATGCCAACACAACTAATTACATAAAAGGTATATGACTATTTTAAAAATTCTTCATGCAATAACAATAATGTTACTGAAAATTATTTGCAACATGTTTATTTTAATGACATTTGAATTTTATATTTTTTAATTATTTTATTTGTAGAAAAAAAAAGTCGAATTAACTAACTGAAAAAGGATTAAAACATAAAGCAATATCTTGCTAAGGGTCGGCACTGTGGTATATGTTGTTGATATTTCCATGCCCATTATTGAGATTTCTGCTGTCTATTTCACCAAATATGTAGTAAATATAAATCTTGGTTTTTCGATAAATCCATTTCCACTAATTAGATGCTACTTGCTTTCATACTCGTCATATCGCCATGTACGTAATAAAAAATATAAGAAATGGTATAATACATAGATCGGCCACTCTATCAATAATACAAATAATTAGAACGAAAAAGCTTAGAAATTGAAAAATTAAAGTAACAAAATTATACTTATTCTCAAATACTATATTTCTAAACTATTTTTATAGCGTTTATTTTATGATATTCAACACTAGAAATGGTCATATCAGAGATTTTGTAAGGATTTGTATGTGGGTTGAGCGAGGACAAATAAAAATAGTGCCAATGGAAGGGACGCCGGAGGACGCATCTGAATTGTCTTAGAACATGTTTACTATTCTATTGCTAAGGATCCCTAGTCAGTCTTAAATTACTTTATTCTTTAATAAAGTCGAAAAAAACATTTTTTAAACCCTTTAACAGTTATCGAATATAATTGTTTATGCAAAGGGGACACAAGAAGTATTGTGCACTGTTCTTTCTAAGGGATTGTTCTTCTACTTACAGCTATGATTTGATATAAATGATGATCTTATTTTCTTCAGATCTTCTCCCCCAATAACACCAACTTTAGAGCTCAATTTCATCATGATAAAACCTATTAAAATAATCATTTTTAGTACATTCGGTGCAAGGGCGTAATACTTGAATACAGGAGGAATATACTACTTGAAAATTCGAATTTCCTCACCGATTTCAGCGTTTCAGTCCACTGTTGTCTGGTGTAGCCTAGAGGCTAGAACCCTTAGTAATAAAACATATCGATAGTAAACATTTGCTAATAATTTACGGACAGCTGAAGTAAATGTTTGTGTGTGAGAGAAAAACGATCGTAAGGAGAAATGAGGAATGGGTTTTTATGGGCTTCCGAATCTGACCAATTTCCGAATTTTAAATATTTGCTGAAGGCCCAATCATTTTCGAATCCGAAGGCCAAGCTTGTACACATTTTGATCCTGATTGGATTTCCAATGATCTTATATAGTATTTTGGCTTGCATTTAATCAGTATTATTAGTCCAGGGCCTGTCAATAAGGTTCAGCTAAAACGACCGACTTCTTCCTAGATTATTAGTGCCAATTAGTCTTCCTGAACAACTATTAGCGACAGAATATTATTTCTGTGATAATTGAGTCTCAGCCAGGAGTGTTCTCATGCAATCATGCCATCATTAACTGGTTCAAATTGGTAATTATGCAAATTTATTTTTAAAAGCTTATTGGTTTTAGTTTAGTTTAATTTTTTTCCTGGACTCTTCTACTTGATTTGCTTTGAACTTCGCTAATATAATTAACTGAAATAAATTTTTGAAAAAAATAAAGAAAAAAAGGCTTTTATTTGACTCAATAATGTTATAAGTATCTGTAAAGGAAGAAAAAAAAAGTCAACGGGTTTCCTTATACCTTCTGCGACATACGGAGAATATTTAAAAAAATATATATTAATCCATTTGGAAGTAGTTAATTGCGCTTACCTAGGTACCTAAGTAGGGGATTAACTAAGCTCTAAGGATTTTTCACTCTGCTAATAAGAACCTTATGTACCAAGTTTTACAAAAATTGGTAAAGTCGTACAACAATATCTACCAACACAAAAATGGTGGAGAATTGATTTATCTATCCCATGTGTATTTTCAGGCGACCAGTAAGGAACATTGGTTTTGAAAAATCGAACATTTCGTTATAATCTGGTGTTGAACCCATTTGCTCATTCACATTATTTCTCTTCATCGATATCAATGATGGGTTCATATTTCAATGAAACGTCTGACTTGTCTTTGCTTGTAGATTACAAGCATTACATTGTTAAAAATAAATTAATAAAAGGCTTAACAAACCCAGAGGTTCGATGCCCTTAACACCAACAGTCCTTGCCTACAAACCTCTCTCCACTGCATTCTACCAAAATCCAAATCCTCAAGGTGATATCTATTACAATACTCTCATCTACGTTTAAGTCGAATCTTAAGAGGTTTGCCCGTCGGATTAGCGCTGATTGTCATTTTAGTGTTTCGTTCGTTGTCTATCCCGAAAAATTTACACGCCGATTTCATTCGCAGCGATGCTATTACCTTAATTATATTTGCCAGGAATTTATTTTCAAAAACCCTATAGAATTGCATTGTTACACGATAACATTTTGTAACAATGTTTCTCGACTTCTTCCTTATAATCGTTTTATGGGTGTATATAATGGACTTGTTAAAAAATATTGATATTCAATAAATGCTCGTTAAACCCAGTGCTACTTCAGTAAAATTTCCAAGTTAATATTATCGTTGGCAATGCACATTCCTCATAAACGTTCGGCTGTGAATAACGAAACCAAAGCACGCCGAGGCTTCTAAAACATTTTATGGTCACTGCCTCATTTAATCTCGGATTAAAAAAAAATACGAAAATTTTTCGAAAGGATCGAAGACCTTGGGAACAGGCTTAATGTGTGGTTGGTTGTCTTGGAATGCCACCACTTCTCCCCGAAGCAGCCGGAATAGCTTACCATTTTAATGTCCGAGTCTTCAGTTTTATCTTCATGGGACGTTTACCTTCAGACAATGTCGAAGACCTCCTGGTTAGAGGAGCGTCCGTTGGTATTATGTAAATTGGATTGGGATACTGTCGCTGTTATGCCCTTTCAGCTTCTACTGGTTCATACGATTTTATATAAGTTATATGGAGATGCATTCTTGGAAAATTCGAAAAAGGTTATTTTTTTAATTGGCATCTTAATTTTTTATTTTTAAATTGGCATTTTAATCGCCCTAACGACTAGAGAGCGGATTTTTATACAGTTTCTTATTTTGTTTGCCGTCTACTTTTTTTTTTGAGTAAAGACAGTTGTCTTAATAACTTTTGGAATCAGTGCATTTAGATACCATTAAACCCATTTTCGTTTTTCATATTTATGGTTAATTCTTTGAATGTTTTTTTCTAATGATTTTTTTTTTCCGAATGTCTAGTAAATTCAAGGGAAAAAATAACTGAGTTTTAAACAGGAAATGCACGTGAAATCTCCAATGATTTTCTGTAGTATTCTGCTCCACTCAGCTCAGTTGATTTTGAAATATATTTTATAACACAAAAAACTCTTATAAGTGACAGAAGGTTGAAATTTTCTAATATTACTAGCGGAATATGTAAGATAACTTTAATGCAAAACTTTTTGAAAATATTACTTAACGTGATATTTATTAATAAAGAAATGCCATTAGGATTAGTTAAAATAAACACATATTATAGTTTTTTAATTTTTTTATGTTGTATTTTTTACTTTGTACATATTTACTAACCATACTCTATCTTTGTTCCTATTTGTTTTCAAGAACTAATAAAGTGTTTTTTAATATTGTTTTCACATACTTAAAAAAGATTTTATAATAGGTTTTTACTTTAGTTTCCTTTTATGTTAGAAAGACTTCTAAAGATTTTTTTTTTCATGCAATCAATAATTATATTTGTTTCATACACACCAAAAAGTTTTTCCTTTTTTGTTTTTTTAACTAAATCGATACCGAGAACCGGAAGATAATCGGGTCCAAATAGGGGGAGTTTTTGCTATGTTAATTTTAAATTTAACATAGACATATGGTGTCGATTACAAATTGGTTTCGTTTTAAAGAGGAAGGATGAAAGTTTGACCCAGTACCACTCCAATATTAATATCGGGTGTTGCGAATGATGCATGCGTAAATTTGAAAAATATATTGAAAGTTGTCCATATATCAAATTCATATTGTTCATGAAGATTATATAACCATGACACCTCACACTGTTTTCATGTGTTGCTCAGCTGTGTAAATGGTTATTTTTCTCATAAATTGCAAAAATAGCATGTCCCACCAAATTTGTTTTCCCTTTTTTAATTTATTTTAATTTTTTTGTAAACAACAGGCACTATTGATGTAAAAAGTAATACCAGCGGAAATCGGTGTATGTTTTTTTTCTTAATCGTGATAAATAAATTTAAAAAACGCATTAACAGGGTACTAATGGAATGACAGGGGACTGATAAAAACAAGTAAAGGGCTGATGGAATGACTGGGGACTGATCAAAACAAGCAAAGGACTAATGGAATGACAGAGATTGATAACAAAAAACAAAGGTTTAGAGGTAGTTTTATATTTCTAATCACTATTTAATTATAATTATTATTAATCAAAGTATATTTCTTTGAACTTAATCAAAGTAATAACTTTTAACCATATCAGTATCCACAATGCATAGCATAACATATCGCCGCTTAGTTTAACCTCTTAAGTACGAGTATTCAATCGCCTACGATGAATCAGTTTCTTATGTTGCTTAGCATCGGAGACAAGATCAAACATTTACTGTTCTAAATACTAAATAATGTATCTGAATTGAATATATTTAATTTGATTCCTAATGTTATCTTGGTAGTAAAATAACAAGAGCAGGGGACTGTCACATTAAAAAATCATCCCTTGATTTACCTCCCACCAGACGGTTATCAACACCAACTGGATCTAAGTTGACCGGTGACAATCAGCTGTTGCTGGGGATTGATTCACTTCGCTGGGAACACACTTATTTACTGGAATAACCTGGCATGTTTGAATCAAATATGTTGTTGAATATATTTTTTAGAAACTGCAACCGATTCTAAATAAAAAGTAATAATTAAATTATTAGAAATATTTTCTTCTAATGTATAGGAAACCCGTCTTTCAGGTGGCCACAAGGGGGCAAGCAGAGGACTGACGTTTTAAGGTTTATTATTAAAAAAAAAAAATATTTATTTTGGCGATATAAACGTGTTTTATTCATGAATCAGTGTTATAATCAGTGCATATGTGTCAGATTTTTCAAATGATTACTGTTAAATAATTATATTATATCAAATAATTTTTATTAAATTATTTATATTTTGATAATAAACCCGCTAGGACATCAATATTGCAAATTATATGATAAAAATACACATTTAAATTTTTTTTTCTCATAAATCTTATATATGAATTTATTGTTTCAGAACATTTGGACTTCAAGACCCATAAGGTATTTAATTATTATTATTTTTTTTTATTGATAGATTTAATCGATTTTCTTTCTGATAACGTTTGACAATGTGATATTTTCAAACATTTGTTAGAAAAAAAGTTGTAGATTCTGGGCTTTATAATAAATATAGGTTAGAAATTAGGTAATCAATTTCCAGCCAATTAATAAATTGGTTATCGATTCATTCAATTCAATCAGCAATTAACAAATTATCGATTTTTCGTTCTCATTCATATTTAATTTCTAAACTTCAGCATTGCACTCATTATTTTATTTTCAATGGGCAAAACCTCATTTACAGTGGATGTTTTCTTTTTACGCTTTGCTTTGAAATGTTAATAATAAAATTAAAGGAAATAATTAGTGATGTAAATATATTTAAAAATAATCAAGAATTCAACAGACGGTATTGGTTGCTACGTAGGAGCTCTCATCTTTCAATTGTCAATTAACTTTCCATTTGCAAGACCACCATCAAAACTATATACACCTACGGGCTTGGACTGTGAGGGGTAGTAAAATACTTAAATATCAAAAAATCCCTTCCAATCCAGTGCTCCATGACATACATATTATCAATAACACTCTTCATTTTGGCATCAATGCAGGTATCTTATGTGGTCGACATATTAACTTCCAAGTTATTAAAACGTTCTCCGTTCTGATCTTAGTGCTCAATCTCTATTTAATTCCAATCTTGTTTTTGACAATGTCCGCGAGACCATTTGTAAATTATGACGATCTGTATCCTCTTGATGGCCAGGTTCTCCACACATGAGTAGTGTACACATTTAATGTTCTCTTATTCAGACTTCTGTGGCTTTCAATAACAGGGACGCGGCTGGTATAACCTGGAACCCTGATTTGCATCCCTTATTGAGAAAGAGGACTTGGACCCGCTTTGGCTGTGTCACCTGCGTGATTTTGTGTTTTATTTATTTATTTATCTTGGATGGATGTAAATTAGCATGCATTATTACTTATTTCACAAATGACAGAGTTTAAAAGGTCAATTTAATTAATGTTTTTCAACAATTGTATAAATAGATATATAAAAATTGATATGAAAATTAATTTATTATATTTATTTATACAAAAGTATTAATTCTAAAAATATCACTTGCCTTTTTTTTTTTTTTTTGACATAGCAAATGCAAATATATCAATAATACTGATTCATTATTTAGACGTTTTCATATTATGCCAAATTTTACTTACTATTCCGATCTACCATCTGGAAATCAATGTATGTAGACCAGAACTGGAGGAAATAATTTCTCAAATATAAATGCAAATTTCATAATTAATTTTATTACGTATATTTCTGCAATATTTCTATATTTGAAATAATCAGAAGAGGGAAATATTAGAGCTGTTGAAGTGACTGATTGTACAATAATTTCTCGGCATAATTAGTCATTTCTTAATGGAATCAATCATTAATTTCACCTGTATCTTTTCCCAAGGAAAATTCTTAATATCACGTGTATAAAGTTTAGGACGCAAAAGGTTCTATCTCTAAGGTTATTTAACATTTCTGCATTTAATAAAAAACAAACAAATACACAAAGAAAAGGGAAAAAATTGAATGAAATAGAGGTAGCAAATAAAAAAAATATGATGATTAATTTAGGATTGAAGCTCCTACCCACTTAAGTTAAAAAAAAAAAAAGCTGAATTGGAAGGGTCTATTTTTACGAATAGGTGGGATAAAGTTTCCCTCTTCGATGTAAAACAGTCCGTAAAGATATAATTACTTAAATTACTGTTATTTTTTGACAGATTGCAGGGATACATAGTAGATATTTCGGATTGAAAACAATCAATATTTTATTACTGCGGCTCTGATATTGAAAGCCAGTGGGAGCTGAGTGAGAGGACTTTAACCAAAGCTATCTAGGACTTGAAACAGGAGTGAAAAATTTAGCCATCACCAGCATTCCAATGAATTTTACAAAAAAATATCGGTTCAATTGTCTTTTTAACCTTTGAAGATGATTATGGGGACTGGTGGGTCTAGGCAGGCATTAGGGTTGTAAAAATGTTTCTGATTTTTTTTTTTTTTTTTTGTTTCTTTTCGTTGTTTATAAAACATGCTACAAAATGCATGGGGCAGTTTTGACGTCCCATTTAATAGAAACATTTTACTGAAACAGACAATACCTTTCACTTGGAAGTAATATTTTAAGCTTTTTAAGTTTATTTGTCTATAAGTAGCTAACTTATTATGTCACATGTTTAATTATATATTGGCTTTTTTTTCATTTATCGGTGAAAACAGATTTAGATCACCGATGAATAAATTAAATGTCTGTGCTTCATGAAATGCCCCATGATTTCTTTTAGTTCATATCCATTTATGCAATTAATTGTGTCACATTCATCTAACTTCATATACAGGATGTCCAATATAAATCGGCTCAAATGCTTTACATGGCCTAGCGATGATCTAATAAAAAAATGCCAATGGTAATAAAAAATCTATTTTTATAGTTTCCCCAACCGCTATTGCCGTTTAACTTTAACGCGATACGTGCTGTTGATACGTAGCGAAAACTTAGGGCTTGCAGATATCCCTACGTTTTAATACGCTCGTTTATAGTCTTTAAAATGTTATGAAAGATTCAGCGAATAGCGTTTCGAATTGGAGGATTTACACCATTATAGAATTCTGTATTCTGACCATCATTATCTTTCAGGCATCTCATAAATTTGAATCATGGAGACATGATAGGTCATATTTGTATATTTATTCATCGTATTTCTATTAAAAATGTTGACAAGCCTGTTGTGCAATATATTGTGAAAAGTTCAAACAAGTAATTTCTGAAATGATTTTTCCTCAATTATGATAGGGAAATTGATTGTATGAATTAAATGGTTGACAAAAGAGAATTGTTTGAAAATGGCCAATCACTGGATAAAAAACGCCGAAACGTTACAAAATATTAATATATTTATTATGTAAATTAACTTTTATTTATTAATTAAAGATTTTGTGGGATTGCCATGTGCCATCTTTCTTAATATAATTTGATCAATTTTATATAATAATTTAGAATCCCAAGAAAAATGAACAATAGCAATATTGTTGTTGATTATGAATTCTAGATATTTTTTTTTTTTTTAGCAATGAAGCATTTTCTCACATTTCATTCATTTTGTCTTCCAAAATTTCAATTTTTTTCCTTTTACAGTTTTCATTGATACTGATTTGTGAGCGCCATTTTAACAACGATATTAGCATGCTCCGTCATTCTTTGAGCCCTTTCTTCTTATTGCTAAGCAATGCAATGAAGAAGTTATTCACTAATCCCTAAGATACTTAGTTACGAGTACCTTAGGGATTAATTCTTAAGGTGGTGGATCCTGTTTGTTTATGAGGACATTCATTTGCAGTTAGTTGCTAATACGTTCAATATCTATCTCCAAATTATGGCTCCATACATATCAAGTGAAATTGTTGTTGTAATTATGGTGTTTGGAGAAGCAATAGTTCTTTTATGATTTGTTTTTTATGTGAAATGTATATGAATACTTTTATACTTTATTATCAATTTCCCTTTCATAATTGTGGACAAATTATTTCAGAAGCTACTATTACATTGTTTCCGAAAACAATACTACGCTTACAGGCTTGGCAATATTTTTATTATAAAAACGATGAAATATATTACATGTATTATCATAAAATGATGTATCACGTCTCCAAGATCCAGTTTATGAGGTGCCTGAAAAATAATTATGACGTTCAGAATTCAAGATTCTAAAATTATGTAAATCCTTTAATTTTGAATATATCGAAGCGCTATTCGCGGGGTCTTTCATAACCTTTTAATGACTATAAGTGAGCCTATTAAAAAGTAGGTGTTATTTGCAAATCCTAAGTTTTTACCTCGCGGCAACCGCACGCGCCAATGTTAAAAAGTAATAGCGGTTGGTGAAGCCATTGAAGTAAATTTACGACTTTTTCCTCTGTTGTTTTCTTATTTGTTCATCCGTGTGGCCGTGAGGCAAACATAGCCAGGTTTTGACACTATATATGAGCAAATAGGCATATAAGTGCTTAAACGTATTTAATGGTTAATAGTAAATAAAACTTATTATGTCACATGTTTAATTATATATTGGCTTTTTTTTCATTAATTACGTAACTTCATTAATCGTTTATTACTTATTGGAACACGATATTCTGTATATAGGTTAACTTTATTTGTATAGGGCCACAGAGAAAGCAAATAAATTATCTATCTATATACTAGCGTCATCAATTACCAAGATGTATAGACTAACAAGGTTTGTTCACCCCCACTCTTCTTACATCAGTACTGCTGTTGCCACCTCAGTCCTCCCCGACTGTCTCCCCACGTTCTTTGGTTGTTCGATAGTTCGGACATTCCGGTCTTCAGTATTTTACTTACTGTTTTTCACTTTTTATCTTTTCCCAGACTCGATCGTTTAATTGCAATGTATTGTTAATCTCCATATTGCTTAGTAAAAAGTAATGATTTATTTTACGTACGCATAGAAGGTTCAATCTAATTAGGGATTGATAAATTATTTGCCATTTGTGTAATTTTGTTTTTATTGAAAACTAGTTTCAAATGTTAAACATTCATTTTCATTTCAATGTTTAAGTAGATTATATGAAATAGAAAAGGTTACATTGGTTTTTCTAGCACTGAACTAGTAATGAATTCATTTCCATTACTAATTCAGTGCGAGAACAAACCAATGTAACCTTTTCTGTTTCATATAATCTACTTAAACATTGAACTAAAAATGAAAGTTTAACATTTGAAACTAGTTTTCATTAAAAACAAAATTATACAAGAGACAAATAATTTATCATAAGGTATAAAATAATGAAAATAGAGATTAGAACAAAGTCTAATTCTATCTAATGTTACATGTGACAATGATAGGAAGAGATCCGTGTTACACTCATGTATAAAGTTTTTTAATTTGACTTATTCACAGTATAAAATGAAATCATAGATAAATGACTAATAGAGTGAAAAATGTGAGTAAATTTTAGTTATAGCAATTTCATATGTGAAATTAATATAAATAGCTTCTGTTGATTCTTAGATTTTTATTTATTTATAAATATAAAAAGTAATGTTACTTATATAATTTTAGAATGGATTATCCTGAATATGGGAAAATTCCCCGAAACGTAGGTAGTGTAAATATGGGCAAGCAATTTAAATAAATATTAATATTAAAAGGAAGAAATCTGACTTCACACCCATACTCATATTTTAAAATAAATTAATTTATGTTTCTTCAGGGGTTTTTGCTCTTTTAAGTTAAGTAATTTTTAAATATTTTATTTATAAATGTACACATGTTACTTTTATTTTCCACGTTCCCAAACTGAATATCGAAATGTGGGTTGCTATAATGGTGAACTTTCTGAAAATAGTGATAACATTTTCTTTGTGTGCTTTATTTTACATTGTTTATTACATACCTAAATCTATTTTTTTTTCTTAATCTGAGAAGTTTTTGTACTCCCCTCCACTTTTTTTAATGTCCTTATTGGTATTCACTAAATATGACATGTTTTTATTTCCAATTTTTGTTTTATTAAATCAAATGTAAAATGTTATACTTTAGTACTTGCTGCATAAAAACCTGTGAAGGTTTGTGTCTGAAAGGCTAGCCAGCGTTAGCTTCATTTTGGATCAAAGTTAGTAGAGAATTTTGTTACTCTATACACCTTGATCAATTACTAACACTATGATAAATTAATTAGAGGACGGCATTCTTAAGCTACTTGGACTCACATTTCTCCTAAGACGTTACCACTATAATTTATAAAATTCCTATTCTTCAGAAAAAAAAATCCATGATTGGTAAAATCCTACCCTTAATCTGCTAATATAAAATAAATAAAATTTTATTTTATTGTAACAAATGATTTTATAGTTATTTCATTCTAGAAAATTTTATTGAAATACTTGTTTAACACGTTATTGATGAAAGTATTCTTATTTTTAACAATATTTATTTTAATATAGATCCCAGAATAATACATGGGTTAAGGAACATGAAGTGGTAGACTCAGTTGTCGGTTTAGTTAAAGAAACGAAGCCAAAAAAAAAAGAAAAAAAAAAAGAGCAAGCCAACGGAAAAGATCAGGCAGTTCTGATTTCTTGATATGTTGTTTGGGTTTAGATTGACATTAAGAAATTTAATTTGCGAGCGACCGGGAATTTATTTTATTCAAGAAAAATCCTAAAATGTTCGTTAATTTTTCATTTCATGCTCAACAACTTGGGAACAACCTAACGCACAAAAAATATTGTTCACCCCTTTTTCAAAGCAGAGTAACGTTTCTAAACTTTGAGCTCTAATAATACCCGAGATCAAGTTTTTAAAAAAAAAATACAGCATTTTTTTTTTAAACGAGAAATCACTGTTTAGTGGCCTTATTTCGTGGAAACTGATATTTTTTCGAAGAAGATCATTATAAACCACTTTAAAGTGAATTCAACTAGCTTCATTTTTAGTACTAAAAGAGTTATGTATGTCTATGTCTAATAGCTCTTGAGATATCAAACTTTTCTCAAGATGACCCATTTTCGACGGATGTAGTGTCATGTCAAAAGCGTGTACAAATATTTTTTATGTCGCTCTTGAGTGATAAAAATGCCTAATATTAATAATGTTGCACTAACTGAATTGATAATAATCTTTTAAATATTAAATCATAACTAATGATTTATAAAATTATTCTTATTGCGAACAAAGTAGATAGTTAATAAGATGACGGTGTAAAAGAACAAAACATTGTATTTACGAAACATGTTAAAAAAATATAACAGATTAATTAGTATTAAATATATATAACACTAATAAAGCTGTAAAATATATAGTTGGGAGATGATCAATTTGTCAACTTTAGTCGCTTTGGTATACCAAGTTGGTCTATTTCAATATTTTTCTCCTTCTCTTTCAATCTCAATGGGGCATCTTTCTCCTCTGTGTCACTATCCAAGATTAATTCAGCGACATTCTTACAAGACTATACTGCGTTTTAAGCCTACCTTTCTACAACTGCAAATAGCTTTGCAACATTTCTTGCAGTTTGAGGAAATTTAAGAAGAGATTCTGGTGATTCACTTTTTTCTGTCATTACTGGGCAAAGACGGTATGAGTTGGCTTTCCAACCAGTTCCAAAAATTCCATAGGATTTTTCTCCACTCCCCACCAACACTGCACCTAAGAGAATGAAACTTTCCAGTTTTAATAGTCGGTGGCAATCTTGCGAGATTGCATCTAGTTTTAATCGCTGCTTTGCAAAGCAACTGGCATCGGTGCAGATCAAGATTCTGTTTTGGAGAATTTCTTCCTGTGCTCATATTATCAATATCAATATCAATTCAATATTATCAATATCTTCGCTTCCTTGACTATATAGGAAGGAAGGAGGTTGAATGGTGGGGGAACTAAAACGTTCCCGGGAGGAACGAGAAATAACATAAATGGATGTGAGAATGTGACGGAAGTTAAGGTCAATACTTTATCATTAGTTTGTCACATTTCATGGTACCTATAGATCGGTATCAGTGGCAAAGTATCATATTGATACAGTCCAACCCATCTCTTGTACCAAATTTAAATCTTATGGGTAGGTTGCTGGTATACCATGGAGACAATTTAATTTAAGTAATTGTCATTGTTGTTACTATAAATTCGGAGTATTATATGTATGATTATTTATTCAAGCTCATTATTAATGTACAGTTGAGAAGGATGCAGTAATGAGTATCTTCTTCTGCGGCCTCTTATTTTTTTATTCCATGAATGTGTATAAATTAGAATGTCAAAGACATGCTGATAGAAGAGAAATGAGGCAGATCATTGAACGCATTTAAATGCAAGCATATTAATCAATTATTTTTTGCCTAGAACACAAAACTGGTCCTATTTTTCATTCCATGTCAGTTATTTATCACCTCGACTCTGCACTTGTTCAACATCTTTTTAAATATGTGCATATTGATTTGATAAGTTTATGTTTCATTGGCTTATTTATTCTAGTTGAAGGAATGATGACTTTAATAGCATTTGCAACGAAATGTAATTTTTTTTTTATTAAGCATATATTTGTGGCTTTCTGCTCAACCCATAACATATGAGGAGCTTTCTATCAAAAGTTAGTTTATTCACTTTTGGAAAATGGATATACACATTTCCTGTAAAGCCTTCAAATTTTCCGTTTATCCCATATTTCTTTGGGCCAAATGCTTTACAAAGTGTATTAAATTCGAAAAAATAGGAAATATAATAGACATCATTATAACAAAAACCCTGTATATTAGGCCAAAGGGTTCTGTTTTGTGGATGAACTACTTTGTGATGGATGAATCTTTTTTCCTTTCCTTTTTACTCCCTCCCCTGCTCCATAATTATTGAAATGTCTGGATTGAAAACGATTTAACACTAAGGCTTTATTGTTAATATTCTCTGAAAGAATTTTACGTTTATTTTTTCAAATGATATTACTGGATAAATAATGAGATTGAAGCGTTATGGTATGATGCATAATTTAATATTATGATCATTAAGAGGCCAAATTTATTTATACACCTGCATTTTTAATCAAGAGGAATGACACTCGGGTAGGAAAATTCAGTGTTGGAGAGTAAAGGAAATGATCTACAAAGGGCATTACAAAAAAGCGGCGAGAGACGGAGGCTAGCGGTCTCAAACCTGTTTGAGCAGATGAACAAGGAGCAAGACAGAGATCCCTCGTCAGAGATCAAGTCGATATACCTTTTTCAGTTCTCCATTGGGGCCTTGTCTCCATCTTGTCGACTCAATTAGTCAGCTGGAATCCAGGATCGCCATTATTAACAAAAAAAAATCAAAAAAAAAAATCAGGGGACTGAGAGGTTAGGCATAGAACCGATTCTCAAACGTGATTCTTCATAAACGGAAATAAATGATTCGGTAGCGAGGCTAAAGAAGATGAGATGATTCCATTGAAGCCACGTCCCGACTGAGGTTAGGGGAAAGTGCCTCCTTAGACCGACCACTCATTGAATATCGAAATGGAGTTCCCAACTCGACCCAGACCACAAGAGCCAATACAGCATGCTCAAGAACATGTCTTGTGTTTCCAAATATTTTTTATTTACTTTTTGCATTGTTTTAATGGAAATATTTCCCCTACAGATTGAGTTAACCTATAATTTTAATGAATAATTACTAATTATTACAAAAAGTTACCATAATTTTACTAAAATGGCACCTGATAAATAATTGTATGATTACAACTAGTTATTTAACTATTATGAGATCCTTACTCATTTGTTAATTGAAATATCAAAATCTTAATAGTACATAATATAGGATGCACCTACAAATCTTTAACTTTCTTAAGCCGTATACATCATGCGCGCAGAACTACGCCAAACCAAACAAAGACGAGCAGTTCGCTTGGTTTGGGCCGTGAACCGCGCCATTTTCGCAATCTCGAGCAACTTTGAACGTGCTCTACCACGATCCGCTCCACTTCGGTACATAAAAGGAAAGTGTTCGTTTATGCGCGCTGTATTTGGATGGAAATTTAAATTAACGCGCGCACTTTTAAAATTTTCTTTTCTTTTTCTTTTTCTTTATAGATGAGCTTTAAAATAATAATAATATAAAATAAGTTTCATAATTTTTATTTTTATCAAATGATTTTTAAAATTACAAAATAAAATGAATTTCTTTATTAGTTTTATTTTAATTTTTCCAGGTCAAATTTAAAGTCTTACAGATGTTTACCACAATAACTCGAAATACTAATTGATGCAATACTTAGGAAATTCTTTTTCTTTAATATATCGTCAATTACAATGGATGCACTTTACATTAAGCGTCGATTTTTTAAAATATAT
Organism: Rhaphigaster nebulosa; assembly: GCA_948150685.1. NCBI lineage: Eukaryota > Metazoa > Arthropoda > Insecta > Hemiptera > Pentatomidae > Rhaphigaster > Rhaphigaster nebulosa. The sequence continues at coordinate 140,101,533 of OX411307.1, forward strand.
AGCTTAAACAATGACATATAATATTAAACAATATATAACAAAAGGCGACCCCACCACAAACCCCTAGCCCCAAACAGCGCGGTTCTGTGTAGTTCTGAGCAGTTTCGTGCACCGATGATCGTTCTGTTCGGTTCGGCGCGGTTCTGCGCGGCTTTACACGTATTTCAAATATTTTGTGGTAATTTAATTTGCTAGTATATTGTATTCTGCCTTTTGATTAATATTTAACTTGTTTTTTTAAAATAATCCCAATGGTATCTAAATGTTGTTCTCTAGTTCCTATTAATACTATCAACTTCTACAGAAAAAACATATTATTTATTACATATTTGTAATTATTTAATATAAAAATATACTCAATTGCTTATCATGTCCCGTGCAAGTTTAAATTTTTCTCTAATAAATATTATTACTGTTGAGTAATGTTTACCTTGTTTTTAAAATAATTCTAATGGAATCTAAATTTTGTTCTCTAGTTCCTATTAATGCTATCAACATCTACATCTGATTATTGAATATAAGAATAAGCTCAATTCTTTATCGTGTCCCATGCGTATTTAAATTTTGACCATAAAAACATTATTGCTTAAAAAGATTAGCATTGCTATAAAAAATAAGGAATAATAAAGAAGTTGCAAAGAAAACTTGTGGAACAGAGTGGTCTGTATGAAAATAGTTTCATCTAATTCAAGGATTGTAGTGTAGTATTTATCTATAGAGTGTCGTACCTGTGCGGGTTAGATATGAAATAAAATATAATTTTTATTCTGCGTCATATAATTTCCTAGGAATACATAAAAACACAATTGAAAATACATTAGTGTGGCTTTGTTTACATACGTAGAATAGTCAGTCGCGTATAAAAAACAGCAAAGTAAGAAACTAGTACAAAACAAAAAATATATAGGTAGGTTCTTTAAACGCATGCGGAGAATAGATAATGGAGGAATTAATGGCGTTTATAAGAAGCTAGAGAAGAGGTTTTAAGAAATGATAAGATTTAGGAATGGAGGTAGCAGGAATAATGATCAGTGATGCTCCAATAAAAGCAGTTCTGTGAGGGGGGATATAAAAGTCGATAGGTTAAGATCTATTGAAGGAATAGATAGAGGAATGTGGGTTAAAGATTGAAATAGAAAGACTTTATGGAGGTGTTGCCGTTAGAAATTAGGATAAAGCCTTAGAATACCAGCAAGACAGGTTAGTGCGCCAATGGACTCTATAGATAGATCTCTTCAGATAGATCTCTTCAGTCTCACCTCGATGTCACCCGACAATCTCCGATACGCTAGGCATAAGTCAAAATGGAGAAAAATAAAGAAAGGTACTAGAATTTAATAAGTGCTTGGGAAATATGGGTATTCCTGGATAGGAACCGATCAAAGACTCCGAAGCAAAGTCTATCCTTTTCCTTACTAGAGTTTAACTAAGTTTGCTTATCTTTCTCATTAATCTTGTAGTATAAAATGTTATTAAGCTAACTTATACATTTTTAAAGATTTTTGTTTCAACCTACTTTATTTATGCATTTAAAAATAATCATATATATCAGTGGCATAAATAACGCCAATACAACCTATACGACGCATTGGGGGCAGAATCTGTGAGGGACGCAGTGCATAAACGGATACTGGAAAACTTTTCAACCGAATGAAAAAAAAAATTGTTTTACAAGAATTATTTATTTATTTATAGTGAGCTTAATTATAATATATTTAATAGAGGAGTTTAACAATTTTTGTTTGCGAGGCAAAGTAGTAGGTGTGACATCAGGAGGTTTTCACCGATATGAAGATTATTCGCGGTGCAGAAATAGGAAGGGTGCCATATGCTACTGGCTGCCAATAGCAGTATTCCTAGGTACTTAAGGAACGAAAGATAAATCTAAAGTCATACCACCGAATTGAGGTGAAAAAGGTTCAAGACCCTGAGGTTAAACAGAGATATGAAGATGAACAACGCAGAAAATTGCAAGAATTGTACGCAAATGCAAGCCTGGATGGTATCTTTGAGTCAGCTTCGCTAGTCTGCGGAGTAAAACGGATAACTACGAAAGACTAGCGTACTACAAGGTGAAGCGAAGAACTAAAAGTACTGGTTAGTGAGAAAAAAGTTGCATGGATGGATTACTGCTGCAACCGAAAAAAGGCAAACATATGTATTAGATAGGAACCGGACCAAGGAAGCGGTAAAAATAGCGAAAAAGAAGTCTTGGGAAGAATTCGGGGAGAAATTGTACCAGGATCATGGTGAAAATATAAAATTGTTGTGGATGAAAATTAAAGCATTGAGAGGCCGAAAAAGCAAAGAAATAAGAAATATTAAGAATGAACAAGGGAAAATGGTCTCTGAAGATAAGCGCATTCTGGAGGCATTATGAAAATACATTCAAAAATAAATATATGTATCCTCCGAACAGTCAGAATGAATGTTGGAACGAGGCTGAGTTTGATGAGACGATAGAGGAGGACGAAATTGAGCAAGCAATTGAATAGATGAAGACCGGGGAAGCCCCAGGATGAGATAATATAGTTGGAAAATTTGTGAAGTATGGTGGGATGGACCTAATGAGATCTCTGCAAATTCTTTTTATGAAAGCATAGGACGAGAAGAGGATTCCTAAAGAATGGGAATATACTGTTATTATTCCCATACACAAGAAAGGCAGCCAGGCTGAGTGGTCCATCTACAGATTCATATGCCTATCGCCAGTGGTATACAAAATGTATACGTCCGTCCTAGAAAGTAGACTGAGACCTCTAATAGATCCGCTAAAAGGAGAGGAACAAGCTGGTTTCAGACCTGGACGTCAGACACGAGATCACATTTTCTCAGAAATATATTGCAAAAATCCTGGGATCGGAATAAAAATATGTACCTTGCCTTCCTAGACCTTCCAACAGCACTCCATTGAATTGTAATGCTTCCCAAGGAATGAAATATGAGAAGCACTAAGAGCCAACAACGTTCCAAGAAGCCTCGTAGAAGCCAGTAAGTCCGTATACCAAGACCCTAAAGGAATTGTCAGGTTGAATGGACAAGAGTCAAGGTATTTAAACATAGCTGGGAGGGAGGGGGAAGGGTCGAACAAAGGGACAGTCTAAGCCCTTTGCTATCCATACTGTATATGGACGAAATTGCAGCAATCTGAAAAAGACGACCTAATAGGATGTTTCTGGAGTGAAGAAATCTACTTCCCGTTGTGATCCAGCTTCTTCTGTATGCTGACGATATTGTTCTCATTGCGGACTCCGTGGAGGAGCTGCATGAGAAAGAAGGTATATATAGGTATATAAGGTTGTATCCGCAATGAGAGGACCAGGGAACAACTAGGGGCCGTATCGATAAAGGAGGTCCTAGATGCTCGTCAGCTGAAGTGGTTTGGCCATATCGTCAGGATGGAAGAACACTGCGATCCACTGAACCATGGACTATATCTCTGGCGGCAGAAGACTCCGTAACCGACCAAGGATGTCTTACCTTACGTCGACCGTTTATGCAAAAGGAGAGGAAAAAATCTGTACCAGGCCAGAAATCTGGCAAGAGACCGAGACCAATGACAGTCCTGGCAAGACGCTCCTATGCTGAGAGGCAATACAGGGCGATGCAAAAGTAGAAGAGCGTAATTATGCTCTATTTAATATATTAAGGAGGAAGTTTGAAAAATTTAGCGAGGTTAAGTGGTGTGAGGATGAAGTTTGTTATTTTTTCTGGGAAGGGAGAGGGACGCACTGGAAAAACGCTTGCACTGGGGCGCTGGCATCCTTAGTTACGTCACTGCCAAATATCGATCTACTGTCTCATTTGAAATGCAGTTGCTGTTTAATTTATATTTCTAAGTGTACAGTGCTATAAAGAAATCAAAGTACTTTACTTATACATGATTTTAATTCACATGTTATATTTTTGTATTAGAGCTTGAGCTAATACAGTTAATGAATATTTTAACTATCTGCATTATAATAAATAAATAATGAGTTTATTAATTCTTACGTTATATGTATTGGACTGTAGAACCGTTTATAGTAACCAGGCTATGGCGATAACTTCCCTATAGAGATAAAGGCATGCAGAATCAACAAACATATTTATCGAATTGCCTGAAAATATCGTTTTAAATTTAGTTTATTGAACCTAATTACTTACTTAGCACGGAAACTATGTTTTGTACTGTTAATAATTACTTTCCAACTCACGCAATTCGTGATCAATACTTCGTCAATAAAGTGTACTTATGATTATATCAATGACTAGCAAAAGTTCCTTGATACCCTCCCATTTACCTCCGTTCCCGGACCTGCTGGTATAAAGACTTAAAGGAATGTCCTTCAAGGTCCATTGGCGTAGCGTTGATGACGAAACTGAATTGTAATTCGAGCCCTTAACTCAACAGATAGATCATTCAGATAATTCCTTAACCAAAGTACTATTATCTAATGATGTAAAGAGTACTAATAATAAAGTAATAAAGCTACATCCCTATTCGACAACTTCCTGATGATTATGTATAGTACAGAAAAAATAGACAAAATAAACTTTTGTCATAAATCGAGACGTGTAGAGTACACCAAAATTTCGGAGATATAACCACCTCCAGTGTCGAAGTGGGAGGGGGGGGAGGAGTGGCTGTATATCTAAATTGGATGAGACCGCTCCTATGTCGGTATAGTCAGTAGTTCAGTCGCTAATATTGATTTTAGGGAGGGGGAAAAACAAAAAACAGAAAAATTACATTTTGTCGCTGAACTATATACAGGGTGGAGCGTAAATCACAGGAAATATTTAAAGGAAATGTTTTACTTTTATCAATCTTTAATTTCGTATGAATGAAGTTGAGGTTTATTTTGGGATTGGCTCCTGCTTTGCCAGAATGCTCGGTGTGGAATAAGGTTTCTTCCTCTACAAAGAAGTGTTTTGAGAATTATATTTATTAAATTCATTTTGTTCCTAATCAATAATAGAGCATGGAAATACAGAAAAAACAGCTTATTTGTGAAATTACAACCTAACTTTACCAAAATAAATATCTGTAGCTTAACCAAAACAATACTGTAATTAAATATAAAATGATACTATCCCTGAAAATAAAAATAGAATAAATATTGACAAATTAAAGTGAATAATGCTGAAATATTTAAAATAAGAAAATAATTTTACCACGGCACTGACAAAAACTAAACAAAATTAAATGTGTGTGTAATTTTGGGCAAGAGCGCAATAAATTTTACAAAGTTTGACTTTACAGAACTGTAATTTTTTTATTTTGAAGCTATATTTTACCTTTCTTTTTTTTTAATGGTCTTTAGACGATTATTTTTAACAATTGGAAGACTCATTATTCAAGCAGCACGGGTTTTGCTGCAAGTGAAAAATAGTTCGGTTTACAGAGAATTATTATACTGGTATAATTATTATACTGGTATAATTATTATACTGGTATAATTATTATACATACGGAAAACTCGACACCGATGGCGTCCGCCGTTCTGAAGAATGTAGTGACCGTCCCCTGGTCCATACTCCCTGACATGCTTATTTAATCAAAGAACGGTAATTGACTATGCTGTTATAATTATTTAATGTTACAATTTTTAATTTGTACTTCTTAAATAATATAATGCTCATGCTCGGGTTTTCCGATATCTAACTGCTTTAAATTTTCTTAAAATAACAATTCAACTTTTTGGGTGGGTTGAATCTGTATCATATCTTTCCGGAAAATCTCATACCTTTCTTTTCGACATTTATTAATTAATTAAATAATTTATTTTTAATTTATTAATTTTATTTAATTAATCTATAAATTTGTTAGTTAATTTAAAAGTTTGTTAGTTAATTTAAAAATTTACTAGATATACATATATATATATATATATATATATATATATATATATATATATATATATATATAAAAGTTTGTTATACTTTAAATTTGTTATACTTTAAATAATATTCTTGATTTCGGAGCGGTATGGGTCCGATACCCATTTGGGTCAGGTGATATTTTTTCTGTGGCGGTCCTGCGAAATAAATTTTGATACTCACTTTGGTTAGAAATGGACGGCAACCACAAGAACAGAATTCTTTCACTGAAAGAACCGATAGGCACACTATATAGGTGAGCTAGCTCCCCCTTCTCCCCCCACCAATAACGATACCTGTATCCATTGAATATTAGTTTTTAGAGAAATTCATTAAATTATATTTTTCAACATTCAAACTAGGCTCTTTTTTTTTCTCCGGAAGTAAATACCTATTGCTACTTGGAGTTTTTTAAAAATATTTTGATCGGACATCTTCCAATGATCTCTGATTGAATCTTCAGAATATTTTAACTATCTAAAAAAATTGAAAATGATTTTCTTGAGTTTTCTATGTATGTACTTACGAATTTCCTTTCAACATCTCCACAGTGTTGATTTGATGCTAATCGGGTATATAATAGGGCTGTCGGCAAAGTAAATATTTACAACTAGACTAGAACCAGTTTTTATACCTATTTATTCTGTTTTATGCCTATTGATATAACTAGAAATTACCATTCCTAAAATGATAAAAAAAATTTACATGTTTGAATATTTTATTCAAAAAGTATTTCACACATTTATATTTATTTATTTTATGGCTATATATATACATTATTCTTCGTAATCAAGGCTTTTTTTTTGTGTTTCCTTTCCTTTTATGAACTCGTTAAAAATCACTTTCGTCACTTGAAGAAACTCGCAATCGTTTTCAATTTACTTGTTTGTTTTTTTATTTCCATATAGTCGGTGACAAGTTTTTGTGACAACGTTGCTTGCATGACTCACCCCTTAATTATGTGATTTTAGTTCGATATTTTAGCTCATTGGAGAGAGAGTGGATTCTCACTAAATTTGTATCTTTCGCAAGATAGATACAAAGGACATTCAGGATAGGTACTAAGTTTAAACATTTCTTGGATTTTATCCGTTTAAATATACAACACATATTAACGGGTTCTGCTTTCTCATCAGTACAGTCTGATACGAAATTTATGGTGGTATTATCACTCACGATTTAGCCCAGAATCATCTTCACCGAAATCAATAACACCTTCTCGGCCGTTGCCAAGTGTTTTTTGAATACGCGTGCAATTTGATCGATATCACCTTCATATACCGCATAAAAAAAACAAGTTCACAAAAGGTGACGGCAGAAAACATTTTTTTACATATTCCAACGTATGAGTGGATAAAATTCCCCAATGTTGAAATCTAGGAATAACATAATATTCTCTACCATTAAGAATCTAATTCTTACCATTGTTTAAAGCAGTTTCGAAGAGCTATTTTCAAAACCTAATTTCAAGGGTAGTATAACAGGATAAGGAATGTCACAACACACGGTGAATTCCTCTTTTCTGTAAATGCAACAATCGTCGGGAACACACGGACCCTATTCTGTTCCGAAAGGAGCTAACGGATCTCTTTGGGGGAGGTAGTAACACACTTCTCGTTTGTGGTAATATTTTTTTATTTATTGAATTCTCGGTAATAGCGTAACATATTATTGTGGTTTACTTATAAAACATTAGATCGAAACATACATTTCCTTATTGGATCAGATACCTTGCCCAATATATATATATATATATATATATATATAAGAAACGTTAAAAACCGAGAAGACACCTAAAGCCTATGCCATTATTCTCATTTGCCGTCTGGTCTATAACATGCCACTACTTCTTCGAATAGTTCACGAATTTTTAATGTAGTATTTTTATTTAATGCCAATACATATTTTCCCCTCGCAATGGGTTGATTTATTAATTTAGCCCAGTGACAAAATTATTGACGCACTGTAAAATCACTGTTTCAACAAATGTTTTTGTGATTCATGATATAAATCAAAAATTAACTCAGAAAATGGCTTGATCTGATAATCTTTTACCAGTATACGTTAAAATAAACAAAGATGCTTTGATTTAGCTGTGACAAAATTATAGACACATTTTGTTTACGTTTATTTGGTAACTCTCAATGATTATTCAGTATTGGTTGTACTGTGGTTGTTCATAGATTCCTTAAAAAAACAGAAAACGTAATCCGAAGAAAACTGAAACCCCATCACAAACTAGTCCGTGTCAAATTTGCAGAAATGAATTTTGAAGAATAAAGTCTTCAATCCCAGCCGAATACGCGTATTACTTTCATAATTTAACAAACGAAGAAAGCCACAGACAAATAATTTTAATGCCAGCTCTATCACAATGCAATTTAGATTAACATGCATACTTTTCAAAGTTTTTATCACTAATGTAGCAGGCGAAATTTTTATATATCTATTTCGGAAAGAAAAGCTGAAATTATTTCTCACCTTTATGAACTACCTAAATAAAAGCTATATTGCGGAGAGTTGAGGGGGTTGACGGTTTATTTTGGGATACCAGAAACTGCAATGTATTCAGGTTCTGAATACGATGAAATTTCGAGGTTATAACTCAAAATAAATGAAAGCTAAATAAGTGTTTTTTTTTTCAACAACTAATTATTTCTTAAGGGCAAAATGATAAAATTAACTATAATATAAAGATTTACTAATTAATATATTAAATATATATATATTATTTATTTTTATAAATATATTATATATATATAAATACACACAAACACATGGAATTCGATGAAACTGATACCGGACCGTTTGTACACTTGTGTCCTCCGATCTTTAATCTAACTTCGGGCCAAATCGAACGAGCCGTTTTAAAAATATAGACGTGTCAAGGAAAATATGTTTGCGCATGCGCAAGCGAAAGTATTGGAAGGAATTTGGCAAAATTGATACTAGACCATTTATTACATAGGTCTACAACTTTTCTCCAACTTGAGGCTGAATCGGTCGAACTATTTTTGAAATATGGATGCGTTAAGGAAAATATGCGCATGCGCAAGCGAAAGTAGTTGATGATATTGGACAAAATTGATACGAGATAATTTTTACACTGATCGCCAACCTCCCTACAATTTTGAGCTAAATCGGACAATCTGTTATAGAAATATAGATGTGCCAAGGAACATTTATTTGGAAAGTAGAGGATGGAATTTGATAAAATTGATATGGTGCCATTTAGATACTAACATGCACAATCACTGAGAATTTCATCAAAATTGGATTAACGTTAGTCGGTGTTATACCCATCACATGGATTTGACAGAGGAAGCAATAAACAAATAATAATAGTAATTCCATTTTCAAAATCAAATTGTGTACACAGACGCAGATCTTTTCTAATATTTTGCTAAGTCTTATTTTAATGAAAAAGAAAAATTTATACCTACGGTCGGCTGCGTTCAGAGGATATATACTAACAAAAAAAATGTTATCGACATTATAATTATTATAGCCATTCACATGTTATTTTGATGGTGCGGTTTTCTGGTATAATCAACAACATCTATAACCATAAAATAAAATGAGAGAAAAAAATATCCTTTTTTTTTTTTAAGCCAATAGTAATATCCCGAATAAGTATCAAAATAAACACAATAAAAAATATTTGGTTAGTCTATATTTTCCGAACGCAGGCGACTGCAGGTCTAAAATCTATTTTTTTATTAAAATAAGAATCCTAATAAAATATTAGAAAAGATGCAGCTGCGTCTGTAAGCAAAATCCGATTTTGAAAATGAAATTCCTCTTGTTATTTGTTTATTTCTTTCTCAGTACCGAAGCTGTCAAATTCATGTGACGGGCATAAAACCTTGTACTATTAATCTGATTTTAATGAAATTTTCAGTGATTTTGCATGTTGGTACCTTGATGGCCCTATATCAATTTTACTAAATTTCATCCTCTACATTCATATACGCATGCGCAAACATAATTTCCTTGACAAACCTATATTTCAAAAACGGCTCATCCGATTTGATCCAAAGTTGGCGATTAGTGTATAAATTATCTCGTATCAATATTGTCCTATTCCATTCTCTACTTGCGCTTATGCATGCACAAACGTATTTTCCTAGGCACACCTATATTTCAAAAACGGCTAGCCCGATTCATCCTAAAGTTAAGCGAAAGTTGGAGATTAGTGTAATAATGGTCCAGGATAAATTTTGCCTGATTCCAAGTGCTACTTTCGCTTCCTCATGCGCAAACGTATTTTCCTTGACACGCCTATATTTCAGAATCAGTTAATCCGATTTGGTCCAAGGTTGGAGAAAAGCTGGGGACGATTTCATCGAAATATATATCTGTGTGTGTGTTTGTGTGTGTGTGTGTGTCTGTGTCTGTGTCTGTGTCTGTCTGTGAGTGTGGATTTATTACTTAATATATAAATTAGTAAATGTTTGTGTTATAATTAAATTTATCTTTTTGATCTTAAGAAATAATTAGTTGCTGAAAAAAGAAAAAGTTCAACTTTCATTGATTTTGAGTTAAAAACCTCGAAATTTTATCAAATTTAGAACCTGAATACGATGGAGCTTCTGGTATTTAACCGAAAATAAGCTGTCAGCCATCCATCTCCACACAAAATCAGAAAATAGCTTTTATTTATTGAGCTCATACAGTTGAGAAACAATGTCAGTTTTTCTTTCCGGTATGACATCTCAAACTTTTGATGGTAAACAATTTTGAAAGTGTGCACCTTAATGAAAATTTCATTGTGATTAAGATGGTATCAAAATTATGTTTCTGTGGTTGATAGATCGGGCGTGACAGGTTTTTTTCTCCCGAAAAAATTAGATTTCCAACCACTGTTGGAGCCGCACAGACCCGCGTGGGTGGTGGATATTGGATGATTTGGGGGTGTATAGGATATAATATCTAAGGTAATATTTCTTTTCTTCTAAAAAAAAGTCAATTCGGAATATTATAAAAAGTTACTGGAAAGAGAATAAAACTAGTTTCAATGATTTATGTTAAGGGACTCTAATATTCCAATACGACAACGCACCCATACAAAGTGCAAACATAGTAAAAAATTGGTTTTCACGGAACAATATCTCACCAGACTCAACATTATAGTGAATGTCTGGGGAAAATGGTCATGGACGGTATATCAGGATTGTAAGCAATGTAACTCTGTCGACAAACTTAAAACTGCTGTCAACACTGCCTGAAATAATTTGCCTCAAGATTTTATTCAGAACTTGCACAAAACTATTCCTAAAAGATTACTGGATGTAATAAAACAGTGGTAAGCCCACGAAATATTAAAATTCTGTTTTTCATCGATTTTCCCCCGTGAGTTTATAATTTTGTACTAGCTAAAATAGTTTATTTTTATTATTTTCATTCATTCTTTTCGACTGAAAAATAAACGTTTAACGAAGAAGAATTTTGATTTTAAGTGTTTTGAATATGTTGCATAATAAAGATTTGTTTTTCAAGCCATGTTAGATAATAAACCAAAACAATCTAGGGGTGTATATAATTCCGTCACCGGGTATATAAAGCTAGAATCTTTAGTATAGAGCATCACTATAAGTCCTTAGCCCCTCAAATATTTTGCAATCACGATTTCAAAAATATAAAATAACTAATTCGATGGAGAGAAGTTGTTCTTCAAGCCAAAGGGTACATTGGCCTGCAGCGCTGGGGAGTAAGTAGTAACGAATTCAAATACACTTCTGAAATGTTGAAATAGAAGCAGGAAATCGAAATTTTATGAGTGAAAAAGTAAAAAATAAAGATTAAATTTAGTTCTCGGTACTGATATCTTTGCATACACAAATGTTTTCTTCATTCAAATCCAACGATGGTAAATTACAAAACTTAATATTGATAAACAAACCAGGGTTTATTTAGAGTAGTGAATAATGAGATAAAAATTCTGCAGTTAGTCAACTATTGGTCGCTTAGGAGTACGGGTAAAAATTAATTTGATCATGTTTAACGAACGTAGTTGAGTAAGAAAAAGTAATAAAGTCATAAAAATGTGGAAACTTTTATAAAAATGTATTGAACGAATTCCTTTTAATGCAAATTTAAAGTTTTCTTTTATCGAATAGTTGTAAGATCCACCTGAATTTGGTTTAATTTTTGCAGAGTTATTACCTTTGCTACGCCATGTTTCAATTTTTATGTAATTTTTCGCAGCCAGTTTAAGCCGCTTTTACATTGTACGTTTTTCAGAAATTATCGGCATTCCGAATTGGACTCGATTCAATATTTGGAGAAACATGGCAATACTTGAGGAAAAAACTCAGCAGTGTTCAAGTGCTTTTAATATTGCAGAGCACGTTTCCCACAACGAAGATATGATTGGGATTTCTCTATCAAATATAATTTCAATCAAGAATTTTTTAAGCACGTTAAACGAAAAATGGATTGAACATTACTGAACCTTAAAAAGATTGCCGATTTTAGCAATCCAGGTTGGACACCGAATTATAAATAATTATACTCAACTTAAATCGTCTGTCTGATAGGGCAAGTATTGGTCGCCCGAATAAGTACTTTTAAGATTCATCATTGTGGTCTAAGAGACGAAAAATAGCATCACTATTACGAAATGCTGCCCTGGACGCTTGGCTACCAGATGCAAAAAGAGTTTTTTTAAGTAAGTACTTATATTGTGTAGCTACAATATTATATTGTATTTAAAAAAAATGTTCGTTCTATTATTATTCATGATTATGATGAGTTTTAATCTCTGTAAATATTACATTTGTTTTAAACAAATTATAGTTTTATTTATGTATTCAACCATCCTTTCAGCTTTTGTTTTTGTTTCATAATACAATCTAGTAAATTTTTGTACCAGTATACAATTGTTAATGATAGTTTTTTCGTTATATTGGCATTGTGAGTTTTGCACTTCTTATTCTTCCGTGGCTCTGCAGCCCTTGTAGGTCTCCTCAACCATGTCTCTCCGATCCTCCTTATCAGCAGCTCGATTTCTCCATTGTCCAATTCCCATCCTCTGCAGATCGTCCTCTGCATCATTGATCCATCGCAGCCTGGGCCTTCCTCTCCTTCTTTTGCCTCCTGGTTTGCCGTATAATAATAATGCTCTGCACTAATGCACAATAATGCACTTCCGTGATAGGTTCCGAAACTACAGTGTTTTTCGCACTACAAAAAGACATATGTTGCCTGTTTTGTTTATCAGTTTTTTTATCGACTGGAAGGAAATCTAATTGGATGTAGTTCCTTTCTCAGAGGAGCCGTTCTGCTGTTAGTCATTACTATACTATTGGTTAGTATAGTATTAATTATTAGTTAGTCCTGTACTGCTGTTAGTCATTACTATACTATTGGTTAGTATAGTATTAATTATTAGTTAGTCCTGTACTGCTGTTAGTCATTACTATACTATTGGTTAGTATAGTATTAATTATTAGTTAGTCCTGTACTGCTGTTAATCATTACTATACTATTGGTTAGTATAGTATTAATTATTAGTTAGTCCTGTACTGCTGTTAGTCATTACTATACTATTGGTTAGTATAGTATTAATTATTAGTTAGTCCTGTACTGCTGTTAGTCATTACTATACTATTGGTTAGTATAGTATTAATTATTAGTTAGTCCTGTACTGCTGTTAGTCATTACTATACTATTGGTTAGTATAGTATTAATTATTAGTTAGTCCTGTACTGCTGTTAGTCATTACTATACTATTGGTTAGTATAGTATTAATTATTAGTTAGTCCTGTACTGCTGTTAGTCATTACTATACTATTGGTTAGTATAGTATTAATTATTAGTTAGTCCTGTACTGCTGTTAGTCATTACTATACTATTGGTTAGTATAGTATTAATTATTAGTTAGTCCTGTACTGCTGTTAGTCATTACTATACTATTGGTTAGTATAGTATTAATTATTAGTTAGTCCTGTACTGCTGTTAGTCATTACTATACTATTGGTTAGTATAGTATTAATTATTAGTTAGTCCTGTACTGCTGTTAGTCATTACTATACTATTGGTTAGTATATTATTAATTATTAGTTAGTCCTGTACTGCTGTTAGTCATTACTATACTATTGGTTAGTATAGTATTAATTATTAGTTAGTCCTGTACTGCTGTTAGTCATTACTATACTATTGGTTAGTATAGTATTAATTATTAGTTAGTCCTGTACTGCTGTTAGTCATTACTATACTATTGGTTAGTATAGTATTAATTATTAGTTAGTCCTGTACTGCTGTTAGTCATTACTATACTATTGGTTAGTATAGTATTAATTATTAGTTAGTCCTGTACTGCTGTTAGTCATTACTATACTATTGGTTAGTATAGTATTAATTATTAGTTAGTCCTGTACTGCTGTTAGTCATTACTATACTATTGGTTAGTATAGTATTAATTATTAGTTAGTCCTGTACTGCTGTTAGTCATTACTATACTATTGGTTAGTATAGTATTAATTATTAGTTAGTCCTGTACTGCTGTTAGTCATTACTATACTATTGGTTAGTATAGTATTAATTATTAGTTAGTCCTGTACTGCTGTTAGTCATTACTATACTATTGGTTAGTATAGTATTAATTATTAGTTAGTCCTGTACTGCTGTTAGTCATTACTATACTATTGGTTAGTATAGTATTAATTATTAGTTAGTCCTGTACTGCTGTTAGTCATTACTATACTATTGGTTAGTATAGTATTAATTATTAGTTAGTCCTGTACTGCTGTTAGTCATTACTATACTATTGGTTAGTATAGTATTAATTATTAGTTAGTCCTGTACTGCTGTTAGTCATTACTATACTATTGGTTAGCATAGTATTAATTATTAGTTAGTCCTGTACTGCTGTTAGTCATTACTATACTATTGGTTAGTATAGTATTAATTATTAGTTAGTCCTGTACTGCTGTTAGTCATTACTATACTATTGGTTAGTATAGTATTAATTATTAGTTAGTCCTGTACTGCTGTTAGTCATTACTATACTATTGGTTAGTATAGTATTAATTATTAGTTAGTCCTGTACTGCTGTTAGTCATTACTATACTATTGGTTAGTATAGTATTAATTATTAGTTAGTCCTGTACTGCTGTTAGTCATTACTATACTATTGGTTAGTATAGTATTAATTATTAGTTAGTCCTGTACTGCTGTTAGTCATTACTATACTATTAGTTGTTAGGGACTGAGGTGAAAATTTCATATTGTCATACTTTTTATTTCTATTTTTCATGCTGATTCTTTACTATCTATATTTTTCTACCTATATTATTTATATATTGTTATGTTTTATACTTTAAAAATGTCATATTATATGGGTTTTCTTGTTTTTTCTATTTAGTCCTGATTAAGGCCGACAACGTACACCGAAAAATTGGCTCATAATAAAAACTAAATTCCCCAACACCGCACACCCGACCAAATTCTTAAAAATATAAACAAGTTTTTATCAAGTCATCTATTTCAGGTGTTAATTAACCACTATACTCAAAACTGTTAATCTAAATAATTTGTCTTGATATATTGGAAGAATTATTATAATATATAAATATTTAAATGTGATAGAGGTTATTTTGTTCCTAAAATTTCGTTTTGTAGAGGTAATTTATAGGTTTATTCAAGATAAATGAGTTTAAAATGGAGATAAGTTAACCGAATTTTCGGAGTTGAAGAGGTAATGGTTCATTATTCCATATTGTAACAAAAATAAACTGAAAAATTTTATTAGTACAATGTGGAATAATGAACCATATTCCACATTGTACTAATAAAATTTTTCAGTTTATTTTTGTTCAAGTTTCTGTCAATAGAATGGGGTAAAATATGGATCTATCGAATAGTCCGAATCATCCAATTCTTTCAAATATGAAAGAAAATTTTGATTAAAATAAACATACCGTCAAGAGGGCATTAAATATTTCATTAACAAAAAAATATTCAACGGAAAAGTAATACATTTATTTAGGAGTCAGTCAAATTTACAACAACTGTTTTAAATGTCATCTGTCGCCTTTCATCATTTCAGTTGATCGAGGAAGCCATTGTAACATATAGCTTTTGTTTTATGTCAAGAGTTTTATATCCCCTCGGTCGTAAACCTGCGTCATTCTGTCCTACATTATCCTTTTATAGCATTCCGCTTATACCTGTTGATCTGATCCTTTACCTAGGACTAGGAAAGTGGTTATAACAATATATTCGGGGGAGGAGACAGAATCTAAAATTCACCAACAATTTTGATCGGTTTTTCTCACAATAATTTTCTTTTTTATTCAAACAACACCGTATTGCTACAATTCCAATTTCTTCACTTAAAAACTATTTGTATTAGTTTTAAATATTAGTAAATATTATATAGCATATAATATTATATTATATAGTATCCCTGCCTAGGAATACGTTTGGGCAAGTACCTAAATTGGAATGCATGGCCTAACTCATACATGACTGAAACGACTAGAAACTGATTAGGGATTGATAAATTATTTGCCACTTCTATAATTTTGGTTTTATTATGTTATTGTCTTTATTATGTTTTCACTCCTAACATTTTACCAGGTAGGATCAGTATTTTCTCCAATGTTCGGCTCAAAAGTTGACCCAAAACTTGAGGCGATCATTTTATTTGTTAAAAACTTTATTTGTAAATCTATACGCCATACAATGTAGATTGTTTAAATAACCTCTGCTGTCAAAATTACAGGATGGTTTCGAAAGGTTTTTTTTTTTTTTTTTTTTTTTATGCTATGACTAAAATAACTTAATTTTTAAAGCCTAGAGATCTTTTGAGATTAACAGCTTGCAGGGTGGTTGGCTCTTTTAAGGTAGGTCAATAATAAATATTATTTATAAACTTATTATAATTGTGTAGCTGTTGGCGAAAAGTAAGTAATACTATAATACTTGCACAGGTAATAAAAAACTTCGCCCTTCAAATTGTCGGTTTAATCAAATCATTCTTACTTCTAGAGGTTGTGGCACTCATGTTATTTAACCAACTTTTCTGCTCTTTAGCTGCTCCAACTATTGCCTTTTAGCCAAAAAATTTGTTAAACAAATATATGAAAAAAAAAAATCATTTCAATCAATAATAAATAATGTCACGTAGTTTTGTTATACTTTGGCTATCAGTGACATGTTTTCCACATGGGCCCACTGGTGCATCTTTACTCTGCGATCCAAAGGGTCTATTACATCTGTGTAACAATTTTTTTTTATTTTAATTTTGTTACTTTTCAAATATGGCTTTTAATAATAGTATATTGTTTATTTCTGGTGATAATCCAAAGTGGTTGAGAAAAGAAATTCTAATCTGGAGGTGAATCTGGCACTTTAAGATATGGGGCTTTCTTGATTAAATAATTTATTTTTTGAGCAACTTTGTATTATCAACAAAAACAAACAACTTACAAATTTAAGTCATGTTTTTAAAAATAACAAACATAAAACAAATAAAATTAAACATTTACAAGAGGAAGGGGGTCGAATGGATTGCGGGGCTCTGGGCCCATAGGGTAAACTGGCACTAGTTGTGAATTAAAAATAGTTCAAACTCTCGCAAAAAAATAAACTCTTTTTATTATAAATGTTGTAATAAGTTTCATTTTTATAATACCTTAATCCATATATTAATATTATTGACTAGTATAAAATACATGAAATATTGAGTGGGAGAAGGCCCTTTGTATTATTTTGCCCCAGGCCTGGGCTCTGGTGATGCCCTTGCACTAGTCTAAAATATTATTAATAATATCCTTTCATTAGATATTAATTTCATTCCAGTACATTGGAATTTCCAATGTATATGACATTCGATTTTTTTTTTTTTTTTTTACTGTTTTAACGGGGTTATACGCTTTCTTCATTAATTATACGATAAAATCATCTTTAAGAGTATCATTCATGTCAAGTAGATTTATTTAATTGGTGAGATGCGGCGAAAAATAGAAGGATAGGGAAAGCAGGTTCGACTCGCCCTCGTTAAACGTTAATCGACTCAAAACAACTCTATTAATTATAACCACATGCTGATGTGCTCATTACATTTTCTGTTATTATAAAATCGATTTAGTATTTTGAGTAATTTATTTTTATTACTGATCGTCAAACTAGCAATAGTTTTGAGAAAAGGTACATTATTAAGTCAATGTCTTATAAATTATTTTTAAGAATATTGTTTTCATGTAATTTTCTCTTTTAAATATAAATTTTGGTTTTATTTATTTATTTATTTTTAATATAAATTATGTTGGTGTTGTGAAAACAATGTCTTATACGAGTATATCCATCTATCTTATTATTTATTAATTTTTTTTTCATTAACTCTAAATCTGAAACGTAAAATAAATATCAGTAATATGGATAAGTCCATCTACCATTCACTCGATTACATATCTTTATCCTAAAAAGTGATATAAAAGATCTTCCCTATTAGTCTGGTGAACTATTTCTATTGGCAATTTATTAATTTAACAGTTGAAAAATGTGCCTTATTTTTAAAATTAATTTATCCTTTTTGAAGTTGAATGAGACCGTATTTAAGCATTATTATTTTTTTTCTGTTTTCAGAATAATAAAGATTAGGCATATTGAATTATTGAATAATTACCCATTGTAAAAGATATAACAATATACAATGCAATACATTATATTTTCAACAAAAAGTTTAGGTAAATTGCATTTTATTTTCATTCATACCGATTTATGCTTAAACTTTTTTGTTGAAACCCTCGGATTTTTTTTTTCTTTTCCTTAAATCCTAATCATGAGAAAATATTACTGAATCTGTACAACTCGGAAAATACTTTTAAAACAAATATAAATTAACGGTCCTTTTACTGTAAAATAAACACATAATAACATTCGAACCTAGGCTCGAATTCCAACCGTGAGTGGAATATTTGTTTTCTGTTATATCAAGCTTAAATCGACTATGGGGCCTAGTCATTGTAGTGTCTCCGCGTTGTAATAATCATATTCGTTGTCATTGGCATTCATTTCCTTGATTTTTTTTTCTTTGAAACTCTCGATTAGATGATGGAGGGGAATTAAACGTATTGCATTTTTGCTTTCCTTTGCTTTGGTTTCCATTTGTTTCTCAACTTTCGGTAATTGGTACCGGAGTAACCGATGTTATTATATTATATTTGTATACACAGAGTACCTTAGGTGCCTCCCGGATAGTATATAAAACAATACGGCCATTAGCTTTTAACAGGTTGCTACGAGTTCAAACGAGAGGAAATCCTGTGGTCGACCCTCACGTGGTTGCAATTTTTGACGCATTATAACTCTGGAACCAGTTGAATCTCAGACACCTATTTTAAGTCATATGTTTCAATCATATAGAGGTACAAACTATATAATGCCTCTGAAATAAATCGCCCCAACTCATCTCTGTTCCTGGCTATCGTCCACCAGATTGACGCTCCCAGCCACTCTGCCTCTTTACCAATCTGGTCAAACCATCTCGTCCGAGGTCTTCTCCTTTTTCTTTTTTCCACCAGTGCATAGCTCATGATTTTCTAAGAAATACTGTCATCCGCCATCCTTTGCACATGACCAGCCCAACGAAGCCTAATGATCTGTATAAATTTCACTGCTGGAAAATCCCTAATCTTTACATACAGTTCTTGATTGTCTTATTATACAGATGCCATTTTTTCGTATGGGACCACAAATCCTAAGAATTCTTCTTTCGAGTACAGCTATATTCTGTTCTTCCACTTTTTTTAGCACCCAGCTTTTACAGGCGTATGTCATGATTGGTCTGATGAAGGTTTTGTTGAGCGTAGTCTTTGTGTCCTTATTTATTGTTTTTAAAAGTTTAATTAAACCTTAATAACCCATTGCAGCAGCTAAGATTCTCTTCCCTATTTGTTTGGAGGAGTTGTCAGTATCTACAAACGATCCAGAGTGCACAAATCCCCGAACTTGTATTCCTTTATTTCAATATATGGATCACATAGCTCTGCCCGTGCACCATATACTTAGTGTTGGCATTGCTTATCACTAGCCCTATTGTTTTAGCGGATCGCTCCAAAGCTTTGAGGGCCTCTTTTATGCCCGATTCTGATCTACTGATTATATCAATAGCACCAGCGTTGGCCAGATGCTGTACACTTGTATTGAAAATTTGTTCGCTTGTTTGTATATGGGAATCCATTATCACTTTAAGCCTCTATTGAATATAAGGCACGCCAGGGAGCCTCCTATAAGGAGGATTGAAGCTCCTTGCTTCCTTGTTTTCAATTGGTCCGATAGATCGGAGTGGATCCTGATTTGACATTTAGTGCTGGATATGGCTACTCTTAACATTCGGGCCAGATTGGGTGGTTTATTCAGCTCCCTTTAAGCTTCATATTGCATTTCTCTGTTTAGAAAATCAAATGAAGCTTGATACTCTACAAATAGATGGTGTGTGCTTATTCTAGTGTCTTTTAGTTGCTTATTCTTGGATTAGTCTTAGATTAATCTGGTCAGTCGCTGATTTGCCTCTTGTGAACCACATCGGGATCCCTTTATAACTTCCTTAGCTCCTAATTACTTAGATGATGTGTGGTGAGGACAAAATGTAGAGCACATCATTTTCGTAAATTTAGTTTTTTGATTGTTTTGATATCTGCAAATTAATTTTAAATGGGTGATTTGGAAATGGATTGACACAAATATAATGATTTCTCCATTTCACACTCATTAGTTGAACAACATTTTGCCTAATTTCAAACATTTAAATATGTTTTATATATGAACTTATTATAATTAAGTATTAAGTGTATCGTAAGTACTAGAGCTGATTTTACTCCCAAAAGGCGCTATAATTAACAGAAGATTTCTGGTACTACAATTATCTTTTTATGTTTCATTATTTATTCCACAATATACAACCAAACAATTAATCCAACGCATCCTTCAGAAGCATGATCTCTTCTTTGTTAATGAATTTTTCTTATAAATATTCAGAAAAAAAATGGACATTTTAAAAAAAAAAAATTTCATGCCAGTATGTTGATGCGTAAGCGGATTGCTGGGCTTTAAAAGACAGATATATTTTTTAAACACGACTACTTACACTCCCTGTGGTACTTCACCTTCTTTGATACAAAATCTTCTGTTAAAAATGTGCTCATTAATTTTGCATCGCCCATCTACAAGAAGCGTTTCCTTAACATACAATTTAATATAACCAAACAAAATTAAAGCATTCAGTTCGACACATCAAGAAGGATAAAAAGCATAACTTTTATATATTAAGAAAAAAGTTTATATAACAATTTTAGGAAAATATAATCTTACTATGTAATTAGATCATATGATTGATTTATCTCATTAATTGTTTTTCCGAGTTAATTTGCGGTAAAATTGTCTCATAATTGGCCAAGTATCATTATTATGCTTTTACGTAGATTTCTTAAGGGCAGTTATTACGATATCTCTTCTTACGGTAGTTAGTAAAGTTTTTTTTTTGCCAGAAATGTTTTTTTTTTTTACTCCAGTGAACGTTGATAACAAAGAACAATTCTATATTATTTGTGACAGTAATGGTGACGTACGTGCGCCCTTTAATTTATAATTCATGTATCAAGTATTTGTTGACAAAATATTTGAGAGTAGAACAAATAGTATTTTCGATATGTACGTTTTTATGACGTACTCGTGTACTGTATCAAATTAATTAGCTCTGTAAAAAGAGTTTCGGGACCACCAGTCATGAGTTTCTGTATTTCAGTAAAGGTGTTCTTTTTTTGAGCAAGTTCAATTTACTTCTGATGTCTATATCCATCTATCTATGTTTTATATTTATATATATATATATATATATATATATATATATATATATATATATATATATATATATATATATATATATATGTATATTTCCATTTAACCACTCGATTTGTTTTAAAAAGTAATAAAAAATATCTTCTCTAGTTACCTTGTGAACTATTTCTCTTGTCAATTTAGCCTTTTTGAAGTTGAATGAGGCCATATTTAAGTATTATTAATGTTTTTCTGTTTTTTCGGATAATAATGATTACAGGCTTTGGTTTTATTGAATTGGTATCCATTATAAAAGCTTTAATAATGTACAATACTATAGACTATATATTGAAAAACATGTTTAACTAAATTACATTTTATTTTCATTCGTACCGATTTCAAGAACGAATAGTACCTAAAATATGTTCGATGGGCTAAAGACGTAATCAAGCAATTTATCAAATTAATTAAGAGTTTTATGATCACCTGAAATGCGTTTCCATGTTAAGGGTGGTAGAAACCAACTTTAAAAATGATTTTCAGGTGTATCCGTTTTTGAGTCAAAATATAGATCGGTACCATATACTATAACGTACAAAGTTGTAGTGCTGTATGTCCCCTGCCCGTATTTGTAACGTTTACTTAATTTTTACTTGTTAGCCCATGTTTCAGCTGGACATATAATTATAGTGCTAACTATTGTGAACTGCCAATTTAGTTGCTCTTAATAACAGCTTCGATCTGAAAAGATTTATGGTTAATATATATTGCAACGTTGATATTTTCCTGCTTTGACGATCTGTAATAAAGGCACTCCAATTACTTCTCGTATATAATTCGTTTACGAAGCCTTAGCATTCCATTTATAACTTGCATGGCATTCTGTACAGTACGGCCGATTCAATTATTTCCTAATTAGTTTCCTTCGTTAGATTTAGGACACTACCCGGTCGAATAGAATTGGTGTAATAACGGTTTCCACTCTCCCTGTTTATCTTTATCCCGATGAGACCGTTAAACGCTGACGTCTCTGGTCACTTTAAATGATCGGCATTCCTGGTTTTATTGGCCCTAAAATGGAGGAAAGCTCCGCTTGCCGTCTCCCTTCTGAAAACAAATTAAAGTGAACCGCATCACTGGGCTTACACAGTTGAATTGGCTGAAGGGTATTTATGTCAACTCATAATTTTAAGACTTTATGATGCGATTCATTATTTATTTTTTGTAAGTTAAATATTTAATCTATACATAATTTATAAATAATTATATGCGTGACAAAGTACGAATGGCCTCCTTGGTGCTCTTTTGTGTTGATGTCCTCTCAAGTCAGTTATTTTCCCGAAGATCTGGCCCATATGTAGATTCTCTTTTAATAAAAATTAAACTGAATTCTATAAAAAATTGTAAGTTCGTTTTTAATAATACGAAAGCAAGTGATGTTCCCTTGAGTTGAATGAAGAATCTTTGATTTTCTGGATGAACTTTGAAACATAGTTAAACTGCTATTTTTTCTTCAATCCATTTACTTGGATGGAATTTAATAATTTTCCCTTCACACACCCCTTCCTCCCAAAAAGAAATAACTAAAAAATACAATATGCAAATTTTCCATGTTATTAATAAAACATTACTGTAACTCGCGAAGGAACTACCCTTTGGTTATTTTGTTTGGATTCCAATGATAGTTTTGTGTTAGAAGAACCGACACCATCTTCTTTTCAGACGCTGCAGAGGTTTATCGGGAATCAAATAGGTAGAAAGGTTAGGAACTAGTGGGTTTGTTTTGAGAATTTGTTCTTACGATTATGTATTTTGTTGAAATTTCTGCCCTGAAAATGTTTTCCCTGTAGTTTTAAGACGGATTTCGATTTAGAAGCCGTCGATTTGGAAAAATTCATTATCACTTGTAAACGCTGTAACAGAATTTTCACTAACTTGTTTAAAACCACGTTTGGTTATTCTGAAAAAGTGAACAAATAAATAACATCACCCTTTTTATTCTTGAATACCTACTTGGCGTTTACAAATGTAGTAAAAATATAATAAGTAAATGTGCTATCTGAATAATGACTAAACCTTGAGGAGATACTGTCCATTAATTGCATATTTAAATTTCTACGATAGGAGTTCCCGAGGTCATATTCTTTTCAGACGTCTTGGAAGAATATCGATAATCGAATGGGAAGCGAGGTTAGAAAATATTAGGGTTGAGTGGATGGTGTCACAACATAATGGGTAATTTTATTTGTGATATAATAAGGACCATTTAGGATCGAACCAAGGATTAGATACGGTAGAAATTTGCAGGTTAATGGAGCAAAAAACTCAACTCTGTACGTCCATATGGCCCTGGCCTATAGTGGATCTATTCAGCAGGGAATATTATTAAAGGATATTATAGGACAGAATGTCGTAAGTTCATGACGGAGTTTTCTCAAAACATTTGATATTAATAAAACAAGAGCTATATATTACAATGTACTCCTTGGTCAACTGAAATGAATAAATCTTATACAAATACTTTATTTCTCTTTCTTGACTTATTTTTTGTGTATCTTATATTTAATGTTTTAAGGCAATCCAGCTATACTCGTCACTATAATCCTCCTCGAAGATTGTAACGGCAGTGGCCCCGAAACCTTTTGTAAATATCTAAACTGGAATTCTGGCAATGTCCAGATTCTCCACTCAAGACCTGTACGATTGCGCCGTAGACATACGGGGCCTGCCTTCGATGGCTTTCATTGCCAGTGAAGCGGTTAAAAATGGAAGACTCCTTGAGTCCTGCTTTTCTCTTCAACAGAGAAGGATGAAACTTGTGTTCCTTAAGATGAGTGTGAATATTGCTCATAATTGTCCCTGTGTTTTTATGAGGTTTTTATTATTTTATTTAAGTTCGATTTTAATTATCTTTATTTTTAATTTATTTAATTTTGCTATTACTTAATTTATTTATATTTTCTGTGGATATGTTGTGAATGAACTCCGTTAAAACACTATTACTTATAGTCCTAAATGAGGCCTATGGCAATATTTCACAATTAAAACAGTGCATCTCTATTTAAAAATGTTCTTTGTGCGGGCGACTACTATCAAATATTTGATATTAGTTATTAGTTATATATATATATATATATATATATATATATATATATATATATATATATATATATATATACCTATACATCACCCATTAAGTTGTCTGATGACACTTTTTTTTTAAACAACTTTGATATAATTATTTCTGTGAATTTAGAACGCTTTATTTCATAGGTTTCCTCGAGAACATAAAAATTATTTTTAGTCTATATAGACTTTTTCCACTGCGGTAGTTTTGGTTTCTAAATAGACTGTACATTTCTTCACCGAAATATAATCGTTTTTATTTATTATTCTTTTTTTGTGTGTGTCAATCGTGACATAACCCTTTTTCCTGATCCTAAGGCATCATTTGAATTGATAGTCAAATGATTCCTTAGAATCAGACTCAAAATGGAACAACCTTTATATATGGTAACATTACTGTTTGTGGTTTGAGTAAACATATTTTATCCCTAATTTTAATAGTTTTGTTTTAAAAATCATGTTTTTGAAAATTTAAGTAAATTTATTTAATATAATAAGACTATATAATACACCAAAATCAATTAAATTAAAACACATGATGACCGAACGCGTAGGAGAGTAAACACGTCCATACTTTTTATTCTTTTTTTTTTCAGAACTTATTGTTTCTTTGCCATCTTAAATAGTTTCCCTCGTTGAATAAATATTTTATTGTAGTAATTTACCTAAGCAATAAAATATTTGTTTCCAAAACCACATCTTTTTGCTTTATTTTATTCCATCATTCATCTTGAATCATACATATTCTACTTCATTCGATCGTAAAAATAAAAGGTTTCTACAATACTATTACAAATTAGTTTAATATGCATTGGTAAAATAGAAGCCGATTTACAAGGATTAGATGGAATAAATTTACATATCATTCAGGGAAAATTATTCAGAAAATATATGTAGTAATATATTATGTAGTAATGATATGTCCAAGTTTTATTGATAAAAAATATGAGAATTAAGTGACTTTGACCGTTTGAAAAGTAAACCACACTGTTCGTATCGCTTTTGCGATTTCTCCAAGCGAGGATCAAGCGCTTCTCAAGGTTATTTCATTGAATCACAAATGACGGACGCACGAGGCTCCTAATAGGGTCTGGGTGAACCGGACTTTGTTCTCATGGATAAATAAATTATCCACTCAATTCTCCATTAATTGCATCGTTTACTCTTAGCACTCTACTTAAGCAAAGGTGATTCATTAATTAATTAAACCTAGCTGGTTATGTAATTAAAATTATCATTGGCTTCATTTTATAGATTATATAGTACTTAAATATATGTACATATATATATTTCCGTATTTTTTCTATTTGGTTTAGAAAAAATATGTAACGATACGTTGAAAAAAAAAAAATTAAGTTCGGGAAAAATAAGAGTGTCAAGTAAATTCTCTAAGTATTCACCATTTTACCTACCATCCCTCGTCATTTGTCACCATTTCACTACCTACGTAGAGGAAATATACCGTAAATTGGGGTAAATTTAAGACTGACGGGATAACTTTAAGACAATCTTTATTTCAAATTTGAACTTTTTAAGCGGGCTAATTGTTACCGTTTTTCGTTTAGTTTCAATTTTTAGTTTGAATCTAACGAAAGGCGGTAGCAATGAGCCCGATTAAAAAGTTCAAATTTAAAATAACGATTATCTTTTAAGTTACCCCAGTTTACGGTAGTTATTAATAATTTTTTTTTTAAATGGAAATATCACTTAATTTACTGGTTGTAGGATTATTTGAAAACAAAAAATTAAACGAATGTACATGAAAGTTACAAGCTAACAAATAATTTTTTTTTTTGGTTGAATCTTCGCTGAGATATTGGAAAATTTTAATATACGTATATTTATGGGATACAGCTGTATCTATTGACAAAATTTATATTTTAATTTTTCTCATCCGATTGGAAACATATTTTCACCCAGTAAAATGCTCAATTTTATTCCCTATATCCTTAGGAATAAATTTTTTTCTTATAATTCAAATTTTTGAATAAGGTATTTTTGAACATTCAAAATTCTAAAAGGTTTTCTAGTTGCATTTTTAGCTTTCGGTACCAAGTTTTCATGAATATAAACACAAAGGCTGTAAATAAACTGTTTATTGATTTATAAATATTTTAGATCTTATACATATAAGATAAAAGAAAAATAAACTTGATAAAAAAAAACTAATATTTGAACATAGAATAAATTTAAAGTTAATTCATTGAATTCATTAGTCCATATTTAAGCCTGAAAAGTTCAAAGAAAATGTTAAAAATTTGATTGACAAACGATTTGTGTCCTTAAGTACACCACCTTACAGTGTCCATATGTAAAATACAAGCCATTTTGTTTTCTCAAGGGGGATAGCAACAGGTAGGTTATGATTTCGATGACTTCAAAATCAAAAATAAATCTTCGAAATCTTAATATTTAACTAGGACTGTTAATAACCATTGTCATTTAACAAAAACATCAGAAGAAAAGAAATAAATATCAAGTTCTAGCTTAAGAAATTTGTGAGGTGTTAGGGCAGTATTTATATGAATTCTTCTATTATATGAATTAATAATATTTATAGACCTGGAGAAAGCGTATGATAGTGTTCCTCGAAGATTGCTTTGACAAACCCTACAAACTGCAGGCATTAATAATAATAAGACCTGAATAAACCCGACCTGATTGAAATAATAAGAGAAATATATAAAGGGAACACCTGCCAAGTTCAAATTGGACATTGCCTTTCGGAGCCCTTCCCAACTAGTAAAGGATTACTCCAGGGGTGCAGTGCATCTCCCTCCCTGTTCAAGATTTCTCTTGAAATATATCTGAAAGAGTGGAGGAAAAAGTATTAACCCATAGGGATTCGTTTGAAAGAAGATGCATTCCTCTATAACTTATCATTTACGGACGACCAAGTCATCATCGCCCAGGATACAGAAAATGCTGAGAAAGTTAAACTAGGAATATCAACAAAGGGGTCTAGTTATAAATGCTGAGAAGACGGAATTTATGTCATCCAGTAATGATGACATGTGAAATGTTGTAGTAGCTACTCCCACCACGGCAATCCTCGGTAGAATTAGATGGTACTTACAAAAATATTTATGGTTATTTTTTCCATGTGTTTGAACATAATATGGAAAAAATAAAAATAAAGCACTTTCTCTCGTTTCCAAGTTATGAGAAAAAAACAAAAACATTTCCATTCCAATAATAATTTCAAAAGGAACGGTTTAAACATATAATCATTATAATATTGATATCCACGATGTAAGCTACGGCGAATTCGAAATCGAATGATTTTTCGATCGCTATTGGCCTCAAATCTTTTGTGAATATATCAAAAACGGTTATAGGACCATATGAAATGGAGAAAGAACTATAGTATTAATACATAGTAACTATTTGGAGAACTGTAAACAATTACATATTAATTCATTTATCAAAACAAAACATGCACACAGTCAAAAAGGAAAAAATGTCTTTACCACCTACGATAACCTTCAAAATATGGAATATGGTCATAGGAAATGGCCCAAATCACATTTACCTTGGGATACCATAATAGAGTTCTGCTCGTTCCTTAGGAGTTACAAAATATACCGAGCCCAAAACCGCTGTTAGTTCTTTAACTGTTTAACGGGCAGAAGCCATATTAGTCCCAACTATCAAAAAGCGGAAATATTACGTTCAAAACAGTTTGGTTACATTCAAGTAGATGGCAGAAGCTACATGGAAATACGTTTGAATGTTTAGAGTTGTTAACCAGCGCTCTCTAGCCAAATTTCGTTATTGGTGGGATAAATATAGCCAGTGCCCATTTGAGGTAACGGCATCGGTGACGAACGTTCAATGTAGTTGAAAATTCTTTTCAATTTTTCCATTTATTGGTAGATTCTTCACGGCTGATCAGGAAGCTATTCATAAAAAGACGCTGGCTATAATGTTTAGTTTTATTATAGCTTGACAAACCAAAAATATCTAACGCTCACAGAATTGTCGTACTGAAGCTGTTTAAAAAAAACAATTTTATTAGTAATGGAAAGTTGCGTGATGCGCGTACCGCACCAGATTTTTAATATTATTATTTGAGATAATAATAGTGCAATTTTTATTTCATCTTCGTTCTTGCTAAGATAATATTAGTAACGATGTGAACAATGAAAGAAACTTGCCGCAAAAAAAAAACATTTTTTTTTTCATTCTGCTGTATAAATTTACTGTTATATTAATATGCAAGAACAAAAGCGCAAAATGAGACATAAATAATTTTTAGGACATAAATGGAAAAATCCAAAGGATAAGCCAACAGTCTCAAAAATAACAGAAATAAATAAAAAAAATCATCTGCCGATATTTCGCCAATCCAGGCATCATCAGGACAGTGGCAGAGAAATAAATAAAATGTGCCTGGGTGTCTTGGTGTGGGGCGCTGTCTTTGGGTAATGATTTTTTTGCCTCGATGTGAGATGTGCTGTATTTTGTTCTTTATTAAGTTTTTTCTTTATATTTTATTTCTTTCTCTCCTATTGTCCTGATGATGCCTGAATTGGCGAAATATCGGCAGATGATTTTTTTATTTATTTTTGTTATTTTTGAGGCTGTTGGCTTCTTATAATTACTTCTTATAATGTTTATAATTACTTGAATTGAATTGAAAAAAAAGAAAGTATTTTGTTCAGATGTAATCCTTTTTTTTCATTTATAATACTTATAAACTGGTAAAATTGTCCTAGCTTGACGAAGTTTTTATTTTTTATTGCTATTTGTATATAATGAAGTTTTTAGTCTATATAATTATTTGTAAGTTATTGAGCTATTATGATGTATGTCTTATTCTTATCATCAATTTATGCTTCTCCTTTTTTTTTTGTAATAGTCAATGAATAAAAGAAAGTATATATATATATATATTTCTTGTGTTTGTAGGTGAAAATATATACAGGTTGTATCTAATTAAAGAAAATTTATTAAAAAATTTAAATGAAATTTGATGTGCCTATTTGAGGGTACCGGCCCCACCCAGTTTTTTTGGTGGGGAGAATTTTTTTAACAGTTTCATGTCTAATTCCTGATTGTTAGCACCAACATCCATTGTATGAATACACAAAAATGTTCATTCTGCATAAGATGGTTTATGCCCAATAAAGGGTTAAATATTTGTATTAGAACAACGGGAAAGAATAACAGACATATTTCACTCATTATTTGGTTTTATTCAACACAGATATGGGAAAGGAGGGGAATAACGACACTCCCATTACACAGAAAGACCTTGATTTCCTGGAAAAGGATCTTTATGTTGAGTAAGACTACGCCAGTATGGAACATTCTTTTTTTTAGGATTTTCCACTAAAGCAGTTGGTTTCCTTAACTTAGACGTTGTATGGCCTCCTTCCATACAGGCTATTCTAAACAAGGCCCATTCCTCTCGTAGACCATGTCCCATCAAGGATTCCTCCACTTCATTATCCCAGGTTTTTCTTGGTCTACCTCGCCTTCCTACCTTGTTCCACCTATTTTTCACGAGTGTATGTCTCTTGGCAGTCTTCCTTCAGGCATTCTTTTCAAGTGTCCATACCAATTTTGGCACTTTTTCTCAATCTCTTCCAGAATGTTTTTTTCCGCTTCCATCTTTTCTCTTATTGCATCGTTTTTGACCTTATCCATCCTATATCCTGTCGCTCGTCGCCAAGAGTCCATTTCCGTGGCCAGGAATTTCTTCCTATGATCGCCCTTGATGGTCCAAGCTTCTGCTACATACGTCATAATGCTGAGTATTATACTTTTATAGATGTTTCTTTTGGTGCTAGGGATTATATTCCAACTCCATAGTACTGAATTGAGCATGGATATTACCTTTTTCCAATCAGCAATCCTTCTTTTTATTTCTATGTCACAGGAACCATCCAATTCTATAATGGATCCAAGGTATTTAAAGTTTTGAATTCTTTTCAGAGACTCTCCTGGATTCAGTTCTATGTCATCATTACTGGATGACATAAATTCCGTCTTCTCAGCATTTATAACTAGACCCCTTTGTTGATATTCCTAGTTTAACTTTCTCAGCATTTTCTGTATCCTGGGCGATGATGACTTGGTCGTCCGTAAATGATAAGTTATAGAGGAATGCATCTTCTTTCAAACGAATCCCTATGGGTTAATACTTTTTCCTCCACTCTTTCAGATATATTTCAAGAGAAATCTTGAACAGGGAGGGAGATGCACTGCACCCCTGGAGTAATCCTTTACTAGTTGGGAAGGGCTCCGAAAGGCAATGTCCAATTTGAACTTGGCAGGTGTTCCCTTTATATATTTATGGCCCCATCAATATGTCAACTTTTATAATCAACTGTTCATGGAACCGTATATCTTTCACTACTAGTAAATAATAATTTTAATATATTTTATTTATAATAGTTCTTTCACCACAATTTTATCAATTTTTTATTCACTCATTCTCACTTTCTTCAACTGAATCATCTGCTAAGCATATTGTTGTATACTATTTCTGAATGATTTTCACATACAAATATATCGCACTTACTACAAGTTTTGTCGTGTTGAATTTTTCTGAATGGTGACAAAAAAGGACGGGGACTGGGACTTTTCACAGAAAAAAATATTTACAGTAATTCACGAAAAAAGATGTGATGCCTCCGTTTTCACAATTATATTTTTGATACTATTATCTTAAAATACTTGAGAATCAAAATTTATAATTTTTTTTTTATAAAATTTCGCCCGATACAGGTACCTATACTTATATGACATACCCCATTCCCGCTCAAACCCTATATAGTTCCTATATATATATATATAGGTATATAGCTATATAGTTCCAAACCTTGTTTCTTCTTCGATTCCCGATAAACTTCCTAGGCGTCTGAAAAGAAGATGACCTCAGGATCTTCTAATTCAGGATTGTTATTAGAGTGCTACCAATGGGTGGTTTCTCTACATGTTTCTGTCATAGTTGACATTTGCTTGTCGTATTTTTTGGTTAATACAGTTGTAAATTTCAATAAATAAATAAAATAAGGGTTTCGTTGTTTTAACTTAACATTCTCGATACGTAATGACCACGTTAAAAAAAAAAAAAAATTAAATATCTATCGAATTTCTATTTATATATAATTTTTTTTCCTGTTGTAATTTTACCAAATTCTCAGAACCGGACCTTTTTGAACGGAATCGGAGATGTATGTCTTTTTTTTTTTTTATTACATCGCTCTCCCCATCAATTATTAATTGATAAAAAAGGAATTAGTTAATAATCCTAATTCTGACTTCCCTTAGTGCATAAGGTATGCTTTAAGACATCCATTATGTGGTGTAGATAAATTGGAGCCTATTAGATCCTTATAAGGCTTCAGATCTACCGCAACCTATGTGACGTACTCTTACCTTTTGATACAGTCCCTGGCTGGCATTCAGGTCTATTGTTCGACCCAAGGGCATCGCCCTTTCCCATACTTCTGATCATATCATCTCACCACTCCGGCCGTATAACGTATAAGCTTCTCGGTGCTTTCACGTCGAGTTGCTTCTACAGAATAAAAGTTTTATTATAAAGTTTTATATGCGTAGTATTTTTAATAGCAGAAGTATCAACATCAATATTAATTGGAGAGTTCGAAAGCCAATCAGTGTAACTCATCGTTTTGCTGAAAATGACTTATATGTTGTAACTGCTTCCTTATTATTCGAACTCTCAGCTGACAAACCGATTACCTCACTATTCTAGTTTTCTAACGTCAAATAGAACTGACCACAGTGTACGAGACAAAATGTTCTGAAGCCAATCAGTGTAAGCCACTTTGAAACACGTTAATTCATTATAATTATTAATAACCTGCTTCTACAAATTCAGCGAATATCAGTATGTCCTGTTTTGGTAAACAGGCTCTAAAATATCTACCAGACAATGAACATAATTCGTCTGATTGAGGTATGTAAATTCTTCTGAAATGTCTAGTAATTTCATTTGACCACTCAGAAATATCTTGTTTTTCGAAAGCTAGTGTTTTGTACTTTATAATTGATATAAACATGTATTTAAATGAGTTTTGAAATTATTTTGTTGAATTGTTGACATATACTGAATGGCTTCCGTAATATTTTATTTATTTTTAGATGTATCCAAACAAGATGATCGCAAGTTTGACAATAATTCGACTCGACTTCGAATGAAAGGCCTGCTAATTTGATCAATATTGTTCAAGATCCTCTGTATCTAGATTGTAGATCTGTTAAAGAAATTAAAAAAAAAAAAGCAATGTTGAACTGTTGTATATTCATCCGAATTACCACTTATCTTATAAACGTTCCCTTCAATAAACCAAAAAACAAATTGTATCCTCCTCAAAAACCAATAAAATCTACAATTATGCAGAGAGTGGTAGCGATAGTGATAAATACGTTGATTAAATTTTTCAGGAAGTTCATTGGTCAGTTAGTTACCTTAAGTCATAGTTTTTGTGTTAAGTCAAAGTTTTTTTTTACTTTTACTTCTTTTTTAACTTTTCATGCATATAGAACACGACCAAAGAAATGCAGGGAAAAAGTTATGACGAAAGGAAAACTTTATTCGCTCATTCCTCGAAAAGTATGGATTTTATGGTAAATTATATGTATAATTATATAAAAGGTAATTAAACTCTCTAAAAAAACGAAAAAGAATTATCTAAATCTGACCAGTATTGACAAAGATACAGCGTTCCATAACAGTATATGTGAACTGCCTAGCTCAAAAACAAAAAGTTGTTTTTAAACTTAAATTACGTATATTATAGCAATATTTTCGCTGAAAGCAATTAACCCGATGTGCAACTTTATACCATGGTTTTTACAATTTTCTCGAAAAAGGCTAACGATTTTGATTAAACTCGTTATACCAACTTACAATTAAATGGTCTTTAGTACTACCTTGGTCTTATCGTCATTGATATAGTCTGACAAGGCTTAAATGCCGAATTTTCAAAATGGCTTCCTCTAAAGTACCTTTAATTTTGTTAATTTGGAATAATTAACCATACCTTATTGTTTGTAGTAATAGACAATGGATAAATATAGAGTATGAAAGAATTTGATGATTAACTAAAGGAGAAAAAAGGAAAAATATTTTCCCAGGTCGAAAACAAATTTCCGGAAATAAGAATTCAAAAATTAATATGTAACCTATAAAGTCGTATAATGCAATAGAATGACGAAAAAAAACATAAGCTTTGTTGTACTTTTTTTATTTTTTTATTACTTTTATATTATTTCATGGAAAATAAATGTTTCCATGGAAACTAAATGGAATTTCAATATAAATAAAATGAAAACATTTAAAATTTATCTTAAGCTTAACAAACCAAAACCATATTGTGCAAAGAATTGTAATACTAATTGTTAGAAAAAATATTTTATTGTACTTTTGAGAGAAGAAATTTTCATGCATACTGCTGAAAATTAGGGTTCGAATATCGAAACGCGATATATCGGAGTTGAAAAACCGATATTTTCTATCGATATCTTAACATGTAATGTTAAGATAGCGTAATGTTAGCTATATTTCAGTAGAATGTCGATAGTTCATATCCCTGTAATTCGTATGGATTTTTTGGTCTCTTGAAATTCCCCCTTAATTTCGTATAAAAACATTGCAATCCAGTCCCCTCGATAATTCGTATTTATTTTCGTCTTCCAAGTAATGTAAACGTCTTATAATTCGAATTCCTAAATAAAAATTCTGGTTAACTCTTAATCTTTTCAAGAGCAGATGTGAGTGAGTGAGAGAGAAATCGTTTATATCAATTTCGGACGGTTTACCCTCTTTTTTTTTCTATTTACATCATTCTAAAAAAAATTGTAAAAAAGCTGTAACCATATTGTTCCTAGAAATTATTTTAGAAAATGGATACCTAATTATGATAGGGTGGTAAGTGAAAGTTGTGTGATGCGCGCACCAGATTTTTTTTTAAACAACTGAAGTTTATTTTTTCTAAATCTTCAAAAAAAGTTTATTGATGTATTACTTTTCAATAAAAAAAAGTTGTTATAATGATTAAAATCCACTGTATTTTTCTGTAATTGTATTGGTAGTGAAACTGGATATTTTTATTTGATGACTTGTATTAATTTTGAATAAAATAAAAACATTCATATCGTAATAGTTTATAACCTACAACTGATGCATCAAGGTTCCTCTACTATGATTTGAATCTTGTCAAGAGTATACCGGAAAAACTTTTTGCGCCCTTTGGACTATTTTTATTTTTATGGTACAACTTTACAATGCGCTTGCATTATCTGTGTCCGCACCCAAATTTACCAGAAGGTCGCTGCACTAGCGCTCTCTAGCGCCATTTTTGCTAACTAACTGCTTTTTATTTAATTGTAGGATTTGTATTCATTGGAATTATTAAAATTATTACTGCTTTAATCAGATTAAAGCAGTGATAGAGAGGTATCGACATCTGCTCGCTACAAGAGATGTGGATGTGGAAACCCTCAAATAATCCTTTTTATTTGAGGTCGGGCTCTTGCGTAATTTAAATTATTACTGCTTTAGGTACAACTTCCCCAGACTACCGGATAGCGCCAATAATGTTAAATAATATCCAGTTAGAACAGTAATAATTCCAATGAATACTAATTTTAGAATTGAATGCAAATGAGATAGTTAGCACAAATGGCGGTAGAGAGAGCTAGTGCGGTGACTTTCGGGTAAGTTCGGTGGCAGACATTAATAATGCGACGGCATTGTAAAGTTATACTATAATTTTGACAAAAAATAGTTTTTTGTCAAATCATAAATAGATATTGTTCATATGGGTGCGGTACATTGATAATGATACTTCATTATACCTACTGGTGAAGAAATAAATGATGCTAAAAGAACGTTTTTGAGAAGGAATTACGGATAGATAAAGAACTCCACGAAGAGGCATCACGAGAAATAAATGATTTTTTAAAGGTAGTAGTTCTAAGGGGAGGAGGGAGAGTTTTCATGTTGGTAGATTTATATTGTACTAATATAAAAGTGAGTCATAAAAAAATGCCCGATTTCGTTTTCTTGAAAATTGTAATCCACTCATCGGCTTTCTTTGTTTTTCAAATCCAATCAAAGTTTATATCACCTTAATCTCTAGACTATAATACATTTATAAACTAAATTGTTTAGTCTTACCTTCAGTTTTGTCTTAGTGCTCTTTTAAACAAAATAGCACTAAAATTTGAAATATTGGTAATATTACGTAACGAAAGTTTTCCATCGCCCAAACAACCTGTTTATTGGGATAATCTCTTTCTGTACGGACTGTGAGTAGATGAATCCAGAAATTTGAAACTGGTTACTTCAGCGCGGAGAGAAAAGAGAGTTCAGGATGAATATCATCATTCGATGAGGAAGCTCTGCGGGACTCTGTTGAGACAGACCCAACGAAAAGTACTAAGGAATTAGCAAAAGAGCCTGGAATTTCCCAATCCACCATAAATCGTGGGATGTATAACTTGGGAATAGTGAATTGCTCATGGTTCCCTGCGAGGTGACCACTAAGAACAGCAAGACTTCGAGTAGAAGTCAGTATTGTCATTCAACAGCTTTTGAAAAACCTAAATGGTCGTCGTTTTATTAAAAAATTGTTATTTGCGATGAAAAGTGAATATATCCGGGAAACCCTAAGACCAAGAAACGATGGTTTGACCGCACTCAGCCTCCCGTGCCAGTCGCTAAGCAAGAACAGTTCGAAAAAAAGACAATGCTCTCTGTTTTTTGGAATTACGAAGGCAAAATTATTTTTGAAATATTTCCAAAAGATCGAACCATTTATTTCGAACATTATACTGAACAGATACAATGAATGAATTCATGCTTTGACGGTAATAATGATAAAGCTCGACCACTCACTTTTCGTTACACGGAACACTAAATTTTAGAACTGAATGGAATTGAGCTTCTCCGTCACTCTGCTAACACTCCGGACTTACTGGCACCTTCCGACTACTATCTGCTCCGATCAATGGCTCACTACCTTGAAAAAACCTGGCTCACCAGGAAAAACCTTGAATTCTCTAGACGATGTTCAAAATGGAGCTAAATTCTTCCGCTGAAAACCCAAAGAGTGGTATTGTGCAAAAATCCAACAGATGGCAATCCTCGAGATGGCAACGAACCATAGAGCGCAACACTAAATACTTGATTATTAAAAAAAATGGCAAGAAAAACGGTCATTTTCATTATTCATACCATCAGATAGAATTATATAGATTTAAGCTAAAATACTATTGAATCTATACATTGTGCCGAATAAGATATAATTTTCTATTATTCTGTGATATTCATGATAGTATAATTTTGTAAAATATGTTATCGTTTTTTTTTAAACTTTACACTACGAAAGCGGTGAAATGTCTCTTATAAAAAAAATCTAATGCCGTTGTAGGTTCTTTTTTGTGTCAAGATAATTCCAAGGATGGACCTCAGGTATCAGACCACCTGCTATTGTCGAGGACAGGTGGAGAGTTGACGTCAGCTAGTGAGTCCTTTGCCAGGTGGTGTATTCGGAACTTGCAGTCTAGCGTATCCTAGACTTATATTATACATTGTACAGCTTATGCCAGACGTTTTGGGCATTTCAGGTGCTATAACTACTGATCGTACCTCTTTCACTAAATTTATATCGGGATACCAAAGAGTTTGCTCACTGAAAGTATACAAGTTATGAAAATTAGTTTTCACTTTTTTTTATTATTGTTAAGTCATTCGCCGAAATGCTTGGCCCATCTGTCGATCACCAGATTTTTCCCTTGGATTATGTTACCATTCCTGTCTTTGCAGGTGTACACTTTTGGTTGAAAGCCGCGATTTATATACCTTTTAGCTCCGTAGAATTTTCTGGTTTCCTTATTTGTATGTATTCCTCAATTTTTCCATTTTCTTTTTCATGTACTCTCTTTTCTTTAAAGAATAAAAATAAAGAAATTAATGCTGGGGTATTATTATCGAACGTTAATGACATCGAGCCACCTGATATGGATGACGTAACTGAAGCAATTCAGAATTTAAAAAATAATAAAGCATCAGGTGAAGATTTATTAATTGCTGAATTCCTTAAAAGCAGTAGCGAGAATATGCTCACACACCTATATAATTTGGTCTTTGACATATGGACGAATGAAAGCATGCCTCATGAGTGGGGAACTAGTTTGATTTGCTCTATCTTTAAAAAATGAGATAAATTACAATGTAAAAATTACAGAGGAATATCGCTTTTAGGTGTAGCATACAAAATACTCTCGAATATTATCTCAGTGCGGGTTCCGGAAAGGGAAAGGAACAGTCGATCAAATTTTTACAATGAAGCAAATGTTGGGAGCATAAAACTACCCTTCATATTCTTTTCATTGACTATCGCCAAGCTTTTGTTGGCATTAATAGGGTCAACTTAATTAGAGCACTAATAGAATATAACATAAACAGCTAAAAAAGTTAATAAGATTGATACAGACGACTCTAAGCAATAGCAACGCCAGAGTGCTTGCCAGTGGTAATATAAGCCGTTCATTTTCAATATCAGCCAGTGTAAGGCAGGGAGATGCCTTGTCCGCCTCTCTGTTCAATCCAGCATTACAGAAAGTAGTACATAGTATTAATACACAAGGAAATATAATATATTCCAGTAGCCAAATATGTGCATATGCAGACGATATAGGTCTTGTGGCTAGAAATGTTCAAGCCTTTAGTGAAATTTTCAATAACCTCAATACTGAGAGTAAGAATATGGTCCTTGAAATAAATGATTCTAAAACCAAGTATATGTGCATTGCTCCAGATAATTTAAGATTTACCCATAATCTTGTGGTGGAAGGGCATGTTTTTGAAAACGTTAATGCCTTTACCTACCTGGAGTCAGAATTAAATTATGAAAATAAAATGATAAGGGAAGTGCCAAAAAGAATTATGGCCGCTAACCGTGCATTTTTTGCAATCATCATTGCTGTCAAGGAAAACAAAATTAAGGTTATACATAACTTTAATTAGATCTATTCTTACATATGCTGCTGAAACGTGGACGCTTACTATCACCATCGCAAATACATTAAGAGTCTTCGAGAGGAAAATACTTAGGAAAATATTTAGCCCCTTCTTTGATGAAGTAATTCAAGAATGGTGGATAAGAACAAATAATGAGCTCTTCGACTTATACAATAATACTGAAATTGTGAACTTTATAACATCCTGCCGAATCGAATGGTTGGGTCACGTTCTACGAATGCCGGCTAATAGAATGCTCCAAAGCAGAATTTATGGGACCAGGAGAAGAGGAAGACGTAGGAGAAGATGAATGGATGATGTGGAGGATGACCTCAAACGGTTGGGAGTAACAAACTGGAAGGAAAAGCATAAGGATAGGAATATCTGGAGGACTATTGTTTATTGCTCAAATCTCATTCAGAAGTTTTCGATTGAGATGTGAGCAAATTGATTGCCCTCACATAATGATTTAATTTAGGATAGGAGAGATTAATGTTTTTCATTTACAATATGACATGAATACATTGCATCTACAGATAAAGTAGTTATAGAAAAAAATATCTGGTGTGCCAACCCACAGGACTTTCGTTACATCTTTGGATCAAAGTAAAATACAAAAAATATTTGCTATATTTTCACTTATATTAGTCCGAATAATATTTTTTAACTTTTTTATTTTATGTTTCGTTTTGTAAACAATCACATTATTTCTCAAATGCACATCTGGAATATTCCAGAAAATAGATAGTTTTCGAGTTTTCATAAAACTAAACTAAAGTAAACCGGTGTCCATAGGAACGTGTGAAAAATAATTTATAATATGTGTACAAAGTTGTGAAATGTTTTGCCATTATAGGTTTTTTTTTCGTAGTAAATTTAATTTCCTTTCGAATTTTTTTGTATCAATCATACAAAAACTGTATAATTTTTGAGCTATGCGCTAATAACAACTTCTTGTTCTGCTTTTTTTCGGGAATGCGTTATATAGAAAAATTAATAGTGCTTAAGGGGGAAGATTTGAGGAAAATTTCATCAAAATCGTTTAAGCCGTTTTGTCGCTAGAGTCTATAGAAAAAAATGTTTTTTCGGCTGTTGCGCATCTGTAACAGGGTGGCCGATTTGGTACACAAGCATCGGGAGACAAGGCCCTGCAAATGAAAACAATAATAAAAA
The DNA here is from genome assembly GCA_948150685.1 of Rhaphigaster nebulosa. Classification (NCBI taxonomy): domain Eukaryota; kingdom Metazoa; phylum Arthropoda; class Insecta; order Hemiptera; family Pentatomidae; genus Rhaphigaster; species Rhaphigaster nebulosa. Next base: position 140,141,485 of record OX411307.1, read on the forward strand.
AAATCGGTCCACCCGTTTAAGAGATAATCGTGGCACAGATACACAGACCAACGGCCAAAATGGGGTATATCCGAATCTTATAGATCCGCTGAAAACTGCACTTCGAAAATTTGACCCGATTAAAATACATTCCTTACCTATAAGTTAAGGAAAGTAAATACAAAGAAAAATATTACTTTAAAATTAATGAAAATACTACTTTTAAATGTACACTATAAATAAAAATTTACTTAAACATGAATTTAAATACAATTTTTAGTTACTGATATCCAAATGATATGGTTTATGGTCGTATTCATTATTCCACTTTAGTACTACATATGCTTGAGGTCTTTTAGTCGGTTAGCCATGAAAATCTATGCAATTTGGCAATATTTACTTGATGCTGGCCAATTTTAACTATTCAATAGAATCAGTTCTGATTTAGTCAAAATATTTTTGTCAAAATATGCTTTACGAAGTTTACTCTGAACAGGGAAACTTGTTATGAAATAAGGGATATATTTAATATATTAAATAAATTCCAATCATAAGGGAAGAATAATATATTAAGATGTAATGATTTGTGAAAAACAACTTCCCGTGACATTCATCTTTATTATTAAGAAAACATTTTTATAATTCTGTCATCGACGTTTCGAAGTCCTTCTTTGTCTCCAGGTTGCTTATCTTGTACAATACAACATAAACCAATTACAACGAATAAATATTTATAACCTTAATTTACACCATATCTTGTTACTTATTAAAATTTCATATTACATTTAAAAAAACACAGTGTCCTCCCCATGTCCCTTTTTTACAGTTTATAATATTCCGGGATTATAAAAATTAAATGTATGCTGCGATGGGCTAAAGCAGTGGATCTTTTTATTTTTACTGTTTTGACAATGATTTATGTGTTGCTTAATTCTTGTATGTAACTTTTTAGACGTTTCTCCTATGTAGGTCATCTCGCAATCGCTACAATCTATTTTATAAACTACATTCTTTCTGTCTATCATTTTTATTTTATCCTTCATATTGGTTAAATGTTTTTATAGTTTGTTTCCACTGTATGCTCCTAGTTGTAAGCTTCTATGGTCATACTCCACCGATGTCTTTTTTATTTTTTCAGTTAGTTCCGGTTCTATATAACATAATTCATTTTATAGCATTCCATTTTCTTTTTAGGCTCATTATTATTTTGACTAACATCCTTTTTGTTATTTTTATCTTGGTTATCATTATCTGTATTGTATTCGGTAATAGTTTTCTATTTTTTTTTTTAATTTCTCTTTATTGCCTATATGCTCAATTATTTTCCATCTTAGTTCTTATTTCATCTTTGCCATTTTTATTATCGACCCCACTCATATCATTCATGTCCAAAAAGTTAATGCTGTTATTTTGAGATTTTTCTATTGTAAATTTTATTTTCTTATGGAAACTCTTTAAATATGCCAGTATTTCTTCATAGTTTTCTTTGTTTTTTAATGCTATTATATTTTTTGATTACTATTTTTTATTCACTAATTCTACTTTTTTATTCAATACCGCTTATATTTACTGAAAGTGCTCCACCCACCCATAGGTAATCCGTGCAGCTGTTTATAGAACTGGTTATTATAAGTGAATAAATTATATTCCATACACAGAACACTGTGTTTTTTTAAAGGTAATATGAAATTTTAATAAGTAACAAGATGAAGTGTAAATTAATGTTATGAATATTTATTTATTGTAATTGGTTTATGTTGTATTGTAGAAAATAAGCATCCTGAAGACGAAGAAGGACTTCGAAACGTCGATGGCAGTATTATAAAAACGTTTTCTTAGTAATAAAGATAAATGTCACGGGAAGTTGTTTTTCACAAATAATTAAATCAGGATATATTAAACAATTTAATTCATTATGGAAGATTAAATAAATGTAGTCCTTTAAGGTTATTGCAAACAGCAATCTTTATAATTTTATTAAATATATTACATCACGTCCAATGTTTCGAGGTATTTTTGCCTCATCTTCAAGGTTTGCGTTTAACTGTTAACAATGCAGATATAAATTAAAAAATATTTCACAAATTTACTATAATTAGCAATCACTAATTTATAAATTTTATCATTATAATCCAGCCTTATAAGTTCACATTTATTAAATAAAATATTTGTAAATTTCCTTCTTTTTATATCATGCATCCATATAGAACATATTTTGTCGAATATTTTTAAATATTTGATTGTATATAATTGGCAGAATATATTTTATATGGAAGTATATAAATATACGAATATAAAAAGAAGAATACTTGCAAAGATTTTATAAAAAAAAAAAAAATTTTGAACTTATAAGTTAGGATTAAATAGATAAAATTTGTAAATTAGTGATTGTTAATTGATATAACTTTGTCCAATATTTTTGGCATAGACCTGGGGATATAATCTTTTTCCTTTTTTTTATATAGTCCCCCCTATAAAAGATAACCCTCGGGTATTTTATAGAAAATATAACGCTAAACAAAAAATTTCCTATGAATATGGGTCACCAAATAAAGTCTTGATCAGTTTTCAGGCCAAAAAGTTGAGAAAAAATACGTTCTTCGTCACTTTTCGGCAATTGATGGAGAAACGACCCATGCATAAAAAAAAAAAAAAAAAAAAAAAAAAACAGTTCCAAACTAACTGCTGAGATAATTAGATTTGACTCCCAATAAGGCCAATATCAGTTCGGTAGATCAAACACATGAATTTGATGAATTGCCGGAGTTGACATCCGCTATGCAACGCCGATGTTAACATGAGGTGTTGCTTGTATGTATTCAAGTGCGTACACACTGGTGATCCGATTCGCCTACGCAGCATGCTCTCTGTATTTGTACGGGATTTTGAAGCAGAGCATAAATGGATCCCGCTCGCGACAATCCATCTCCTGTCAGTTTTTTCAACGAGCACTTTGATGGTGTGCTATTCCGATTTGGATGGGAGCGTGACAGGTTTTTTGGTTTACATTATTAGACATGTTTAAAACTACTCTTCAAAATAACTACTACTGAATGTTCGCGGGTTTCCTATGGAACGTCTGACAAGCAGCGCACGCTTGGAGTACGGCTTCGAGCTCATAGAGCGGGTGGCAAGTTTGTACACACCTTTACTGCTGAGGGTGGGATATTCGAAACATTTTCTTCGATAGTTTTTGTGGTGATTTAAAAACATTTTATTAATTACAAACGATAATTTATTATTGTTATCGCATTAAAAAAAATCAATAGGTGCCTACCGTGTTTCACAACTGTCATTGTTTTTGAAACTTTGGGTCATGAATCTAATAGTATTTTACAGAAATGCTACAAATCTCCCACCCCCGCAGTAATACAAGCAGCACTTCATGTAGTCTCAATTTCCGTTGCATATGCTATGTCAACTATGACCAAAGATCGTGTGTTTAATAAATCGAGTTGGTGGTGATCTCATTCGACGCCAAATCTGATTCGACGTTATCAGTTGACGTCCGCATGATGGTATAGAAAGATCGATCTAATTAGGGATTGATAAACTATTTGCCACTTCTATAATTTTGTTCTTATTTAAAACTAGTTTCAAATGTTATAAATTCATCTTCAGTAAAAATCCACAAAAATTCAAAAATAAGCAATTTAAAATACAGTTTGGTATTATTATACATATTAAATTAAATGTAATATAAATTAGTATTATAAAACATTTATGAATTATGAATTTAATTACGACGAGAGATCAAATACATGTTGGTACTTAACAAGGTTAAAGTACATTATATCAAACAGAAAAGGTTGCATTGGTTTGTTCTCGCACTGAACTAATTTAGTAATGTAAATGACTATAATGGAAGAAATGTGAGGTGTTTGTAGGTAAATTGTATTTAAATGGCTTATTTTTAAATTTTTGTGTGATTTTAGAACTGAAAATGAATGTATAACATTTGAAACTAGTTTTCAATAAAAACAAAATTATAGAAGTAGCAAATAATTTATCAATCCCTAATTAATTCGACGTTAATTTCGATCCATTTTTTCATGCAACGAGTTGCTACATCATCAATTGCCAAAAAGGATCGAAAAACGTATTTTTTTTTGTCAAATATTTGGCCTGAAAACTGATCAAAACTTCATCTGATCCATGTTTATAAGAACTTTTTTGTTCCGGGTTATGTTTGCTATCAGACCACCAAGTGCTATCTTTTTTGGGGGTATCCTGTATAAAGAACTCAATGGGTTCTTCATTATACATCCTATAAGTTACCTATAATTCATATCTTGCATAGAAGAAATATTTATTTGAAGAATTATGGTATTTCGCAATGGAGGAAAATTAGGAAAGAACGAGAAATGGAAAATAGAATCAAAAAATTTGGAAATAGTAAATTATTATAATTATCTGGGAATAGGTCTGACCCCCCTTTGCAAATTGAAGACTCATTTCTTAAATAAGTTAAATATCTCAAAATTTGCTGTAAATACAACCTATACTTATTTGCTGAACAAAAATGAAATATCATTATCAAAAAAAGTGGATGTTTATTGTGCTGCCGTTCCATCAATAATTTGTTACGCTTGCCAGGTTTGGGGATACCGTAGTTTTGAAGAAGTAGAAAAACTGAATATATTTTTTATAAAAAAACTGTTCTCCCTTCCTGTTAATTCACCACACTACATTTTATATCTGGAATCTAATTTAAATCCAATATTCTTTCATTGTTTATATTTACATTTACAATATATACAAAGGGTTCTTTCTTTGCCAGATACGAGGCTGCCTAAAATTCTAGCTAAGGAAATAATTAAAAAGAAAATATTTTGACATAAAGAAAACTCCGAACTTTGCAACATAATAAATATTCCATTAGAATATGAAAGCAATGAAATAATTTCACTTATTTTGGATAAATTAAAAAATAATTTTAAGGCGGATATGATGGAGAAAGCCAAAGTATCTAATTTCCATGATCTTTATAAGGAGTTAAACAGTGACTCAGGTGACAGGCATTACATGCTAGATGGGAATAAAATGAATTTTATTAAGGTAATTTTTAGGCTCCGAGGACAATTGGTTCATCTTAACTATATTGTTATGAGGAGTGAGGAACAAAGATTGTGTACTCTTTGTAATTTAAATGCAATTGAGGATTTATACCACTACGTGGCTGTTTGTCCGATTTTACAAGAATATAGGGCCAAGTATTTTAAGAAAAAATTACTAAGTCGTCATGAACTAATAGACTTATTAAATGGTAAGGATTGGAAAAGTTTGTACCAGTACCACATATCAGCTTATGGCTACAGAATGTTATTGATTCGGCAGTACAACACATAATATTCTTCTCCTATATATAAATAAAAATCACAAAATAAATAAAAAACCAAGTGTATTAAAGATAAATTATTGATAAATTGATTAAAAATAAATTAATTATAAATTGGATGCTCTTTGTTATTAAATTGATATGTAATGTGTTTAATTAAGAAATTATTAACAAAAGGATGTATGTGAGCTGTTTCTTATTGGATAACAATTGTATATATATATATATATATAGGCAACTTGACAGACGGTATTATACCATGTCAACAAAGGCTTGTTAGAGAATTTGGTTGTTTTTTTGGATGTAAATTTATTTTCAATAAAGCTTTTTATCTATCTATCTATCTATTTGAAGAATATTACAGGAATAGTATTAATTATATTTTTATTAACCTAACTATGTTTTTATTACCCTCAACTCAAAAATTTATTTATAATAATTTTTCTTCCACACTTCGGTCGCTTAGCCATTTTCAAACATATTAAATTTAAAGTATAAGATTTTTTTTTAATCAGTTTTGAAAGAGCAGCGCAATCATACCAAAATTACACGTTAAAAAAACAACAATAATAATGATAAATTAAAAAAAAAAAAGTTGAAAAAATACATGCAACAGTAGTAACATTGACAAACACTTCGATATACGATAAAAATATCAGATTTGCCGAATTGACTCCAGTTTGCGAGATAAAGGCAATGCATACTGTACTATTAAAAGAAAAACGAACTTATTTAAAGCCTGATGAGGAAAAAGAGTGTGTAAAAAACGCGTAGAAAGATTTAATAATATATATATATAGCAACGTGAGGCTGGGTGACCCCCTCCAGGCTGTCTGTGCTCCCGCAAGCAATAAATGTCTATAATAACACCAGATCGCGCGGTCAAAGATACATACATATTATATATATATATATATATATATATATATATATATATATATATATATATAAGTTGGAAAGCTCAAAATTTATTATTTCTTTCTTGAAATATATAAAAAAAAATATAAATATTTTACAGTAAGAACAGAATTGTGAATGACAATTAAATAGAATTAATAAAATGAGAACCTGTATATACAAAGAAAAATATGAGTCAATTTGAACAGAGTAACTATACGTCGCTTACGTTTACGCTTAGTACACTAATGTATCCAAATTCACTCCAATACCTGTGCTGAAAAAAATATTTTTATTTTTTCATAAAGTTTTTTTAACTTTATAAAACAAAAATTGTGTAACCCAATCAATATTGCCGTGGAATTCTATTTACGAAAGATGGCAACTCCGTGTCGCTTATATTTTCAATGATATCCAGGATAAAGTAGCTTTTGAAACCATTTATTAAGCTTTAGTTTAATTTTATAATTAATATTAATGCTTCAGAATTTTATTTTATTTATGTATGCTTTAATTTTTCATGGTAGTAGGTTGGCAGCTGGCAGGTGAAGATGATATTTTATAGTATTTAAATTTTTTTAAAGTTACTAAATCTAGTTCCAGCGCGACACGTTGTTATAATTAACTAAAACTTTGTAATAAAATGATTGTGATACACAGTGTGTTTGTGTTTTTTTAACGCAAACAAATATTTAGTGACAATATTGGTGGCGACCGTGACAGGACTCGAAGTTATTGTAATTTATGCATGAGTTATTAAAGAAGTGGGTTGGGCTTAGGTGAATATATAAATAGTTTCTGGATAGGATTAAGATGGAACTGATGATGCACGATCCGGATTTAGCAGAATTAAGTCAAGTTCTCTCTAATTATAATCTAGGAAAGAGGACAATTATAAATAACCAAGATTAGGCCTCTGTGTATAATCAAGATGTACAGATTCATGTTAATTTAAAGCCGAAATGGACTCCACAAGCAAAACAAACACGTTGATTCGATTATTACAGGTGATGAAAAAAGATTTAAAAAAAAAGAAATTGGACCGATGATGAAACTTTTCAAAAACATTTCATTTATCATGTGAACAAAGAATGAAAAAAATACATAAAAATGTCTATGGTGGAAGGGTGTTTTTGAGGGGAGAAGGAGGCAAATATTGGTTTAGTACATGTGAAATAGTACGTATACATGTAAAAAAAAAAAAAAAAAAATGGTCAATTGATAAAACTTTGTAAAACAGTTAATTTTTTATAACAATAAAAAATCAAAAGAGTCCTTAAAAGTTTCTATGGTGGGAGGGTGTTTTTTGAGGGGAGAAGGGGCAAATGTGATAGTAGTACAGGTAAAATAGTATATAAAAAACTAAACAAAAAAATGGTCCATTGGTGAAACTTTTTAAAAACATTTCATTTGTTATAAGAATGAAGAATCAAAAGAGTCCATAAACATTTCTATGGTGGAAGGGTGTTTTTTGAGAGAGGAAGTTACCCCCTTCCTCTCTCAAAAAACATGTTGGTGTTAAAATCGAAAAAATCATTTTTTGTCAAATCTATAGCGCCTTTCTTTCGCTTTCATTAGATTCAGCGCAAAAAAAAATACTCAAAAACATGATTACACCTTCTTAGACTTTTGCCCCCTTTCCCCGTAAAAAAACACCCTGCCACCATAGAAATTTTTATGGACTCTTCTGACTTTTCATTCTTATGACAAATGAAATGTTTAATCGTGAAAGTTTATTTAAATAATTATGATAATAATTTAATCTAGGTACAGTCAACTGAATGTTATAATAAAATAACTAATTTTTAATAAAATACTCGTATAATGAACAATTTTAACTCCGTTTAAAAAACAAGTGTATAGCAAATAGCAAAAATAATTAAAAAGTTTTAAATTTGTTTTTTGTTTTAATCACGCACTTCCCCATTTTTTTTTTTTTATAGCTTAAATTAACTGCAAAGTATGGGTGGCTCATACATTTTGTACTGCCATATCCAACAGCTCGGCTTGGCTTAGCTGACTCAGCTCAAATCCTCTTCGGTTTGCCATTCCATGTCAATTCCGCTCAACTCAACTCAACTCTCTAACCGGTGGCCACCCGGTCTAAGAAGTGAATGATGAACAGAAACTATCAGTGAAACTTGAACATGAAGCTCTTAATGTTGCAATCCCGCCTTCTATTAATCAAGAATCACCAGATGATACTAATGGTGGTGAAATTTTAAAAGCACATGTTCATTGATGAATCAAATATTGAGCCAGGTAAATTCATGCTTTGAGTCATAAGATCTGAAATTTTCAAGTTATATTAATACATATGATTTTAATGAACAACAAGTTGATGACCAAGTCTGATTGTTTGTAAGAAATCTGATGAAGAAATAGGAAAGAAAGAGATTGGAAAATCTCCAAAATATGAACTATGTTGATACCATAAAAAGAAGGCCTTGGAATGAAATAAATTTCTATTGGACATTTGTAAAAATCGCCATGAAACAATTATATGAAAATCATGTGTTAAATGTAAGGTGAAAAATAGGAATGATTGATCCTTTCCTTATTTTTATTTTATAGCTACCACTATGAATGTAATTCACGTAGTCTCCAATGGACAATAATGTATTATTATTTTATTTCAATATATAAATGCGAATGCAGGTAAATAGTATAATTTGAAATATATTCTAAGTCCTATAATAGTGTACTGTGTCCTTCAAAAACTAAAATAAAAACCCTTTTGAGATATGCCTTATGATGACTTTGTGGCCGAAACGTAGCATATGAAAAATAATTATATGGTGAATTAATTTCAGCCTAATATAATTCAGATATATGAAAAAATAATTATTGAGAAAGTATAACAAGAAGAAAATTTTATTGTGAAGAATAGAATTCAGCTATATACTTCCCTGATGGAAATAAGCATCCACCCTTTGATGTGCGATACTATCTTATAAGGAAGGATTAAGTAAAAATGTCAGCATACTACAGTAATTGTTATTAACATAGCAAGAATTCGGGATAGTGAACGAAGGAAAATATACTAATTTATTCATTAATCGTGATGAAAGAATTAAATTGTAAATTTAATAAATAAATTAAATGTAGCAAAATCCTTATTTTTCTAGGTTAGAGGATGTTAGAAATAGTTGATAGTTTTTAGTTTAATTTATAATTAATATCAATACTTCTAAATTTGCTTCTATTTATATATATTTTAAGTTTTCTCATTGATGTGCTGTTGAATTAAATATATGGAAGGCAGTGACATAGCAAATGGGTTGGTTAAGATGGCGTGTTTGTTATTGGTAGTTTTTTATTTTTTAAATCAAATTGCGTAACTGTTTAATAAAATTACTCTGATACACAATTTATTCGTGTGTCCATTGGTGTGGCAATAGTAGCATTCAACATTAGTTACCTGTTAATTACCACTATCGTTTTGTTACCTCAACTCACTAAGCTTTAAGCACATTTACATTTGTCACTTTCGATGTTCATTTTGGAAGAATAAATTGATAAATGTATATTGGCTTTCAATTTTGTTTCATCTAAAGTGTACTACAATTCAAATATGAAATATGAAAGAAATTGCCTTCTACCTACCTTTGAGAAAACAGTGTGAAGATCCTGTGAAAAATATAAACAAATCATTAGAAGTCAATTTCTTTTATCTTTCATCTTAGATGTTCATTTTGGATGAAACTAAAATGAATGCCAATCTACACTTATCTCCAAGATGAACATCGGAAGCAACAAATGTAAATGAGCCTTTACAACACAGTTCACACATGAATGATAAATGAAATGATGAACGGTGCAGTAAAAACACACAACTAGATGAAAATATGCATACAAGGATGACTCACTTTGAATAATTCAGTCTTGATGATCCACTTTGGAAGTACTCTAATAATTTTACAGTCTAAAGGCACTTTTAGCTTGACATGCTAGCTTGTCATGGGAAGCATCAGCTAGTATTGAAACATTAGCATTCAGATGCTAATCTATGGAGAATGTTTTTATATTTTACTGATTGTACTTTTCCAACGTTCACCCAGACCTGCTTCGTAGATGCTTTAACCACGCTCTTAGCTTCATTCCTATTCCTGTCATATATTCCAGTTACATTCCTCTTTACTTCTACGGTATTCCTTCCGCGCCAACGAAAATCATAATTCTACTGGTAGCTTGTTTACACGCAACTTTATATTCTTTTTTTTCCCCACAATACTTACTTAGAATTGATCCTTCCGAAGAGCACGGTGTTATCCATTGTTGTGCTTACTTGTATAGCTGTCAGGCAATTTATCGATGATGAAACTTGTGCATCCGAATACTGTTCTGGAGGTTCTCAGATCCTAAATTTTACACCCTGGCCAACATTTCATCCTTCATTATATTCGTTATTTCTTTTGTTTAAATCCGGATTATCTGTTTGTTTTGTTTTTTTCTTAATTTTTATTTATAAAAAAAGAGAAAAAAACGTTATTTCAAATTATAGTCGAGGGAAAAGAGAAGTAAGGGATATATTATAGAGTGATAGAAGGTTTACAGCTAACAGAAGGGGGGAGAAGATATAATATGATAATGTAGCGATGAGGATAATGTATTTAGAGTTAAAATGAAAGGTAAAAAAAATTGTTATATATCTATGTATATATATATATATATATATATATATATATATATATATATATATATATATATATATATATATATATTATGTCTAGCATTGGATTGATGAGTATGCTGTGTGTAGTAACCCAAGGTATTTGGGCAGCATTGCTGTTAATAAAGCATTTCTCTCTAGGCAGTGCAGGCAGCTGCCTATGGGCCGCGTGGCCCATGAGAAAAGTCGAAGTAGCTTTAATTTTCCGTAGTAAAGCAAATTAAAACTACTTTTAGATTTATTTTTAAAGGACAAACGATTTAACAAAATAAGCTTATAAGGTACTTACTTATCTTTTTCCTAAAATAAAACTCAGTACATATGAGGCAGACACAGACAACTGTCTTAATGCTACCTCCCTCGGCATTACTCGGCAATGTTTCAATGTAATTTCACGGCGCATTCAAAAGTAACTCCACAGACTTCCATTATTTAGGTTGTCAACACTGACTACTTGCCGTTTGTTTCATATGAAAAAGAATACATGGGGATTTCTCGCCTCGGCTGATACACTCAATCATGAATAATATTTTTTTTTTATTACACTTTTATTCGTATATTTTTCATTTAGTAAAGTCATTGCAACATTCAATTGTGTCCAGTCTTCCGAAATTTTTACAATATTTCAAATTTAGAAAATAGTTCGACAATCAAATTAAAAAGAAGTTATTATTTTATAGATAACTTGTGCAGAAAAGTGCTTTGAGAAAATCGACAAATCTACGTTGTAAAAACATTGAGATAAATGTAGACGACTGAAGAATTGTCTTAATTATAGAAAAGCTAACGAAAACATGATTTGATATTTGCTTATTTTTTAATGCGGATTTCTGACTGATAGTGATAATGTTTAATAGTTAAGTAAATCGAGAAATAAGTAATAATTATATCTTTACATTTTTTTCTTTGTTTTCGAGTAGTTCATTTCGTTGTGCCTCTGTTCCTGTTTATGCAATAAAATGTTAATTGAATATGGAAGAAGGGCCTCTAGGTTTGTATCGCCTAGGGGCATCTACATGGCTTAATCCGACCCTGTATAAAATGTGCGTTTTGCATGTTGTCATCGGCTCAATCACTCTGTGAGTGATTCGGCATTCCACATACCGAATGTCAAATCCTTCTTGTCGGGATAGCACTTACATCATGCCAAACCTAATTTTTTTTTTTTTGATTCAATGTACTATGGACTCGAACTCTGGGGGACAACTAAATTTTCGAACATCAAACGCATCCAATCCTTTCAGTCCTAAATCCTACGAACAATGCTCCATACTATGTAACCAACAATATCCTACATCATGATGGGATATCCTGGAGTCATGGTTTTACATCCATAAGTGGGGGGACAAGCCTGGCTCGGGGTGTCCCAGGCCGATTGTAAATAGTTTATATAAGTATGCACGCGCTTAAGATGTTACGTTTATTTTATTTTATATAAGTTTATTTATTATTTCTTGTACTAAGTATATTTTTATTTTTTTTAATATTTTGTAAATATGGTATGAATGATTTCTTGGATAGCTATTACCATTGTCCCTGCTGGGACAGAATGTAATATTATTCAATAAATAAATAATTTATCTCTTTCACAAATTCAATGTACGCTATTAGGGGAGCCGTGCTAATCGTATACCTTCCCCGACCGTGGTACGCGCACTACTGGTGGTACGCTAGGACGTTCCATATGTTGTCCGAAAACAAAAGTGATGAATGAAATCATCTTTATAATACGTTCAATGAGGAATATTTAAAAAAAAATATATATATTGAATGTATCAATTATAAAATAAATAAACACGATCTAAAAAAATGAACAAACACGATCTAAAATTTATAAAAATGATCCATGATGCTTACCGTAGTGAAGACGAAATCACTGTGTTGAAGGGAACTTAAGAATCAAGTTGAGCTTTATCAAGCCTGACATTGATGTTGTGGTTGTGAATAATCAACTTGTTTCCAAATGAAAATGATTGTCCAAATTTCTTATTATTGATAGATTTACTTTTATCGGCAAAATTGTTGGTGTTGTTAATCTTAATGTTGATGTCGTTATGCAATAAAAATTTCACATTTGATTTTGGATTTATGAACTTTATTTTCAATTTCTTATTTTCTTAAGCACATTTACTGTAATATATATTGTTTTAAGGAGTTAAATTAATACATCACGTTGAAAACAGTCTCAAATTAAATATATATGAAGCTCTTGAAATAATAAAATCCTTCAAATCCAATCCAGATTTTTGCTTTTATGATCAAATAAATATCTCCAATAATCCAATCTTAAATGTATTCCCATCCATAACAGAAAAAACAATTACTCACCGGAATTACTGGAAAAAACCCAACCCCTAAACCGTATCATTTACCTACGAACACTTCTTTCTTCCATTACAGTCATTTTCATTACTAGTTCAGTGCGAGAACAAACCAATGCAACCTTCTCTGTTTGATATAATCTACTTAAACCTTGGTGAGTACCAACATGTATATGATTTCTTGTCTTAATTAAATTCATAATTCACAAGTGTTTTATAATACTAATTTATATTACATTTGATTTAATATGTATAATAATACCAAATTGTATTTTGAATTGCTTATTTTTAAATGTTTGTGTGTTTTTTGAACTGAAGATGAATGTATAACATTTGAAACTAGTTTTCAATAAAAACAAAATTATAGAAGTGGCAAATAATTTTTCAAGCCCTAATTAGATTGATCCTTCCATACCATCATGCGGACGTCAACTGATATATTGTTTTGTTCGTTTAATAAACTTTTTTAAATTAGTTCGTATTTTTATACGAAGGCGGACCTTTAATACTAATATATTCGATCAGATAGTGGTTCACCCCATTTTCTGAAAAGTGGCTGTTACACGCAGTGACTTTAAGTCTAGGAACTACTGCTCTAAGCTGTGGTTCTACAAGGTCTGCTGCTTGGTGTAGTTTTCGGAAAAGTTTCGTCCCTATTACTATTCTGGATTACTGGATTACCGGGATTCAAAAAGGACTACTCTAAGACACACTCTAAGACTACTCTGGCGGTCTATACCAATTGACCATGGAAGTTATGAGAAGTACTGCCGATGACAATACATACTGGAATCGGCGTAATTATTACAATAATTAATTGTATATGTTACCAATGTTTTTTTAACACACCTGGGATTTATTGTGCTTTCAGAAGTTATCCAAATCCTGTAAAATCATTTATTCATCATTTTTAATAATTTGAAAATAATCATACATAATATTTTTAAAACTTTGATTAATTGGATGCAATTCTTATTTACCAACAAAGAATCTCTAATGATTATAGCTAGTTAAACACATTCTTTACAGTTTTAAAATTAGTAAATAACCAAAATGTTCAGCAGAACTGCAATGTTTGATGATGTACTATGAATATTTTAATTCAGACAATTCTATACCAAGCACTTTTAGAGTTTTTTGAAAATCAACGCTACATTTTTTTTTTCAATCGTAGAATTACGATCCTCTATCTGATGTGTAAGGACAGATAAATTTAAAACGCTTTGGGTATCATTATTAAACGCTCATAGCTTCGTTTCTATAATTGCTAGAAAGCAATAATTGATATTATTAAATTGAGAAAATGAGCCATCTGAAATTGCAAAAAGAATTTTTGGATCTGGACTTAAGGTACAGTAACCGAGAAAAGTTGACGAATTTATTATTTTTACAACCACCTATAGATTATTGTATCTATGTCAAGTTAATAATTGATGACCTTCTGTAGTCCATTTTATGTTATTATCAAAAATATTCTTAAAATATCCGCGTACTATTATAGTTTTTCTGAATTCGACTAAAAATTTTCGTTATGGTTTTATTTTTGCCCCTCCGTTTTTTTTATTATCACACTAGTCTAATTCCCTGTAGAAAACATTTCTAAAAAAAATGGTTACTTAGAGTGAATTATCTAGAATTGCAAAAAATAATATACAATTAAAAAATAGCAATCTCGTGAATGAAGATCCAGTCATATGCTTCAAATTATTTTGTTGCGAACGGTGACGTGATCAACTCAACACTCAAAATTCGTCAACTTTACTCGGTTACTGTACTTCCACCTTAAGTCAAGATCCAAAAATTCTTTTTGCAATTTCAAATGGCTCATTTTCTCAATTTAATAATATCAATTATTGCTTTCTAGCAATTATAGAAGCGAAGCTATGAGCGTTTAAAAATGATACCCAAAGCGTTTTAAATTTTTCTGTCCTTACACACCAGATGGAAGAACTTAATTTTACGATTGAAAAAAAAAAAAAAAGAAGCGTTGATTTTCAATAAACTCTAAAAGTGCTTGGTATTGAATTGTCTGAATTAAATATTCATAGTACATCATCAAACATTGCAGTTCTGCTGAACATTTTGGTTATTTACTAATTTTAAAACTGTAAAGAATGTGTTTAATTAGCTAGAATAGAAGCTGATGGATTGAAAATAATTAAATAATTTATGATAATTAGCCCTAGTTAACATACCTTATATCATTAATTAAAAAATGATTTATATTCTTGAAGTAGCTGGGAATGTGAGCAATGACACTGCTGCCTTGCATGCATGATTAATATATATATATTTTTTTTAGGATGGCATAGTAACTTGTTGCTAACTTTGCAAATGGACTTTCTATTATAATTTTATCTATTTTTTTTTTTCCACTCTTAACTACCTAACTCTTTAGCGGTGATTTGTGCAATATTGCTTGACTAGATTGCCCTCTTTCACCTTTAAAGTATTTTCAGGTCACTATTTATTATTTTTAATGAGAAAATATCAGTTCCTCCTGTTTAATGAAGTTCTAATATCTGTTTTAGTTCGTGGCGAACAATTGATGACCGACCAAGTTACCTCACTCATCAGTATTATGAGGTAAGTTTTTAGCACTATACTACGGAAATCCCCGATTCGGACCAGTGTGTGTTCTGTGTTCGAATTCCAACTGGGCCAGTGAAAATTTATTTCCTGGAGGTCCCTCAATACGAATCTTCACACCCCATTCTTGCGACAAATCCCCACCCCTCACTACTACTTGTACCAACACAGACACTTTGTAGTAGACCGAGAGTCCGTGCAAAAAAATTGACATTATCCGAAGAAAACTTATATGATAGATTATATAGAATATGATATGTTGCAATAATTTAAAAATAGAAAACACGTTTTCTAACTCCAAGCTTGTAAAAACCTATTGGCTATCCTGTTAGTTTTTGATGAGTACCCTATTTTAATTCTTTCTCGCCAATTTTATTGGATTCAAAAGTACTAATTATAACTATACACAAAAATCACTGAATTAGTCGTTTCTCATTAAGAATATTATCCTAAAACTTAGAAGCTGGAAGATGAAGTTGTATAACTCTTTACTCGTTCTGGTTTACCATCGATAACGGTTTGCTAAGAGAAGCACGATTAGAGTCCCCTCAGGCCATGAAAGTCGCTCTCTGTGCGACGACACGATTTCCTGTCTTGTGCCTTCTTTTCCTCTACCACGCGGTAGAATATCGGGAAAATAAATAATATACCCAACAGATCATAGCTAAATAGATAACAAATTTTATTTTTGATGATCGGCAGAAAAATAGACGTCCTAGAAAGTATTAGGAACGATGTTTCTACCGCATCAAGTGCTCAGATAATTATTTAATTTTATTATTCTGATCTGGATTCTATCTCCTTAAAAGATATTACATGCATGTACTTTTTGTTAATGAATGTTGCACAATTCATATCTAATTAAAAAGTTTCCGTACCAAATGGCGCCATTCTTCATCTTGGGCTGCATCCAAAGACAGATCCAGGATCCAAAAGATACGTCGTTGAACTGTTTTGTAAATATGGATGGGAACAAATTATTAAGATATATCTAAGTAAAAAGAGTATTTGGTGTTATTTATGTTGACATTCGTACTAATGTAAATATTTGTCATTTTTTAATTAATTAAAAAAATCATTAAATTCATAAAAAATCATAAAAGTCATTAAATCAATTAATGCCTTTTCTTTATTTTATATTGATGCGAACATTAAACATTATTACTTACTGGCCTTATTAGAAATATTATTTATGTACTAGTATTTTGGTTAAAAGGTATGCTAACAATCTTTGAACATTAAAACGCAAGGGCACTCTTTTGTCATAAAATGATATCTGAACGTATAATTTTACTATACGATTGTGATATAAATTTTTATTGATTGATTATCCTAAACGTTAAACACACTTTTTCCAATTGGATCCTCTATACAACATATGGACCAAATACCATTAGGATTCCTGACTTTAAATGGTGAATGTGCAATTTCAAAAGCTCATATGATCAAATTTCCCCGACAGGGGAACTGCTAAGGTGACAGCGCTGACCTGAAGATAGGAGATAGTGACTGCACTTCATTTACAAACGTCACGGTCCTCCCACACACGCCATCTCTGACGGAATCTGTTGAATAAAGATGAAATTCTAAAACATTTATCTCCTTCATTTATTGACAACCT
This sequence comes from Rhaphigaster nebulosa, assembly GCA_948150685.1. NCBI lineage: Eukaryota > Metazoa > Arthropoda > Insecta > Hemiptera > Pentatomidae > Rhaphigaster > Rhaphigaster nebulosa. The sequence goes on from OX411307.1 coordinate 140,158,902, forward strand.
GGACGTATCCTGCCAAACAGCCACAAACAATCTAGCTCACTCCGTCTAGATACTGAGATGTTGAAAGGAGGTGTCTCTGAAAAATATCTTGGTATAATACTCCTCATATCACGGTTTAAAATGTCTTATAAAAAAAAAATAAAAAAAGTAATAGTACCATTCAGTTTGTTCTCAGTATATTCTAATATATGAATCCCAAATTCATGTATGAGTTCCTTCAAAAACCAGACCTTTTCCCTTTGACCTTACTCCCTATTGTTCAACGACGTTCGATTCCTTCTTGCCCTTGCTTCAAACTTCTGGAGCTCCTGGATATGCCACCCTCATACTCATTTATTTTTTTAATTTTACATTATTTGTTATCAATGATTATTCTCAAGGAACAATAACCTGAGAGTAAAATTATTTTTTTTCTCGCATAAAATTAAATGACATAGCAAAGAAATATCTGATGGTTTTAAAATTATTTATTTATCACTTGTTGACAGGACGTGGCAAGGCCAAGTGCATAAATATAAAGATAGCTATCTTAAAATCAACTAGGAAATCTACTTCACGTGGCTCTGCTAAAGACACACTGTTCTGCAAGGACGACTAGGAACAGTCGAATGATTAAGAAGTCCAATCCAATACTGTTTCATAGAAAAGAAGATTTTTTCCCCTGCAGAATCAGGCTATATGCTATCGAAGATCTACAAAGACATAAGATAACTACTAGCATCCAACTTGGACTCCCTTGAGAGGTTACTATTAGATAAAAATATCACATAAGCAGAAATAGAACTGTTTGCTTTTATGAATACTAAAATGGATAAAGTGAAAGCAGAGGGCCCGATAACATGCCCTAGAACTCCCATTATTCCATCCATTTAGATCTCAGAGCCAGTTGTCTTTCTATTGTTCCGCAACATTTGCACTTCACACTTACCAAGCGAATGAATGAAAGTTAAAATTATTCGAATTTTGAAAAGAAAAAGATCGCCTCATATTAGTTTTTTTTAAGAAGATATTATACATGATACAGTTGTTCATTTAAAAAAGGATACGTACCTCTACAATGCATTTTATCTTGGCAGCAAACGTTCGATGGCAATTGTCTTTTTTCAACAATCATAAAACGGTCAATTTCACGTGACTAGTAGCAGTTGATTTGAAAGTCGCATCCAACAAAAGTTTTTCAAATGTTTGTGTGGAAGACAAATTATATTAAGAAATTAGTTTCTATATCGACGATTAATTAATCTGGCACAATGGTGAAAAGCAGAGTTGTAAAATATTGAACCAACCTATGCCACCATGGTCTCTACTGAGTTGAGCTATTCAATTCAATGATTAATGCCTCAGTGGATGTGCTTGAAACCGTAACGGTTGAATATATCTTCTATTCCCTGATGACTTGATTGTATACGCTATAAGGGGTTGGGACTGTTGAAGCCTGCTTGAATGAAGGAATGGATAGTCTTCTTTGTTGAATTGAATTGAATGGAATAAAGCTCAATATGTAGAAAATGCATTAACGTCTTCACGAAAATGCACGTCCTTTTCTACCTTACAATCTCAAAACATTTTCTCGAATATATAGGAAAAAATACACAAGAGTCCATGACATGCTGAGCTCAAGTTATTTGGGATGGGTAATTATAAATTGTGAAGAAAATATATGGGATTTGTTCTTCAGGCTACAGTTACAGCTGACAATAAAGAAATCGGTCATTTCACAGGCCCTTCTATGTTTAACATGTCACAACACTGGGGTCATTTGTAAATGTCGAGACGCCATCAAGGCACAAACAAAGCCATTTCACTTAATCTTGGTGTATCTGGCTTATTTTCTTTTTTTTGTTATGTAGTTACAACCCAATATTGAAGAATCGATTGCTCGTCGAGAAAAAAACCTTTAGCGATCTTGGATTAAAAGACAGTAATCATTTGTATCGGCAAGCAATTTGCTCTCTGAGAAGGATCTTTATTTTGATGGTCGTGAACCATTCACCTTTCTCCCATTACTTAGTTCTGTGTTTGAAGCGGATCTACTTTACATATGTAGTTTTTTTATATAGTATATAGTTTTTACTTTCACTTACCTATATATAGTAAGGGAAAGTATTTCGAACGTGAAAAAATTCGAATCCGAGTTTTCAGCGAAAATACACGTATTGACGTTCCCTGAGACCAAATAAGCAAGTCTCGCAAAATGGGCTTTGCGTGTGGTAAATCTAGTTCCAAAAAAAGTTTTACGATACTGAAATTGCATATTCAAGGTAGGTATAAGCCTGTGATGTTACAGTAACTTTTTCGCCAAAATCTACTCACCAGAAGTGCTACTTTATATCAGCGATTTTACATATTTTTATAATTTTCTCTAAAAAAAAAACTACAACGATCTTGATCAAACTCGTCATATCAATGTACAATTAAATGCTATTTTATATCAGCTTGGTCTTATCCTCAGTAAAATAGTCTGACTAGGCTTAAATGCCGAATTTTCAAAATGGCTTCCTATAAAGTACCTTTAATTTTGTTTATTTTAAATAATTAACCATAACTGTTAGTAGTAATGAAAAATGTATAAGTATAAACTATGAAAGAATCTTTGATCATTAATAAAAGGAGAAAAAAAAAAGAAAAATTTTTCGACTTTGAAAACAAAGTTCCGTAAATAACAGTAATATAGATAGATCTATAATATACCGTTGGAAAGCTAAAGATTATGGAAAGGATAATATCTAACATATAAAGCTGTATAAGATAATGGAGGGTGACGAAAAAAGTATAAATTTAAGTGATTGTTGTAGTTAATAATTTTTACTTTTATATTATTCAATGAAAAATAAATGTTTCCATGGAAAATAAATAGATAATTTTAATATTTTTTTAAGTAGCCTGGTAAGTGGAAGTAGCGCGCACCGCTTCGGATTTTTTGCTGATATTTTCTTTATGAACATTGATTGTAAATCGGTAATAGAGTGCAAAAATAAATTTGGTGTGGTGACGCATCATACGACTTTCACTTACCACCCTATAACTATTATCTATTAAAAAATAATAATTTCAAAGTACTCACATAAACACTAGTCGAAATATTTTCAGTACCATGCACTTTTTGTCTTCTCTCACAAAAGTACAATAAAAACAATAAAATACAATCAAAATTGCAGTACGACGATTCCGTGCAATATATATTTTTGATTTGTGAAGTTGAAAATAAATTTTAAAATTTTCTAGTTAGTTTCCATGGAAACATTTAATTTCCATTAATTAACATAATAGTAGAAATTATTTACTACAATAATCGCATAAGTTCATACGATTTTCGTCACTCTCCATTAAGTTCTACGGCTTTATAAGTTAGATAAATTATTTTTCTAAAATCTTTGGCTTTTCAACGGTATATCATACATCTATATTACTACTATTATTTTCAGAAAATTTGTATTCAACCTGAGGAAATATTTTTATTTTTTTTCTCCTTTATTTTTAAGGATTGGAGGATTACTTATTAATTGAAGAGTTCGGCCGAATAACGGTCTATGTAGATTTTTTTTTTAAATTTACATGAGATCAATAAAAGTTAACTACTTAAGCATACTACACACATGGGAACATCGGTTCGCTAAAAATGGTTCGGCGAACCAAGTTCCCGTGTGTGTAGAGCTGACGAACAACGGTTCCTTAGTTTTTCCTTTGTTCGTATAGTGTTTAGAGAGCCACGAACCGAACTTCGGTTCGCTTTAGGGTTCATGTAGCCGTGACATTACTTATGTCATTGTTTTCAGAGAATATTATTCTTCATTATGGCAATCAGCCAGTTTTTGTACTGACGGGAGGTAGCAAAATCAACTAATATAAACCATTGTTCACATCGTAGAGTTCAAGATTCCAACTGATTGAAATGTTATAGCAATGAAATTGCTTGGTTTCTTGATCAGTTCACCGTCAGACTATTTCAATGAAGATAAGACCTAAGGTCGATTTAATTGTACATTAATATAATGAGTTTGATCATATTCGAAACATTTCTGTAAACTACAAAATTTTTTTTAACTAGATTTCTTAAACCAACCTTCTGAAAAATACAAAAGTTGCAAAACATAGTAGGCATCTACTTTTTTTTTTAATGCTATAACGATAATGAGTATTTCTTGTAATCGATTAAATGTTTTTTAATCACTACTACATTGTTTTTTCAATTACTGTAGCTTCCGCGCCTTCGAAGACTTTGAATATCCTGGATTTGGAATTTCAAGTTTCAGTAATTAATTTTGTTTTCCTAAGTTATAAATGTTATAAATACCTTTTATATATAACTGTTATGTAATATTTAACACGCTTAGGGTTGTTGGACTCTTCAAGTAACATTTATGTAATAAAAGGGGCTGAGTAAGGTTATTGCGATAAGATAATGTGCTGCAGAGCAAATTATATCGCATCCCAGTATAATTGCAGATAATGAGGCGATGCTAAACAGGTAGGTTGCATGCCAATCTTTGCACCGTTCAATGTGCAGTTTAATATCCTTTGATATTAAACTGCACATTGGTTCCGATCTTCGTCCTATTACTTTTCGGCTCCACTTCTCTCATTGTCATAATCCTTTTTGCTCCGATACTTACTAATGACATGATGAAGTTCATTAAAATCAATGATTTGCAACTTATTATTATTAAGCTACACTCCTCAAAAGTAAAAAAAAAAAAAAAAAAAAAAAAAAAAAAATTGAGCCATTTTTAAATAATATATTGTTTACATCAACAGATATTTTTGAAGATTTTTAACAGAAGAAATGTGGTCAAGAGGGATGAACCTGGCATCATTCGATTTTGAAACCATTCACATGAAGTTTTAAACGTTTTTATGAATAAGAATTTTTTTTTTTACCCTTGTAAAAAATGCAAAATTACTCTAAAATTATATTTTGTTTTCATGCTTAACTATAAAAAATCATACTTCCTTTTTAATATTACTATTGTATTGTGGGTGTTTTTATTAGCCAACTCCTTTTATTTGGTGACGAATATCTATAGAACATTTACTTGTATTGTAAATAATACAATTGTTAACAGAGGCGTAGGCAGAATTGTTTTTCGGAGGGGATTTAAATGTTTTTTTTTTGGGGGGGGGGGCTAATAAGAAGAAGGCAAATAATAGACGATTATTGACAATCGTCTATAAGTTTTAAGGATAAGCATGAAAATTGGATCAAAATTATTTTTAAAAACGACCAACATAATACTTAAAGTAACAACTTTATTTTATTTTTTTTTACAATATTCTTTATTGACAAAAATTATAATCTGTCACAATCTTGGGCAATAGGTAATAGTGATTTTGTAATTTGTAGACAAAAATAAAAATAATGAAATATGAAGTATATAAAGTAGAATTAAGTCGAATAAAATAAGGACACTAATATCACTTCCATACAAAATAAATATTAGAAAAAAATTTAGTAGCAGGTGTTCGGTTTGAATGAATAAAAACAATTTTTCAAGATGTATTTATGTTGTTATTATCACGCTACAGACTTATTTATTTTTATTGTTTTTTTTTGTACTCATGATTATAATTTTCATAACATTTACGTATATCACTCAAATCCTGCAGCTCTTAACTCCTTTGGAATCTTCAATAAACTAAAGGTGTTTGAAATTTAATGTAGTTGTAAAATTAAGGATCTGTTATTAATCTAATGATTCTGTGCTTTTTATGCTTCAGAAATATCACTTTAGCTATTTTTTAAGAATTGGACACATAAGAGGAATGCCATTAGTTATATTATATTATATTATATTATATATTATTACCAAATAAAATTATATATGTTACAGCTGTAATGCTTTTATCCTTGATTTTTTCCTACATATACGTACGTTAGATATAAATGATTTTTAAGTATGTAGACACACCAAATAAATATTTTTTTTTTTTATTTCTAGCCTAGTGATTTTAGGTCACTTAATCATAGGAGCAATAATTAGTTTAAAATATTTCTAAAAATGGATTAAACTGAAACTGAACCAATGGAAAAAAATTGTTTGGCAAGTTTGGGAACTGATCTCAAGGAATCTAAAAATAATGAATTGACTTAAGGGAGGGTTTGGAATTATGTATACATTAAAATTACTGTTACATTAGCGTACAATTAAATTATTACAATTAATTTATTAATGTTTCGCTATTGACATTTTTTATTTTTTTTTATTTTGTGATTGTCATATTCATGAAAAATAGTAGTTTCCTGTTAATTACTAATTCATGGTGGCCACGTGTAAATATAGTATTTTAATAAATTGCTTTCCATAGCCATTTTCTTGATATGCAGCAAGTATTATACTAATTGATAAAATAATAAGAACTCCATGATGCACGAAAACATGACCAATAAAATTGGACTTCAAAGTTAATTGACAGGCCATTCTTTAACACAATATATGAACATGTCCTCCATAAGAGTCCTTGAAGGTGAACAAGTAATAAATGCTGTCAGGCCCCCTGCACGCAAGGTTGTCTCTGAGAACACTGGAAATCTCCCACGATCAAAGTGGATTAATAAATGCTATATTGAACTTTTTCTGAAAGCGGCTATATCAATTGAATAATGCTGAATTGTTGTCCTACGTACTGTTTCTGATAATTTGCTTATGTCAGCTTTTAATTAGTTTTTTGTCCTTCGGAATGAATCTTGACACTCATACTCAGGTTAGGACTGGACTGCCGCCTTGGCGAAAAAGACCAGTAAGCCAACTTGCCGAACTAGTTCCCCCCAACAATACGAGCAACAGTACGATTGGATGTGGATGTCGACATAACTGGCTAGCTAGAATTTTTCTCAGAAGACTTTACGTTTTAATGTCTTGACTGTAAAAAGATTTTACCAAGCGGTGTGATAGAAAATAATGATCTTTATTTTGGATAGTAAGCTTAATAAATGAGTAAACTGTCAAATTTTAACGTAAAGGTAAAAACTCAGAGACCTTGTTTACAATATTAGTAGATTGTTCTGTTATTAATTTATCAAATTCTTTCATAGTTTATATTTATTCATTTTTTATTACTAGGAACAATAAGATATGGTTAATTATTTTAAACATTAAAGGTTCTTTAGAGAAAGCCATTTTGAAAATTCGGTAGTTAAGCCCCACCACACTATTTCAATGATGACAAGACCTAGGTGGCATTTAAGACCATTTAATTGCGCATTGATATAACGAGTTTAAACAAAATCGTTTTTGCCTTTTTCGAAAAAATGAATGAAATCAACGATATAAAGTGGCCCTTACGGTAAGTCGATTTGGCGAAAAGAGTGATGTTACATCCCAGGCATATACATAACTTAAATATTTTATTTTTAGTTTCGTATAGCTTTTCGTTTTTGAACTAGACTTCTCACACACATAATTACACAAAGAAATATAATTGCACACACACAATTTTGCGAAACTTGGTTATTTGAACCCAGAGGACCTTACAATGTGCATTTCCGTTGAAAATTCAGATTCGAAGTTTTTCACGATATCAATACTTTTCTTTACTATACAGGGTGTCTCTGACGTTTTCGAGGAAATGGTAAAAAAATATAAAACCAATCATCGAAAGTGGTATTTTCGGTAAGTCGATTTTACTGAAAAAGTTTATACAACATCCCAGGCGTATACCTGATTTAAATACGTAATTCCAGTTTCTTACAACTTTTCCTTTTTGGACTTGGTTATATGGACTTAGGGGACCATTAAATGATTAAATTGTGTATTTACATTTAAAACAGGGATTCGAAATTTTTCAAGATTGCAATACTTATAAGGTAAGTGAAAGCAAAAAATGGATATAATATTGATTTCTGGATTTAGACTATGATGCTAACAATGTAAATTATGTTTAGAAACTGAAATCGTCAGTGACTAACCAGATTCGAAACGCCTGGAACAACGCCAATCAATTTAGTATGGAGACGCTGTACGCATTCTGGAAACCAATGGCTGAAAGACTGAATGATACCAGTCAACGTGAACCGGAATTCAGAATTTAAAAAATAATGGACTGAATCTATCAATTAATGAACATGAGAATTAATTGGAAAAGAATTTTGTTCAATAAAAATATTTATAACTGTTAATTAGCGATCTTATGTTAAAAAAAAAATATAATTTAAAAAAAAGTTCTATAACCGGAAGGCTTTTTTTGATTAATTTAAAAATATTATTTATTTGAAACCGATTTCAACTGCTCCAAGGATGTAAATTGCTATTCTTTCCAAAAACATGCAACCCGAGCATTTTTCAAACTTTTAAAATAATAGCTAACTGAGCATCCCTAAATATATATTGGATTCTATTCAGAAATCTGTTATTTTTTAACTATTATTTAGTAATTAAAAAATCATATTATATGAACTGATTACTCCTGTTCTCTAGCAACTCTCTGGCCCTCTCTAGCTGATTCAAGGGGCATTTTCCAAAAAAAGGAATTATACTTTTTTTAAATTGATCCATATTTGTTTCTATGAATGATCTGAGCAAAATAATTAAACAACTACAATTTGTTCTCTTTTTAAATTATAGCGCATTACAAAAATAGCATTGTTAATGTCGGACTACAATTAAATTTTATTTCTCGTGTTGGAACATTGAAGGCAAATATTTTCGATAATTTTGCATCAAATGCCCGCATTCGCTTTTCTTACACGTAAAAGCATCTCACGGTAAACGTAAACACATCGTTGTAATTAAACTGTGTTCTGAAACGACTACATTGTTCAATTTTTTCTTCACAGTACCTCGCTTAAAATTATATCAATTTTTAATAGTATACAGGATCAAGAAATACAATTGAGGGAGTGGCGTCTATCTGACTGATGGGTTAAATACTAGATATTTAAAATATAAAATATAAATGTTTTCTCTCTTTAAACATTATTTTGCTTGTAATTGCCATTATTAAGAAAGAAAAAATTCAAAACTAAACTTCGAATGATTCAAGTTCACTGCTTCAAATAGTGTAAAAAGGGGCTGTTTTGATCAGTAACCTTTTAAAAATTTCCCAAGGGGGGACCCCCTGGTTGCTATAAGGTATCTCCGTCCCCAGACCCAAAAAATAAGCCCCTCCCAAAAAAAAAATAAATCCTGGATTCGCTGCTGCCGGCCCTCAATAGAAATATAATCAAACAAGAATTAACTGTATATTATTTATGTGTATTCTAAATAAAAAAAAGAACCAAATTTCAAAGAAAACTTTTTTTCGTAAGGCTTGTATCAAATGATTTTAGAATCATATCAACGTTTCACCTGCCAAATTAAAAAATATATTCTTCTTCTTGGAATTTTTCCAAATACAAATTAGCTCTTACGGAAAAGTAACTTTTTTCTATATTAATAAAATATAAATCCGCTTTAAGGGAAATTACGACTTTCTATTGAACCAAAGTAACTGCTATTTATGATTAGCAGTTACATTTGAACTGATAATTTAAATTATTTTTTCCCATTCCTAATATTTAAAGCTGAGGATTTCCTACCTTCCCTCACACATGTTTATTACAGGCAATAGTTCTAATATAAAACTGGATGTGGAAATTGCAACTATTTCGTAATATTAAATACAAAACTATCCACGAAGATATTGAATAAAAGATTGTCTGCTCGGAGGAATGAGAATTCTTACGACAAGCTAAATATGTCACGTTCGTTTCCAATCTATACAGCAAATAACTCCTTTTGGTGGAACCTGTATCCTCAGTGAAACGTTTTTCTATCTTTCTTTAGAGTCTAGTTCAAAGAATTATCTTCCCCTTCCATTCTATTCACGATGGGATTGCGTTTGTCCATTATTTCACTTCGTCCCTCCTTTTTATTGCGTCTACCCTTTGTGTAGTTATTCGTCCTATTCTATGGACACCATGTCCGTTCTTGGCATACATACAGGCCAGTAGCAATTGAAGTATTATTAAGGTTAACTTTAATTCTGTTTTGTTTTATGTATTCTATTTGGTTTTAAACAATTTAATTTTTCATCTTTAATAGTCATAAATAAGCTTATTTAATGCTACTCTCAATGCTTGATTTTTTTTTTATTATTTTTTTTTTACACCTCTTAAAGGACAGAAGATTTTATATTGATCTCGCTTGAATAACAGAATACTGACACCAGTAGATCAATGCTTAACTAGAAAGGAATACTTCGCCCCAATCGTGAAATATCTTAAATCTGAAAAGTGCTATAATTTGCTGATATGGTCATTCGCCTAATAACTTAAACGTTTGAACATTTTAAAAACCATGTAGCCTAAGGACACCAATTCAACGATTTTAGAATCATATCAACGTTTCAGCTGCCAAATTAAAAAAATATATTCTTCTTCTTAGAATTGTGATTTCAAAATTCGGGATGACTATTTTATTTCTTCAGTGCAAATTGTTAAGTTGTTGACAATAGAAAAAAATCGATGAATTGTTATTTTTATACTTTCTAATAATAAATTTAGCCTTCTAGTCACATGAACCAAGAGGTTGGAAATGATTGATAAAAGATTAATATTACTTTTGTTTAAAAATAATATGAACATTATAAATAAAAGTAGCAAAATATAAAATTAACTGTATTCAAATTGAAATAATAAATAAGTTATAGTAGAAAGATATAATAAAAAAAATATTTAAAAAGACAGTCAAAACTATGAAATAGCATAAATAAAAATGTATCCCATGGACGATTTACCCGTGGACTGAATCAATAGAATTCACCTATACACTAATATGAAAAATATCCAGTATTGAACTCGAAGAAGCAAATAATAATCGAAATTTAAGCAATAAGTAAAAAATAGGAAGGATTAAAGATGTTTTAAAAGATTAAAATAAAATGAAAATGTTAAGACTATGAAAGTCTATCTAAATAACGTAACTTAAAATATAAATAATTTATTAGTAATGAGATTACTAAAATTATATAAATACAAATTTTGTCAAGGTAAAATATAATTTCATGAACTAATAATTAGTATCCGTTTTGTGACTATGAGTAACAGACTTATTAATTGCTAAGAGTACAATCCCTTTACTGTTAATTGAAAATAAAGAAAAATTATAATTCATAGCAATAGAAAAAAAACAAAAAAAAAACTGCTGAATAAACTGGATAAACAAAGAACAAAAGTTTAAAGTTATAAAATAAGTTTAAATAGTTCAAATAAAAAACAACGATTTTATGAATAACCACCAATATTATATAATTCGTTAAAAAATCAAGGCTTATCTTTAAACTCGAAAGTTGAAATTTTATGCTATTTGCATTAATTGAACTTAATATATGGATTAATAATTAGATACTTACAAAGAACAACTTAATAATGATTAAGACATCCTTCAGAAATAGGCTTAATATTAATTTTAATTAGCATTAATCGCTGAATATGTAATAGCATTGTTTATTTAAAATTTCTATCAAGCTCCACTCATTTCATTAATCCTTCTCGAAGATTGAATCGGCAGTGGCCCCGATACCTTTTAAAAATATACATCTTTCATTTCTGGCAATGGCCAAATTCTCCACTCAACTCCTCAGCGCACAGTGGGTCAATGCCCCGATTTATTTCTACTCAAACCTTTACGATATCTACCTGAAAAAAACACATTATATGGGGGTCTTATTGTAGATTTTTTTTGCACACTAAATCTAATAAAGTCATTCAGATATACCTTAGTAGACATCAAATAATATTCATATTAACAGTTGGGTCAATCGATCTTGGGATAAACTATTTTTCGATGTTGTAATGTAGTTCTTTCACTTCGCTTAAAAATTAAGTTGTCATGCTTTGTCTCAATTCACAGTTTGTTTTTCTTTTTCTCACCAGTCAACAGTTTTAGAAGAAGAGTAATTGACATGAAATAGACTGCCAACTCGAATTAAATAGAACTCAAATCATATTGGCGTGATAAAGATTTATTTAGTGATTAGTATTAAGCAAATAAAAAGTAATTTACAACATTAAAGATCAAAACGAATTATTGGTTATGGTTTTACACGTCATTTTTTTTTTTCTTTATGGAAAAATAATGCAAGCTGCTCTACTCAAGAAGTAAATAAAAATAATAAAAACATATATAAAAATGATAAACATAATATCACAAATAAAAATAAATAGACAGATAAATTATATATACCTATAAATGATAGCAGCATAAGTAAACAAACAAGAAAAAGAAAATTAAAGTCAAGTAAAAATAAAATAAGTCATCTTGAACATGTTCCTTCCTATGTAAAATCTTTGCCCTAGGGAACTCTAAACCAAGCGTTGCCTCCCACGTGTGGATCGCTAAGCAGAACTTCAGCGCCTCTCTCCCATTCTTGTCACTGGTATTGAAATACAGTAGAGTCTGAGTGAGGGCACTAGTAGAATTGAATTATTATCAATCTAAAGGAAAAAAAAAATCTTTTCCTCTTACCAGAATGAAAACTTATTTAAACAATCCGTTTTCTGTGAGATGAATCTTATCTCACGCCAATTTTGAAATATCTGATAATTTTGAAATATCTAGCAGTGTGTTCAGAGAAATCATTTACGCCAATTTTTATTTTAAAGAAATTTCAAAACCGAGTAATGACGTTTATTTTCGTCTGATTTTAGCCACAAATCAACAAAATCCATCCGCGCTATTCTAAAGATTTTTTAAAGAAAAAAAAAATCAAAGCTATCTAAACTCAAAAAATTCCATACAATTTTTTTAATGATACCAAATCGTATCTCATTGGCTGCGAAAAGAATCAAGAATGATAGGGGATGCTTTTGGATGTGTTTTGATAAATTTTATTTTTATTGATAAATGACATGAAGGCTTACAACACCTGTAGAAATGAAAACCATAATAAATAGTAGATGCTTACAGTAACAATAGAGTTCACTGAATTCGTAGCAGTGTTTAAACGTGTTTTCTATACAACAATCTGGGATTATTAAGGTCTGAAACCGAGCACCTAAAATGATTATTCGGTACGGAAAATTTATTTATTTGGATATGAGTTTTGCCCAGCTATTTTATCACTATTATGCACTTATTATTAACTAATTATTATTAACAATTCCTATTAATAATTATTATTAACTTATTGTGCACTTATTTTATCACTATTTTATCTGCATGCCCTTGAGATATGTTGTATTTCACAATAAATAATAATGAAAATACTATTACAGTTATGAGAGCTATTAAATTTTTCATTTATTTAGACAAAGTAGTTTCTACAGAAAATTTTAATTTCCCTACAACAGTAGGTCATAGCTATATCATTACCATATAGCTTGCATTGTATATATATATAGATTAATATATAGATTGTATTAATATACAAGAAATGTTTCAAGCCACTATAATAATTAAATTTTAATAAATTATACACCCAAATGTGTGTAATAAGAAAAATAATAATGTGTGTGGATAAAAATTAATGTTAATTTTGTTTCAATACTATGTGTTCATTGTAAATAAATGAAAAAAACACATACAAAAACAAAATTCAAGCGATTAAGTTGGTATAATTAAGTGATGCAGGAAGGGCATATGATAGTCAGAGTGTAAGTAGCATTTCATAATAAGTTCAAACAGTGAAGTATGTTATTTATTTCTGTTTGTTTTAACTATCTAATGGAATCTTTTTGACTGTACCATTTTACAGTGTATGTGCTCAAAATTTTTATTTTCTCATTGAAAATAATTATTAATATACGTCATAAAATCATAAAGTTTTACGGTATTATTATTTGTTCAATAATTTGAATGAACATTACGAAAATACACTTGACTATAACCGATGCTTACATTTTCCAGTAGCCATCCTAATCAGGGACAGAAATCCAATACTCTTTCAAAATTAAAGCGTTCTGCTTCGGGGAGCTGACAAAAGGAATATCCTTTTCACGGCAAATTGCTCGTAAACTGGCTTCTCGACGTATGTAATTTGATATACTACTGCTTTGGAACATTTATCGTATATTTACTAATAATACACTACAATTCGAACGAATCCCAAAATAAATCATAAAATAACACACAGCATAGAGTTTCTTCAAATGTTTCTATATTATTGATTCAAGATGTGTATTAGGGGTATGTGTTATTGTTATGGTTATGATTGCTTTTATGGTTGGTGATATTCATATTAACTATTAGTTAAAATTTAGAGCCCCTCTTTACAGATTCCCGATAAATTTTATCCGAAAGCAGTAATTGCAGCTTTATCCGAAAGTTGTACTCATGCTTGTAAATGAACTCTCCGATAAATCTATTTTATTTCTTGAGAGAATAGAGTTGAAAAAAAAAAAACTTCATCCTGAGACAAAGCCCCTTGAAAATCACAAAAGTGTACACAAATAAAAATTATTTGTGACCAAAAGACCTATTACAGTAAATAAATAAAGAGACATTAAGTATATAAATTGTTACCAAAATTATATAAAAATAAAGTGAAGAATAGTGAAAAAATATATTCGCTACTGAAAATAAATAAATAAAGAAAAAAGAAAATTTAATCCATCCGTTAAAAAAAAATCTAACTAAATAAATGCACATAATCATATAAGTTGTGAATAAAAATGATAGCAGAAGAAAAAAAAATCTATATAAAAAAACTTAGATTGAAAAAAAAAAACATAAGGAGGATATTCTGATCCAGTAAAAATGAAATCGTAAATGGCTAAATAAAACAGAAAGAAATTCTTAAAACGTACTAAAAGTGATATTATATATTTTTTCATATTCATAAAAATGTAAAAAAAATCTATGGGAACATTAAACACGATCGTCACCTCGTAATCCATATCTGGGTGACGGGACCCCTACAGAAACTCACCCAGATATGGGGGACTTGGCGACGAACGTGTTACATCGACATATAATATTATATCTTTCATGTCAGTGCTAATTATTTGAACACGAAATCTTTTGTTGATCGATAATTAAAGTTAGCAGAAACTCGACTGATTCATATTAGACGACATATGTGTTGAGAACTATTTAGAGTTTCAAACCATATGAAAAAAATTATCTAACAAAAGCCTCTATGCCTTTGTTTTACAAACCACCTGATAACAACTGATTGTACATTACCGTACATTGTACATCAATTGAAGACACGAGTGATGAATGAAGGTTCTATGTAAACAATTTTTGAATATTGATTTTTTCTTATGAATGAAGGTGTTGCGTGCTTATCGTCGCCTTGTAATATTAACGACCCAAGATTCTTGGATTATTGGTTAATCGTATAGTGTCTCAATTGATTGGATCGATGAAAACTAAAAACTTTATCATTTTCTCAAAACTTTAAATTTGTAACATAACACCTTAATCCACTCATGCCTTCAATTATTATGCAATTATTAGTTCAAATAAAACACTGGTATTTGACCTCGATGTTTAAAATTATAATTACGATCATTCAGTTTGGTCGAATAAACACAACCATACTGCTTTAAGTTGTTAAATTTCGTCTCAGCATTGATGCGCTTCCAAAGTTCTGAGTTCTGTCAGCCTTTTCGGTGTACGAACTAAGTTCATATTAATTTAAAATCTAGCGCCAAAAAAAAAAAATTATAATGGAAACACAATTATTAGTGTTAAATGAACGAAATAATTATGCTTGGTATATAGATTTTTAAAATACCATCTATGGTTCGGAAGTATTCCTCTGCAGGATCCAGTATCGAGCGATATCAGCAAACAGTGCTATAGGTAACGTTCTAATCATTTTAATAATATTTTTATTAGTAATATGTACCTATTTACCGCTTTCTACTTGGTGGAATGTACTCGTGAAGAAAAAGTGAAGTTTTAGAATCTTTTAAAATTTACAAAGGTTAAGTTGAGAATTATACATGGCGAAGGATAAAGAATTTGCAATCCGACAACGGCGATGAGTTCTACTCACAAGAATTTTCTCTATATTTACAGAAATGTGGAATTAAGAGAAAGTTGACTGTATCCAATACACTTCAGCAAAGTGGTGTTAGTGAACGAATTAATCACGCATATCTTCATTTGGCATTCATCTTTATCGTTTCAAAATTCTCTGAAAAATTTTGGGCCGAAGCTGTTTATTAAGAAATAGGTGTCCAACCAACGCTCTAGGCGGTGACTAATAAAATTGGGAAAGGAAGATCTGCTGCAGTGAAGTCATCTTAAAACATTTGGATGTTGCTACTTGGACAAAACGCTCTATTGATCCAAATTTGAAAAAAAATCCCATCTCAGTATTCTTCTAGGTTATTCTGATGAGAATAAAGCATATGGGCTACAAAAGAAAAAACAAAACATGTTTGTCATTTACTCTAAGCTTAATAAATGTATTCTTTAAAAAGTATATTTTTTTATTTTTGTGGTGGATCCATGCTCAACATTCCACGATCAGGGCTAGGTATAAGGCCAGAACCTTAGACAAGGACCTGGGAATTTACGCCGTAAAATCAAACTTCTCAAGCCTGAGACGCGATCTTGAAAATTTCCACCGAAAAGAAGTGGGACATTTTTTTCTGAAAACATTTTTAGAAAAGAGAGGGGGAGTAAGAGAAAAGACAGTCCTCGGTAGGAAACTGGAGAGGAAGAACACTGGAACGAGAGAGCTAGATGTGTTGACATCTGGGATTTCATGAGTCTATAGAAGATTTGAAGAAGAGACACCTGAATGGATATATCTGAAGAAGGAGTTGTTGATAAGAAGCTGGAGAAGACAGCAAAGGATGGAGAAGACCTGAAGTGGATTGCAGACTGGTGTAAGAGAGATGTGTTAGTGGAAGACCACTGCAGACCAAATAAGTTCACTCCTTAACATCCATGCTAGTCCTTTCCATTTAAATTTGTAGGCAACCAAATAGTATTTCTAATGTTCTATATCAGTACGCTACATTTAATATTCTCATTAGTTTTTATATGGTTTATATTCAGTTTTACTTGTAAGGTTGTTAAGCAAAATAGATTAATTTTGAGATCTGAAGTCTGGTTTCATAGATTCATCTGTGTGCAACCAACGAGTATAGTAATTGATAAACATGCCAGCTTTGGAAATGCTATCCAATGGTAAATATCATATTTCAATCTAGTGTACCATAGGAGGGGAACAGTTGTATATCAGCTATTAATTAAATTAAATAAATAATACATTTCCAATACAATAGGACCTTAATTGCATACATAAACAATAAAATTAATACATTCATCGGTTTGCATCTGGAATTTATAGAAGTATATATTATAGCAAATAGATAATTTATTAGATGCTGTTTCTGGACCCCTCACCCGTCTTAGAAAAACGGATAGCTGGAAACGTATCACGATGAAACTAGAAAACATAAATGAGAAATTTTATTTGGACAGTTTATGTTCATAGGCGTGCACACGGAGGGTGCCACAGATGTACAGGCACCTCCTAATAAATTAGTCATATCTCTTGTAGCCCAAGAATGTTATATTTTTGGGTCAATTTTAATACAAAAATTGTTTAAAATACGTATTAGACAGCATATTCTTTATCAGTTGACGTCCGCATGATGGTATAGAAGGATCAATCTAATTAGGGATTGATAAATTATTTGCCACTTCTATAATTTTGTTTTTATTGAAAACTAGTTTCGAATGTATAATCTTGAGTTCTAAAAACATACAAAAATTCAAAAATAAGCAAGCGATTCAAAATACAGTTTGGTATTATTATCTGTATAAAATTAATTAATATTTATATTACATTTAATTTAATATGTATAATAACACCAAACTGTATTTTGAATTGCTTATTTTTGAATTTTTGTGTGTTTTTAGAACTTAAGATGAAAGTATAACATTCGAAACTAGTTTTCAATAAAAACAAAATTATAGAAGTGGCAAATAATTTATCAGTCCCTAATTAGCACATTCTTTAAGCAATTCTTTAACCTCTCGGTTCTATGGTTAGTGCATCCTTTAATAAAGAGTGCTGCGCACGTCTCAATCATCTAATGTTTTACTCCAAATCATTTTTTAAAATATATCTTTGTACTGTGCCCGAATTCCTCTAAAAACTACATTAGAAAGTTCAATTTAGTAATTTTTTATGACATTAGAAAGCCCTAAATCCAATGGCTAAATCTTAATAATTGGTTTTAGGGCTTTCTAATGTTATAAAGTCATGTTTATTTTTTAGAGTATTCGGGTACAATTCAAAAATGTTTTGGAGTAAGGTCCTTTTAGCTTATGAAGGTAGTACAGAGGTTTTGTCAACGCCATCTTAGTTAAATACATTATAATAAACTTTTCTTACATAAATTATTTTCTATTTACTTCAAAAAATTTATTATCAATTAGATTAAATTAATTATTTTGGATATATTTAAGAATAGTAGTCTTAATCGCTTTTTTTTCCATCCATTTTTCTTCAATATGGATCTGTTGAAATATGCAAATTTTGTTCTTTGGAGGTTGTAGTATCGTTCCCACAAAAATTTTTTGTATCAAGACTTTTTTCATTTACTAGCGTTTCTGTTTCTTAATGCTGCCAAGAATTATTACTATTTTTCTTTGATTTCCAAGGCTCCAAATGTAGATTTGAGTACCTTCTTTGCATTTGCTTCTTTCTTCTAGATGGTGCTTCTATCTTATTACTCTTCCTATCCAGTTTTGCCAAAGCATAACACAAACCTAAATTTGTTGAAGGCTCTTGATTGCAAACTTAGCTTTCTGAATTTTTGCAATTTCTTCTTTATGTTCTTTTTGGTGTTTATTCAACACTGCTGTAGCTTTTATTAACAATTTTCTTTAACTAGGGAAAAATTAGTGCCATATTCCGTTTCTCTCATGTTTGTTACGCTCTCCTTTCAGTCCTGTCATCATTCCTTATCATGGTATTATCATTGTTCCGAAATTTAAGAGCTTCATAGCGCCATGCGAATTTTTAAATTTATTTTAACTCTACTTATTCAGAAGGATACTTATCTATTGAGAGATGTTTATTGTCTCCTCCCGATTCTTCACATGTTGCAGTAATTCCCCAGTTCACACATTTATATGCCGAATACATATTAATATATCGCCCCTTTACAACTTAATTTTTCAATATCCGGTAATTTTGATAAAATTTGCCCTCTTCAACTTCTAATAAAATTTATTACAAGTACATTGGCGTTTAAAATTTTCTTAAGTTACACTTTGATGCTAGCGGAGCCTAGATTATGAGAATAACAAGATTTCTTCCTGTAAGAATTTTCTACTTCAGTAACAGATAATTTATTGTCTGAAGAATATTCTTATAGGAAGACATCTTGTTACGTTCTTAATTAAAAATCTTATTTTATCATTGGTATTTTAAAAATATTTTTAGTTTTTTGTTGCTATTAATAACCTTTTCTTTTACTCCGCATCTTATTTACACTTCTATTTTTTTTTTTATTCAACTAATACATTCCTTTTAGGAGTACCTGACTCTTAATTTGACTGAATGCTCTGTATTTTTTTTTCTTTAATTTCGCCATCTAAAAGTCTATTGTGAAGCATCCTACCAGTGCTCGTAAAGTTGGGGCATTGATCGATGTCTTATCTATATGAACTGATGTAATAAGTATAAAACTTATCTCTTTGTGGACTTATGTTGTCACCTAGTAATAGAACTTATAATATTTCTTCGCATCAGGGATTAGTAAGCGTTCCATTTACGATATGGATAGGTGTTCGACCGCATAAGTAAGTCCATGCCCACACTATCAGGCCATCTCCATTGTAGGCTGTAAGTGGTGCTATATATTGTAAAACCGCCTGCTGTTTGAAGTCTGTGAGCAATCCCAGTAGTTCCGGGACGCCTTGTGTTATATTATTTTTCCTGTATAGTCTGTCCTAAGATAAAATATGCTCCATGGCCTGGTACACACAATAATATTACGAGTTGAAACAACTCTTGATCTTTTTACTTAGAAGTATTGCGGATAAATTTCGGTTTTTACTGTTGTTTTCTGGGTTCTCTCGGTGGACCCTCAGGATAAATTTTAACCTATCTACTCTTGCTAGAATAGGTTCTTTATATATAAATAAATCATCATTCACTAAGTATTTTACGTGAACTGGTGAATTTTAATGAAAAAAAAAATCACATTCAGAAATGGACTTTAGTGTCCATGAAGGACCTTGGTGTCAGCTTTCCCCAACCTGCTCACAAAATTTATTCTTCAGCAATGCACCATTTGCGTCCTCCCACGCCTTTTTCTTCCTCCCGTCTTGCAATAAATCAGTAATTAAATAGTCATTCCTGTCCAATCCTCTCCACCTGTTCCAGCCATCTTAGTCGGCTACACTGGATGAAGGAAACAATGCCTTGCTGTTAATAATCTAAAGTCTCTGAACCTTAAGAGCAGGTCATTGTTTTAATAACGAGCGGAGCACGTTTCTGCTTCAAGACCAATCATAGCAGATAGCCATATACATACTCTTTTACATTTTCCAGCTTTTTACTATTTGCAGCACATAAAATTTTCCCTTCCATCATATCTGACAATTGTATTGTATATACCCAATTCGGTATTTCATCTGTGGCTTTTTTTTCTTCTCTGCACTAATAAAACTCATTTATTTCCCGCAGCAATTCTGGATTTTATATCTATTGCAAAGTTACTATCTTATTGAATTGTGCTTCCTAAACATTTCAGTGGGTCACCATCTTTTCAAATCTATTAAATAATAATGTTGAATTCGGAGGCATGCCCTACTGAAGGTAAAACGGTTATAACATATAACTGTCCCACGAATGTATATCTGATCTGATATTTAAAAGTAGGTGGCTTTTAGTAAGTAAGTGTATTTAGAAGTAGATATCGTGGTGTATGATAGGGTCCTAGTAATATCACTGAAATATTTTTAATGAAGGCATGAGAGCAAGAAGAATGACAGAGATCTAGAGGGAGACTTGAAAGGAGGGTATACTGGAGGCCTTTCTGAACCGAAAAATGGACTGGAAGAGAAGTCGGTCGACACTGGAGAAACTGGTCTCTCACGGGAATGGTGCAATATCGTAGATAGAATGATAGATTTTATCAGTTTAAACGCATTTTAAGTACTTTAGTATTTTTATAATGCCGAACCAATGCCGAGATTTGTAGTTGACAATTCTAATACAGCAAATCCATTTGTCCATCTGTAGACATATTCATCCTTCCTCTCTGCTCAAAACTCTGTTCGATGTTTGATATTAACCATTTTATTTATTTTAGTTCTAATTTGTATATATCCCATTTTTCCTGACACACGATTTTTCCAAATAACTTAGTTTCTAAGACCCTTCTCAGGGATATTTGAAAACAGGGTGGTTTTCGGTTTTCTCGCTAAAGGAACTGCTTCACCAGACAATTCGTATCCAGTGAAACGGCTGTGTAAAGGAACTTAGAGGAATTATGAGTCGTTATCTTTGTTTTATATCGTCCACCAAATGTTCCTGACCTTTTTTAAAAGAATCTCTAAGTTCAATTTAAAAGTTCCACGAGTCAATGAACCCTACCTATGTGGAACTGCCAGTGGGCCCGATGTATTTGATGAGTTTTCTTAATGCAATTGTTTTCCCGTCAATGGGAATATCGAATTGGCTGTTTGTGATTTATGGAATTTTTTGAAAATAGGATCTCCCACTTAGTTTCCTGTGTTTAATGAGTCGGTGAATTGGAGTTACTGTTCCTCTGATGTCTCTATAATATTCATTAGCGAATTATGCTCTATGTTTGAAATTATAAATTTTAGGCCAGCTCATTGAAGAATACATTTTTATTATTATCGGATTTGAATAAATAAATAAACCAGGGCATCAATTTTTTTTTTTTTTTTTTTTTTTTTTTTTTACGGTTTTCTATATTTCGGTTTTGAAAATATTTTAGTTTACCTCCAGTATCGCTCCCGGTTTGATATCAATCTATCAATTTAAAAAAAATCATCATTTTAAAACATGATAGCAGTGTTCAAACAAGCCACCTAACAGTACTAGATTTTGAACAGTATTTATTAATTATATATATATATTAATTAGGGATTGATAAATTATTTTTCACTTCTATAATTTATCAATCCGTAATTAGATTGACCCTTTTATACTATCATGCGAACTAACTGATTATTTGCTATGTTGAAGTCAAAATTTACGATTTTCGGACAAGCCAAGAGAGGTTTCTAGGTATTTAATTGAACTTACCTACGATAAGACATGAACTTAAGTCGTAGAATTATGAGCACGTTTATAAAAAACAAAACAAAATATCTTACGGAATAATATTCGTTCTTCTGCGCTATGATGGGCCCAAACTCCAAAAGACTCAACGGAGTTTCATGCTAACGGGCTCAAATCGTTTGGCTCTGCTTTGGTTTTGCTCATATTTTTTTTATATTAACCTCTTTACCGAATATCTAAAGAAAACTGCTACAGATTCGTATTTAATAAAACTGACCTATTCCATCAGTAATGCTAAGCTATGTCCACACTGTTCGACTTCCGATTCGTCATTACAGTCGGGGAACGGAACGTTAGGCATCGGGTGTCGAATAATTATTTTATTTGATTACTGATTGAAAAATTATGTATAGATTTATTCCCTGAATAATATAATAACGAATAAATGGGTTATTTATTCATTTTTTTTTCTGAATAAAATTTGTCCCGCATTAGTTAGGGCCGATGCGCGTAACGAAAGTCAAAGATTGTGGAAATAGCTATAGGGATCAAACCATTGGGATTTCCTGGAGTTCTGCTGTTTTCTCCACGCATAGGGGCGGGAGGAGGAGTTTGGTGCTTGACTTTTTATGCTGAATTTTTTAGTATTATATAGTTAGTGATTAAAAAAAATTGCTGAAATGATTAATATTTTTATAAAAAATATTTTATTAATTATGTATGATAGATAATTTAGCAACTATTTATTAAGATTCTAAGATTATCTTGCTTCACTGAAAGAAATAAAGACTTGTTTACACTCTCAAAACAATTAGTAATTATGTAACTTTTGATTTAAATGTGTTTTAATAACATCGGGTATGTCCATTAATAAGACTTTCCTTACAGCTCTGGGTGCTACTAAGTCCAGTTCAAAACGTTTGTTGTGCTTCGCTGATATTAGTCCGATTATTTTTTTTTATTAAGTTTAACATTGTAGACAATATAATTATCTATATAGATATATATAGTTCTTGAGTTATTTGAATAACTAAACATGGGTAAAGTACACTGTATCTTTGCTAATACTGGGCCGATTTAGATGATTTTTTTTTTTGTGTGTGTTCGAAAATTTAATTAACTTTCAAATGATAATATAGAATTTTCCATTAATGTATACTTTTTGAGTTATAGGCAAATAATATTTTTTCATTTTAAATTTTATTAAAATTAAATAAAATATTAAATGATTATTAAATAACTTTTTCCTATTTTAAATAACTTTTTCTCGAGGATGTTTACTATGTTTACTATACATGAAAATTTAACGAGATTCCGTAGGAAGACTGTAGGCTAGTTTCATCAAAACGAAAATTTAACTCGATTACAATACCTTTTAGCTAAGGAAAATAAAAAGTAAAAAAAAAAGATTTGATTTTTCCTTGGATTTAAGTACGTATATTATTAATTATAGAAATTTTTTACATTTGAACTGCATCATTTTCCTTTTTTTCACATCTCATTTTCATTTTGAAAAACAGGATGAAACTTGACGACGTCATAATCCTGTTCCGTTTCAAACGTTTAATTATTAACAAATATAATTTAATTCACATACTATCAGCATAACTACCATTATATTATTAATTATTTGATAAAGTACAAAAAAAATAGAATTTTAAAATAAAAGGACGTAAAATGAATAGTTTATAAATAAACTTCTATAGTTTATGATATAATGACAACTCACCAAACTAAAAAAGCAAAAAAAACACAGATTATGTATAAAAAATCTATCTTATTTTTTCATAATATATTATAGTTATTAAAATTGGCGTTATAAATTAATTGATTTAATTATTGTAGAATATATATATATATATATATATATATATATATATATATATATATATATATATATATATATATATATATATATATATATATAAAATAGTAACTAATAAAGAAGCTAATGAAGAAATAATTAGGTACTGAATAAGAGTGAGGTAAAATATCTATTAACCATGTATAATGATAAATAGTTAATAATATAATGGTAGTTATGCTGAAAGTATGTGAATTAAATTATATTTGTTTTTAGATAGATGCCTGATAATGGGCAATGTAAGTCCGAAACGTCACAAAACGAAATTAAGTCATTTGAAAGAAGCATGGAGGAGTATTTATTAAAAACGCCCAAAAGAATATAAAGTTGATATAAAATTTAAGCATTCAAAAAAATGTGTAAATTGTAAATAAATTAATAATGCTATATCACTTTTATTTTTAGTTTACTCTATTTTAATGAAAAGGTTTTAAAGCATTTTTTATCTGGCTAGTAACATATATTATATAACTATATAACTATATATATATATATATATATATATATATATATATATATATATTATTATATTATATATTCAATTCCGGTTTTGGGATTTTCGGTAAGGCCCCTTAGCCTGATAAAAATAGGTATTAAGTCCTGGTTTTAGATTATACATATATGAATTTAGTAGCCGCGCTACCTAGTAGCCGTTCTCAAAAGCTTTTAGTTTTCAAAGTCGTCTCTAGGTAGCGCTGGGATTTGCCCTCACTTGACCCTTTAAAAAAAAAAGTATTTCATTTAGAACTTTTCACCTGCTCCCCTGCTTCATCCAGGCTTGTTGCTTCTTTTTCTCAATTCAATTTAATTTTGTGTTGCTTTATGATGTATTCTATTTTAATTCCTTTACTTAAATTGTACTCTGCTACTGTTGAGCTGCATCACAGTGAATGAAACATTGTTGGATTCCCAAAATCGGTTTTATGGTGTAAACTTTTTTTTTTTTAATTGATGGAATTTTATCTCTGTATGTTTAATAATGTCTTCATTGAAAAAAACAAAAACAAATTGTGTTGATTTTACTATTTCTTTTAGGTTTCTTTGCAGTGGTCAAATATCCATTTATTCCCTCCTTATTTAACTAAAATTTCATTAATTATTCGTTGCGTTGTATAATCTTATAAAAAAATAATAATAATAATAAAAGCTCTGTATAGATTCAATATAAAATATATATATATATATATATATATATATATATATATATATATATATATATATATATAATATATATAGAGAGAGAAACAATTAGTATGGACAATATTTTTCACTTTTGATGAAATCAATCCTAAACTTCGTAAACAGTAACTTTGTTTCTGGATTTATCTTGTGTTATCTGATGATTTTTCAATTTTTCGTTACAAAAATAATAAATATGGATTGATTTGTTCTCATTTTATTAATAATTCTATATATATGTTCCTTACTATGTAATTCTTCCAGTGGACCAGACATTTAATTAATTTGATTTTATTATTTTTTTAAACTAAAGGGGTCTAAATAGAGATAAATTTCTAAAAGGCATTTTTTATTTCATCACTAGTTTTCAACTTTTTTTTTTAAATTGCCCAATCTTGAAAAGACGTAATAGAACGATGAATGCTTGTTGGGGAGTAAAGATTTTTTATTCCTGGAGAATTTAGCGTGTTTTATCTGGAAATGGATTATCATTAATCGTATCATATATACACACACACTTTAAAATTAAAATGTTCGTTTGACTTGGCTGGGATTTCTTGGAGCCAAAACAACAAGAATGGCGGTTTGTAAGTGAGGTAGAAATGGAGGTGTTATTACAAACAAATGGAGACATTTTAGGCTGTACCATTAAATAACTGTAGCTCATCATTTATATGACTCCGGCTCCACACATCAGTGCCAAATCGCATGGCCAATTCTTTTCCACTGGTGTGGATCGGAGTATTTGTGAATGTTGGAGCATTGATGAAAGTACCAGCCGATGTTGGCATTGGCAATTGCGTTGGCCATTCTTTCACACATGAAAGGATTTGCCATTGCCATTACGTTTCATCCACACCAGTGACAAACTGTTTGCCCAACGGGTTCCTCATTGATTACCTAAATATTGGATTTTATAATTGTTGTTTGTTTAAAGTTGATATTGAAACTCCTAAAAATCAGCTAATTTTCGTAATTCAAACCCCGATCTTTGAAACTCACAAATTTGTGGTTAGTTTTTGTAAATTGCGGTTAAAAAAAAAAAAAAGTCACTTCTGGTAGCGGTATAAAAGTAAAAAAAACATATATATATAGAAGGACAATCAATCTCTTTTATTCAATATAATGGAGAGCAAGTTCTTTTTCCTCAAAGATCAAATGGTTATGGAATTAAAAAATAAAAATGTTAATCCTCAGCTCCTAATAAAATATTATTTCTGCGTGAATATTTGTAATATTCTAATAAAATAATATTTCTCCTTACATTCGATAAAAGTTTTCAAATTCCCCTTATGCCTCTCGCACGAGATCTGCTAACAACTCACCCCCATCATATCTGAAATACGTTAAAAAGGAAATGTGAGGGCGTATTTATGTAAAAAATTCATGTTTGTATTTTATTGCTCTTAATAATCGCACCTAGCTGGGTAATGGATTAAATGTCTGCGTTACTGACACATGTTTTCAAAAACTTTTGGTAAACGATTCGTCAAATGGTTTATACAGTTTTACATTTCAAACTTCACAAAAATTGGACAAGTTGTTTGACAAACGAATTGCCACTGGTATGTAGCCGCCATGAAAACGAATCTTGGGGATTAATGAGCAAACTCGTCAAATTCTCCATGGATAATACCCTGTTTTATTTACTAAAGAGATGTAACGCAGAATATCTCCGTTTTTATTATAAATGACAAAAATCATCACAATCAACTCTAAAAATGTGATATTGAAATCAGAATCGGGTCATTCTATGTCAAATCAACCAATGGTATTGAACTTGATGTTTCAGACATCAATGATGATTTGTACATACGTGGTACTTTCAAAAAGGATAAAATATACAATATTTCAAAGTTATTCAATTTTTAGTTTTTGAGTTATAAATTAAAAAAAAAAAAAAAAAAAAAAAATCAACTGTTTTTGGTCACGTTTTGAATCATTTAATAGCTTACAGCTTCAAAAATGTTTGCCCCAGAGAGCCCAAAATAGTGTCATTCTTTTCACAATTACATGGGCTTTTAAAGGGAGAAGTTAATCGGGGGGTGCGGTCAAAGAAATAGACTACTATAATGTGAACTTATATAATTGTGCCTACGTTTCGGCCTAAGTTTTAGGCCATCTTCAGGGCAGCGAGGCGTGTGGTCAAGCGCCAACATGGGCTTTTATTCGATATGTAGTTTGACTTAGCCAAACTATTCATAAAATATATAACAATTTAAAAAAAAAATTGAAAAACTCAAAATCGAAATTTTTAATTAAAAAAATGATATGTATGTTACATATCCATGTTATAAGAGTGTATGGGCAAACTTTAAAGATAGGGTTTTTAAGGATTCTATTATAAAAAAAATAAAACCTTGTTTTTTTATGCCAATTTTTTCAAACTAAATTCGAGATACCCTGTATATGTCATATTTTAAACAATTAAACTTTATTTTGCTAAAATTCATTATATAAGCTTAGTTTTGAAGTTATTTACCATACCCGACATTACACGTGAGCCATTCATTGGCTCACACAAAAACCTTCTTTTTTGTATGATCCCATTGAGAGATATCATCGTAAAGTTTGATATGAACATTCTTTAATTATCAGTAAAAATATATTTTTAAAATAAATATATGTTTTTCAATTAGACATATATTTTAAATTGAACACATTAAACACACAAATTCATTAAATACATTTTTTTTTTAAATTCAATATTTCGATTTCAGCTTGTAAAAAACCCTCTTTGGTATGTAATCAAATATATATGTTTAAAGTTAATTTAGGAATGTTCATATCAAACTTTACAATGATATATCCCAATGGGATCATACAAAAAAAAACAGATTTGTGGAAGCTCATTCACCAAGGACTCATGACTCACTTGTAATGTCGGGAAAATATCTTAAAAACTCTGTTTATATAATGATATTTAACAAAGTAAATTTAATAGTTTTAAATATCACATAAATAGTGTATCTCCATTTCAGTTTGAAAAACAATTTTAACAAAAAAAAACAGGTTTAATTTTTTTATAATAGAGCCCAGAAAAACCCCATCTTTAAATTTTACCCATACACTCTTATAACCTGTAAATGTGACATAATTTAAAAAAAAATATGAAATATTTCAATTTTGAGTTTAAAAATCGAAAAAAAAAAATTCGGAAATTATTAAACATTTTATGATTGGTTTGGCAAAGTCAAGTTACGTCACAAATTAAAGCTCATGAAATTCTGAACAGAATGGCACTATTTTAAGGTTTCTAGAGTAAACAGTTTTGGAGCAATAAGCTTATAAATGATTCGAAACGTGTGTAAAAAAAAACGGTTTTTGTTTTTTAAATATTTATAACTCGAAAACTAAAGATGGAAAAAATCTGAAACTTTGAATATATTTATGCATAGAACATAAATACCCAGTTTCACTCATTTAAAAAAAAAACTCGAGTCTTAAATTATTTTTTCATTAGTTGGTTTGGTGTGGAATGACCCAATCAATAATTACATTTATAGGTTATTATTGTTATTGTTAGCGTTTTCAGAAGATTAATAATTAATGTAATATTCGTTAATAGAATAAGAAATTATTAATTATACATTAGTTATAAATTATTGATTAATAATTATACATACGAATAAGTATATGATATAATTATATTTTTGAAATAAAACTATACATATCATACATACATATCAATATAACACTCTAGTGCAATCGATATTATTTATAAATAAGCACATTTGTGCCTCATTTACAAGAAAAAATGGAATAAGTAAAATGACAGGTTTAATCTATCTATAAACACGAAAGAAAATAATAATAATCATAAAATAAAAAGAAATTACATAAATACACAGTTATAATATTTACACTCAATCTAAAGACCTGCTCCCCCATTTGCGAGGATTATAGGGTTGTGTGCATCTGTATAAGGATTAAAACAGAGGATTTGGATGATCGGAAAGGTTCAGATAAAATTTTAAATTTTGCTGTTACAAATACAATGGCCCACAAAAAAACCGACCCACCTAGATTTTTCTGTTTTAAAACTCAATCGTGCAAAGCTAATTCAGAGTTAATTCTACTCATCTGAGAACATTACATTAGCCCACTCTGTATCGGCCCAGTTTCGGTGTGCTGAGCGAAATTCAAGCGGGCTCTCCCAGCGCCCCATTATCTGTCGCCCTCGGATGTAGCCAACCTTCTGCAAGCCGTTCTACATAAACGTCCACTTGGAGTGCAGGTTGCAGGACTTGAGTGTTCTGCACAGCTCATTGGTGTCGGTTCCTGAGGCCCTGGATCACCACAAAACGGTCGTCAGCTCACAACAGAAAAATTTATGGGGTGGGGGCGGTTTTTTGGGGGGCAGTGTATATATTATGTTTATAAATAGTGTATTGCACTTTTATTGCATCAAGTATAGCAATTTTTGGTCTGCTTCTGAAGTCATAAGAAAATTTGATATTTTCTAGTGCTCAAGCAACAAAAGATAAATGAGTACTACTTATTGATAATATTTCTTTATAATGGTAAATTAACTTGTTAAATTAAAAACTTGATTTAATTATAAAATATTGTGATAAATCATCATAGGTGGAATTAATCTAAATGCTATAAATACAATCCTAACTTAATTTTTCTTATTAATATATACATTTTAATAAGTTAATAAATATAAGTGTAAAATTAATTAAAATAGTTATTTTATTATTAATAAATTTCATAAAATGTTCTTTCTTTCGTTTAATTTTAAATTTTTAGTATTTTCTTTCCGGAATGTTTTGGGTTGAATACTTGACTAGATAGTGGACTTTAGAAAATGTGTTTTAATAAATCTAGTCCTAATGAATGAACTAGTTCTTCTTGAAGGTGAAATCCTAATGAAGTCCTGATTTTCTCGCACTGCTTGTATAATTTTATTGTGACGCAATGAAGCTGATTAATTTTATATTCCTCCTCGAAATTTCCTCTAGCCTTAGCAATTTTCCCTCTACGTGATTAAGATTTTTCAACGTTTACTGTACTCCTGATTTTTAGATTGTCATTCCTTAACTTTATCTTCCAAGTTATTATAATAATGCTTGCAGTAATTTTATAGGCTCATCTCGATTCTCGATTATAGGCTTATAAGAAATGCGCAATAATTTTTCTTTTTTAGACGGTAAGTGCCATCTACTGATCCTTCTTAGTTTTTCCTCCATCCTTATTGAGCGCGTATGGCATTGCCCGTTCTTTAGCGGCGTATTTATAACTTTATTAATGCCTTGGTTATAAATCATCGATTTACCATAAACAATCAGACTTCTTCGATCGAGACAAGATAAAAAAGTATGTGGCCTATGTAGCGAAGGGAGAAGTCCATATTGGTGGAATTTTTTTATTCATTTTACATTATATCTGACGAACACACTTAGATTTTTCTCTGTCGTGCAATATACATTTCCTTAAAATATATTTGAAAACATAAATTTTTTACGGTTTGAAATTTTTAAAAATTTAAATTAGTTAGGTACATATTATTGCTGTTAAGAACTTCTTAGCCTCGTGCTTTGGATCAACTTTTAGATACACATATTTACAATTTATTTTTTGATATTATGTAATATCAAACTCATTGAATTAGAGAATTTAGAAAGACACACCTATGATTCTTAAGTGTAGTTTTCCTTCTTTTTAAAAATTGATTCTGGATACTTGTATTGCTCGTTAATTACCTGGTTGTTCACTATTGTTTGCAAGGTGATGTGGGGTGAGTGAGTTATACAAATCCAAATCCTCAACTGATAAGAGCTGCTGTTTATGGATCATGAATTCTTATCATTAATGCATCACAAATCAGCCACGAGAGTTCGCTGAGGTGAAGTATAACGTGTTGTAAAAATATCAGTTCCAACTTGTTGATTAAGTTTATATATCGCTAGGCCTGTTTTTGTTTTTTTAATTTTTTTGCAGTATGCGGAACCTTCAGAAGCTGATATTCATAATGCTTTGTGATTTGCATTTTTCTTGACAGTTTTATATTTTTTAAATGCTAGTCCGGCAAAACATGATATTAGGGGTTGGTGCAGATCTCTGTTGTGGGACAAGTGTGTGTGATGTACATTTATCCAAACTATCATGTTTTTCTAGGATACTGAAATAAAAATTCTTTTTCTTCAATACATGTATTAAATTATGTTTCACATTTCGCTTTCATGACTCAGTAGAACTTTATAAAATCTAGTGCGCACTTACCCCAAATTATCTAATTAGTAATCTTCCGATTGTCGGCAATTGACAAATTAACCCAGTAGAGATATCATTGGGGCTTGCAAAAAATAGAGTAATATTTGTATATATTTTCCCTCATAATAATAATCCAAGTTCTCGACCTCCTCCTTTTTGTACGTTTTCACCATCTTGAAAAAAAACTAAGAAAAAGTTTTTGTTTTTTTCAGTTTTTCCAAATAAACTCAAAAACAGGTTACAACAAGGGTTGAGATATCGAAAGTAAGAAATCAATATTAAATATTGCTAAACCTCATAGGGATATCCACCGATAATCACAAACTATCAGTAATCGATAAATCGGCGTTAAGTTAAAGTATGAAAAAGCGGAGAAACAGTGATTTAAATGAGTATAATGTAAAACTGTAAAGAAGGTTATGAAATTAGATAATTATTATTCATAAAGCAATATTTTTATTATCCATAAATCATTATAAAAAAAAGATTCAAAGGAATTATAATAGGGAAATAAAGGCTTTAACTAAATTTCTTGTCAAATCGCGAAAAAACATTTGAACATGCCGAAATTTTTACGAAAATTTACCCCCCACTTCTATGGTATTGTGCTGATTAGAAAACCGCGATACATTTCAGCTCATTTGACACAAAGGGAGCAGCTGGAAGTACTCAAATGTTGAGGGAAAAAAAAGAAAAGAAATATACAAATATATCAAACATTCCGTTAACCTCCAAAACCGTGTTCTAGGGGTAATATGCGCTCTCATTCTCCTCGGAAGATTTTCGATACAGTGCAAAAGTCTATTATTTTTGGGGGAGATACGACTGAAAGACACAGTTTCGGCATTCTATGTACAGCGGGAT
Organism: Rhaphigaster nebulosa; assembly: GCA_948150685.1. NCBI lineage: Eukaryota > Metazoa > Arthropoda > Insecta > Hemiptera > Pentatomidae > Rhaphigaster > Rhaphigaster nebulosa. Next base: position 140,191,180 of record OX411307.1, read on the forward strand.
CGATGTGATCTTGGTCCATGTGTCAAATAGACGTGGCACTACTAAAGTTTTTCCTTTCTTTGGATGTTTTTCCAGCAGATACCAAAAAATTAATAAGGTTGACCCTCCTTTTCAACCGCCTAGGATGGCACTGTCCTTGCAGATGAAATATAAAATCGCATCATTTATCTTTCTTCGTCGTTCACCTTCCTCTTTGAATGAAACGACATTTTGAAAGCTACTTCTAAAGTCGGAAGTTTTGACGAAGGAAATGTTCGCTTTGCGTCTGTAGACGGAATCCTGATGTACACGGAAAAACGTCGGCTTGGAGGGTATTATCATGGAGCGCCGTAGGTTTGTCATGTTTCACGAATTCCGAAAGATTTTATGACAATATTTACACTCAGCACTTTTACTGTACCTCGATCTTAAGTATTTCAGAGATGTGTCCTGAAACTGAGGCAATACCCGAAACGTTGGCAATAATTATGTAAAGAAAATTCTAATAAAAGAACAAAGATGCTGGAAGAAATTGCTTCACAAAAAATAGCTAAAATAAGAGTAATATAATATAATTCTTCAGTAAAAATTTATATCGAAATTAAAATTATTAAAATTGTGCTGTAACACTAATGGTATTTAAATCTATGGTTTATGCGAAATTTTCGCACGGATGAGCTTATAAAAGAATATAATAGTAAAATATCGATATCATCGTTCTATCGTGATAAGATATCGTTACCATTGATCTATCAGATTTTAAGATATCGATAGAAAATATCGGTTTACCAAATCCGATATATCGATATTTCGATAAATCGCGTGTTGATGTCACAACCCTGGCTACCATCCGATTCTCATTCCTCTGTTACTTTCAACAGCCTGTGTAAGAACAATGGACACGTCTAGACTACATTTTGCATGATGATATTTGTACCAGTTTTGAAAGCCTGTTAAGGTAAGGAAAAGAAAATCTACTGATGCAATACGCTTATTATCTACGACTCATTTTATTCCTGTCCCACAATCCACTTTTCATTCCTTTGTCAGTTTCAATTTCCTGACAGAGTCTTACACTTGTTAAGTTTCTTATTGTTCCTCAACAGCTCCCGCTTAACGTGTTCCCCATATTTTTGTTGTTTTAATTAACAATAAGTAACCTTAGAGCTGCATTACGGAAAGTACCTAGAACCCATGAATGTCCTTCGATGCTCTAATTAGGGAATTATTCTTCAACACCATTCAAGGAGATGACGAGGTTAGAATCACGGATTTATGGAAAAAATATCAAGTTAATTCGAAATGCTAAGTATGATCAACTTTTTTGTGGAGTATTTTTTTCCTTTTTCATTCTGAATGAACGGTAAAAATAATTGGAGTAAGAAACGTCCAACCCATTAAGTGTAAAAATTATCCGAAGATAAAAAAAAAAAAGTACGTTGCAAAAGCACGAAAGAGGGGGAGTAAAAGAGAAGGGAGATAGTTAAGAAAATAGTCTCAAATTAGTTAAGAAGCAGTATAAAATTTTATGAATATCAAATTATGTTTATTTATGTTTGACGTTGATAATATGCGGGTTTGAAATATTTGTTAGCTAATATGTTTGAAGATTGTTATTACAATTTTGATGAAGAATTATATTGCAATATTTATGGTATTATAATTATAATATATCATTGCGTAATTAATTGTAGATAATTTTAACGGCTTGGAAGGTTTGAAATAGACAGATACGGTTCCTAGCGGCGAAACTTCAAACTAGTTCTCAGAAGTAGTTCTCTAAGAAGCCGCAAGAGAGTGTTGGTGTTCCAGTGCGGGCGGCCAAATGGATTCCTGGTGTTTGACTCACCTAGACCCGGAAACATCTTTGTATTGCAAGACATGATGCTAGTTCAAGCTTTTTTGAATCTGGATTAAATAATAAGGTTTAGATAGAGTAAAATAATTTTTGTTTGATTAAAATTCTATAAATTATAGTTGATCCTAAGTGTTTTAATTTGAATGTAAAGCAAACAGGTGTTTAGAAATGTAATACAAATCGTTTTATAATTACTTTTTCGTTTTCTTAATGATAATAGCACTAGCTGACGTTTTTTTGATTTTTGAAGTAGTTTTCAAACTGATAAATAAAACTGTTGTCTATTCTAGAAATGAATAAATATTCGAAGAAAGATAAAAAACATACTTTCAATAATTAAGTTCCAATATACCTTCTTTTTTTTAAAAAAACAACAATGTTTAAATAGTTTTTAATATGTGTTTCATTTAAGCATCCGCTTAATATGTTGTCCCATGCATTGTTATCCATTATGTAATAGTTTTATGTTGTAAATCCAGTGTGGATCCAAATCACCTATGTTTAAGGGTAACCATTTTAAAAATATTTTTCGGCACATAAGGTGACTTAATATTATCAACAGGATTTTTAAAATAAACGGAATATTTTTTTTGATATTGATAGTAAACTTCATGATTACTTAAATAACTGGAAAAATATAAATCATGGGTTCATCTGACATCTGGCGTACCTAATGAAATTTTATTAAATAATTCTTTGAAGAGAATAATTTGACATATTTATCTGATAGAGGTTTTTGGTTGAAACCAATAATCTAAGACGTATTAATACATATCTTTAAGCAATGTCGATTTATTTTCGACTATTCTTTCTTTTTCGACTATTTCTTTCTTTCTCATACCGTGAACATTTGAGTTCCTTTTATAAATTATTTCTTTATTTCATTATTACCACTACCTATTTCATTCATCAATTTTTTTCTTTTGTTGAACAAATAAATCATTTGTATTCCGAAACTATCCCAAAACAATATATTGTTTTTTTTTTTATTGTGATAATATTTCAGCCATATATAGGCGATTTTTAAATATAAAAAATAAACGTTTGCTTAGAATGTTATGCTCATTAAAGAATTAATATATTTAGCATTACTTTCTAATTTCAACTAATCGAATTTATTAATTAATGAGATAAATAAAACTTAAAAGAAACAAAATAATATCTTTACACGCTAAAAAAATAACAAACAATTCCATTAACAACATATTTTATGTTACCTCCTCCCTTTTATTCCAGTATATGCTAAACTGTTTTAGATTAATGAGCTTAGTGTATTTGGTCAGTCTTTTTATAGCTGATGATAGGAGATGTGGTAAGTCCAAGATTTATGTGATCTATTTTTCAGTCCTGGTGCATCGACTAGTTAGTTATTTGCTGTTATTTTAGAGACTCGAGTTTTTTTTTCTTTTAACTTTTCAATAATATACAAATTATTGGTTATGCCACTGTTTTATTTAGTTTTTTTATCTCTTCAATCAATATATTCGATTAATTAAAATTAGAAAGTAATGCTAAATATATTTATTCTCTAATGGAAATAACACTATAAGCAAACCTTTATTTTTTATGTTTAAAAATGGCTGAAACATCATCCCAAGTAAAAAAAAAAAAAAAATAAACTAATATTGTTTTGGGATACAATTGATTTATTTGTCTAAAAAAAAAAAAATGTGACGAATGAAATATGTAGTGCTAATAATGAAATAATTTATAAAAGGAACTCAAATTTTCAAGGAATGAAATGGTATGCGCAATTTATAAAAGTTTACAGGAAGCACATGAAACGTTTTTTCTCCAAATAATAATTTTTTTTGTTTTTAATTTTATTCTTTATTGCGTACAGTAAGAGTTTATTAAGGTGGCTAAACTTTTTTTAATTACAATATATTCTTATGGCTTCTAGCACTGTTCAACGCAAGAGTAACGACTGAGAGTCGCCAGTATTTGGTGCTTACGCCATCAATAGTTGATTTTAAGACCATTTTCAATTTTTTTTTTCAATATAATGTTAGCGGGAACCGACAGAGGTGGTGTTTACGATCCATGATACATTGAAACCTAAATTCCGAATTTTTGGTGCTTAAGCCTTTTTCAAAAAACGACGTCGATGTATACCTGATAACACTGGCAGGTGCACGGGGTGTACCACAGGCATCCACTAATAAATCTCGAAAATATTTTTTCCCCTGTAAAACAGTAGATAAAAGCAAAGTTCGAAGATCCAACTTAAAAAATAAAACATGTAGCTTAGAATTAAAGTTTAAAAACTTCAACTAAAACCTTTTTGTAGCTCAGGAGTGTTAAATTTTTGGTTTAATATTAACACAAAAATCGTTTAAAATAATTTATAGACAGAATATTCTTGTGGAAAAAAAAATTCCAAGGGAGTGAAGGTACTATGGTTCGTGCATGCTGTAACAAAGGATGCTGCGTACGCCTATGCCTGAGAATATTTATAAGACTCTCTAGACTTACAAGATTAACTTAAACACCGTCGAAGAGAGAGTATCTTCCTTTCTCAAGCATCTCTGGGTCAAGGTCCTCTGTGTAATCCATGTCTTAATCGTTTTTAAGTTTCCCTCAAGTTAACAGCTCCTGGAAATAACCTCGAGGATTAACGTATCTTTTAATGCTGTCCAATTTTTATCCTTATCTAGCATTTATGCATTTTTCACTCATCTCAGCGAAATTATGAACTTTTATATATATATATATATATATATATATATATATATATATATATATATATATATATTTATGTATGTATGTAGATGTATACCCACACATGAAGCGTTAATTCATACGACAAATGCTTTAAAATTTCAACTTCGCTATAAATCCACGTGTCGGAGATTTTCGGGGTCAGTATATCCGATTCCGTGATCAGATATCGATAATAATGAATTCATTGGATGCACTAACATATCTTCTCCTTTAAAAAAGGCAGTGGAAAAAGTATATTTCTTATCGCCTCTGTGTATTAAACCCAATCTGGCATTCATCATTTCGGAAATTTGACTTCTATGTTCAGCGATACCTAGGGGAATGGGGTTCAGATTTGACAAAGAATACCAAAAGACGTAGAATTGTTTAGATAATTTTTTGTTTATTATAACAGTAGGTATCCTTTATTTATGCCAACAGTTATGTAACCATTTAGAACGGTATATTAACTGATAACTTTGTCCGAACAAAATCAGCTTGCATTTTAATTTTATAATTTTGACATATTTTATGTAAATTATTTTTCTTTTCTAAGAAGCATAAAAATTTAAAGAAAAATAGAGAACAACGTTTAAACTCTTAGAACCTTAGACCTTTTTTAATACAAGCACTAAAAAAAAATTATTTGCATTTTCTTTAAAATCCCTGGCCATACTCAGTCCCAATGCACTATCCCTTAATTCCTGAATTTTAGTATCCCTTGTTCTTTTGAAATTAATTAATCTAACATTTAATCTGCATTGGATTTCGATGATACTAATGGAGCAGCGACTGGTAAATTATTTACGCACGGATTTCATAAAAATATAATAAAAGAAATATTTAATTCTGATAATGCCTTAAATTTGACTAATAAAAATTGGCAAATGAGTATTTTATCTTTGACTTGAGCTCTTTCCATCGAATCATATAAAAATAATCTAATCAGGATGTTTGTCTCTGTTTTGAGTTTTACTCTAATTCTATGTAGTCGATTTTATGTTATTTTTATTTTTTTTATTATTATTTTTATTTTTTTAGAAATGGCTTGAAAAGTGCCAAATATATTGTTTCAGTGTACTTGGACTAGTATATTCTTCAGATTTCTTATTTTAACATTTTCTTAGGAGAGGGAGATATATTAATAAATATGGAATTATAATTTGTAATTCCTTTTTTTTTTTTAATTGTGCCTATATAAGTTACATATCATATATTTAATTCAGTTGTCAACTTCATTTCTTTGCTATTTTTTAATGAGTAATTTTAATGACTTTCGTCCTATGATATAATATTTATCTAGTGCAGTATATGTCTAGTATCAATCTAAAATTACTTCTTTTGTACATTTTAGGTCCTTCAATAATAGCCAATACTTGAATGGTCCCTTTTGTTTCAGGAAATTCAGTTGAGCCGGTTCAGGTGAAAAAAGACTGTCATGTGATGAAGAGGAATGTCCCATATTTCGAGGTATGATTACTAAACTATTATATGTTTTGAATTAACATTTATTCCACTAGTGGCTTTCAGTCGCTCCAACAAGATGCAGAACTATTTCTACACTTACCCAAGGTTGATCCTGAATGGATTTGAAACAATGTTTAGGTGTGGTACCTGTAGACTGTGATTGATGTCTTGGTTAAGTTTAGTAAACCTTTGTAGTGGTTGTTCTCACAATTAAAGATTCGTAAACAAACAACTTTTAGACAACCTTTTACTTTCAGAGAACTTAAGTGGTACAGTTGCTTTATCAGCAGAAGCTAAGATGAGTTCGTAGAATAAATCAAAACTCCTATATTACATGTTGCTTCTGTTATTTTATTATATTAAAATTATTTAGTATATCTCTCCTATCTTCAGTGATATTTAGTGCAGGTTCGTAAGGTGCCGATCAATCTATCGTGTGTCTTTTGGGGTTTTGTTTATATTTATATGCTTTGTAAATATGTCTTCAGCGAGTCGATAGGTACCATCAATCTATTATAGTGTCTGAAAGATTACTAGGTTTTGAATGATTGTTCTAATTATAGTTTAAAATAAACGTTCTTAACAAGAAACAACAAATCAAATGTATCAGTTCTTGATTTTGTTCAGTGCATTTTCGACCGTTTCGTCTCAGTCAAGTTCTTTTACCCCAAGGGATACCAGCGCTACCTTACTATTCTTTTTTGAACGTGTTTTAAAATACCTACCATTTCTTACCGTCGTCAAATTTCATCAATTCGAAACTGTTTTGAGTTTATGATCGAAAAGAATCATTCGAAGTTTGAATTCAGAACTCGTAGTCCGGGAGCCCGTGTCAAAAAAAACCGACTCATTTCATACAAAGGTTTGGGCATATCAAATGAACATAACATGAAAAATGCACGTGTGCCAAAATATTGTCGCTGGAAAACAAAATGGTGGCCAAAAAAACTCGATTTTACTTCGGTCAAGTACACCTCTGGAAACTAGCAATCTCTCGATCTCCGACGATTGGCAATTTAATCCAGTTTGGTTTGCATTTTGGTATGCAAAAAATGTAGTAATTTTAATTTTCAGGTATGTTGTATGTATCTCTCCTCTTCTTAAAAATCCAAGTTTTCGACCTCATCCTTTTTGTGCGTTTTTCTCTATCTTGAAAAACCTTTAAGAAGAAACTTTTTTTCAGTTTTTCCAAAATAACTCGCCAGTGCATTTAAGGTAAACCTTTATCATTTAAAACCAGTAAAATTGACTAAAGTAATTTAGTTGGAGAAAGAATGGGCCCAAATATAATATTTTTTAAATAATATATAGTTGTGCACTATGAATAATTTTTGTTTGTTATGAACTGTCATAAATAATTTAATAGTTTCGTTTGAAATAAGCGTTTTTTTTTCTTTAATTTAATTTACGATAAAAATATGATTTAAGACAAATAAGTATAGGTAAAATAATCACCGTTAAGAAAAGAGAAAGAGAGGATCGCCCTTACTGCTGTAGCCATCTTCTAATGAGAAGTCTTCTAATGACGGTAATATATCAAAAAAAGAGTTACCAAAGCAGATGGTAGTTCATTAAGAACTAAACCGGTTAGAAATATTATGAAAAAAATATCTTTGATTTGGAGGCAGGGCTTTACTGAATGAGATTAGAACGAAATCTAATCTCCTTACCTTCCGCTTTGACAAGTCTTTTCAGGATTCTATCTGGTGTAAATTATGAATATTCTTATCAAACGATTCACAAAACATATAGCACCTGCAATAGGGTTTATTAACCTTCCAGTAGGTGCGCCCAAATCCATGACAGGGGCTGGCACGTGGAGCACTAGGTGCGCCACCTCCATTTTCATCTGATTTCCTTTATATAAAACATAATTATCATATTACTTACATATTATTACTTGGTTATGAGAGGCAAACAAAAATAATAATGACATACTTAAAAATATTAATATATTGGCTTGTGCAATTACCCTTCTTTTTGATATACCATATTTTGCTCAACTATTATGACTTAGTTCCAACTAAAGCAGCAGGCTGCCATTAGTTGGGTGATAATGATATAAAATTTAAACATAATTATTTCATGAAGAATTATGCATGCCATATAATAAAAATTTTCAATATATGGAACAAAAAAAAAAAGGCATGGTATTATATATATATCCTAATTCATAAATTTGAAAAAATCCCTAAAATACACCGAAATAATAAAAACATGAAAATTTTATGAACACGTTATAAATTATTGTTAGATAAAATTAAAAATATACTGGGAAATTAAAATAAAAAATAAGTAATATCAGTTCAGTGTTCAATCTCAAAAGTTTAAAATATTTCTGCTAACGAAATTAAGAAATAATCTAATACTTACATTGGTCTTGTTTCTTCTATTAATGAATATAGTAAGAATAATATTATCCACTTGAAGTGAAATAAAAAACCCAACACGGGGATGAAAGCGGAAGTTCAACCACCGGATAAACAACGAAAAATCCCCAAGTGGCGCACTTAATCCTCCAGCGTCCCTGCTGGAAAGTTAAATTATATATTGTGCGCAGGAAAAATCTATTAGTAAATACACAGCAAGTAGATTAGATAATAGATATGCGACTCACATATTACTTAAATGCTTTCATTGACAATGCCATTCTCTTATAATTAGCCTAAGAATGGTATCAGCAGTAGTTTGAAAAACGAGATTTCTGCTTTGTGAGAGTAAGAGGTTTACATTTTTAAGAAAATAGAACCAATGTTTTTCTGACATAGTTTGTGTAATATATAGAGCAGAACCGATAACTCTTTTTTAGTCAACCCTCTCCCCAGCCGGTAACTGATGCTGAAACCCTTTTTGCCAATACATGTTTATTATTTAATAGGTATGAAGGGATAGATAAATTTGCAGCTTGGTTCTTAAGTAATTCATTAGGATTCACTGCAGGTCTAGTGAGTCAACCCTAAGAGTGTATCAGGATAACGCGCCACAATAAATTGAAACTGTGAAAGAACGGATCCAGCAGGAAGTGGTTCGAAACCCATTGGCAATACTGTGGAATGCGATGAATAACGCACAGGATGCGGTGGAAGAATGTATACGCCTCAACAGTCTGCGCGATTAAAACAGATTTTTTTAATGTTCTTCTTTCTTGTTTAAGGTAGTGAAAATGAAATTCGGAAATATCCATTGTTATTTTAATTTTATTATTTTATCGGCTTATCGAAATCTCTATTATGCCCCTTTGGCTTTTTCTGTTTTTGTATAACTTAAGATAGTTCAGATTACTTCGGATTTGATGCTGAAGTAGCCTATCTATATCTATAATACTCAATCCTAAACTTAGAAGTGTCATAATTCTTTTATTCTCTTATTCTCAGAATACAGTTCTATTGTTTACATTTGCTGCCAAGTTTAGAGATATATATTTTTTAAATATTTTTTTTGTAAAAAATATTAAATTAAAAAAGTTTTTAAATAATATTTCTTTAAAAATGTTAAAAACAAAAATCACAAAAATGTTCTCCCAAGTTTAGGGCTAATCTAGAATTCTAATCCATAAATTTGGTTTACACGTTCATATCATGAAACAATAAAATAAAATTTCCTCTTCTGTAGCATTTAATTTTCGGAGTTGAGTTACTTCTGTTCTGAAGCGGCGGGTTTTTTTTTTTTAAATAATATTGAAGAGAAAGTTGATTGAAATAGAAATTTATAATTAGGTATCTTTAATTTTAAAAATTAGTTTATTCAGATCACCTTTATATAATACCTGGAAGTGGAAAAAAACTTAGAAATCAATAATTTGTTATATTTTTAATTTACAATTATCTTGAACTATCTTCTTCATTGAATGTTACCTTTAGAAGAATACCTTTTTTGGAATTTCAGTGCTTCAAGAAATTATTAAAATATTTATTTACTTTTTATTTTTAACAGATTTTCGTACATATATTTTTTTCTTGTAGACGTCTCCTAATCAAGGTGGCATTGGCCTAATATTTCGCGGAGACCAGCCTTGTTAGGAAATTAGGACCGGGATTCGGCCCTACGATTTTTACAGTACACAGCTTCAAGATATGCTTTGATCCTGCCCAAAAACAAAACAATCTTATCTCCGGTATTCTTGGACGATAGAAGGAATGTTGTATTTGGATGAGATATAGAAGTCGACAAGGATCCGTCAGTTCATGTTGATTTCATCAGTACCATACCCTACCATATTTTAAGTTTTTTTATTTACTCTGTTATGATTTCTATGAGGTAGAATGATATGGAACATTAATAATTTATCCTGAATTGATTACCATGGCTTTTTTTTTGTTTCCATCATGCATTTTTTGTCCCCCGGTTCAGGGCTCAGGTATATCCGCTACAGACGATTCGAGTTAACTGTCTTTAACAGGTGGTGTGTTTCATTTCTCCGTCTGTTGATATCATACATAAATACGAAATCAATGTAATGATTCAACTTCAAATCGCCTTTTGTCATGTCCAACTTGATATTCATCGACATTGTATCGGAATAAAAAAAGAAAAAGAAAAAAGAAGCCGATCCTCCATCTTTATTAAAGAGAATGACACACTTATGCAGCCAGTAGCACTGCTTCGAAGCGTAGGCTTATAATGGCACGAGAGATGTTATCGAAAATGCAAATTCAACACTCGGCCCAATATGGTGTGGGCTCGTATTAAGATTTATCTACCCCCACTTATCTGTATGATTGTCTGTCTCAACTGACACCGATAACATAGATAAGAGCGAAAATTCGTGTTCAGTAATAAATGGAACGACCTCCGGTGAGTCGAATTTAGATTCGTGCCGGGCTCGTCTATGGTGAAATCGGAAATCGTTTAACCGTACCGACGTTTCACATGGCAGGGTCTTAAACTTCGTTATTGGTCTGAATGAAATATATACATTTATAGTCTGTATGCGTGCATCGCTCATCGACATATACATATGTAAAAACATATAGTAATTCTAAATAATATATGTATAAATATAAAGGATGACCTCTATCATATGTACCACCCACATATTTCTTATAAAGAAAAATAAGCAAAAAACAATTTTAAATAAAATATATCCATAAAATATATCAGTGTTATGTGTCTTTTTACCTTATTGACCAACATATTTAAATAATAATAATAATAATAAATCTAATGCGGTGCGCGCATCGCTCAACTTTCAGTTCTCACCCTGCTTTTAAACAAAGTTCAAATGTTTTCATTGGAATTCCATTTAGTTTCCATTAAATAATATACAAATAAAACTTATTAATTACAACAGTTGTCACTCTCCATTACCTTAATATCTTTAGTGTCCCAACGGTCTATTATACATCTATAAACTAATACTAATTACTAACCAACTAAACTAACAAACTAACTAATTACTAATATTATATTCGAAAATTTGTTTTCTATCTGGGAGAATATTTCTCTATTTTCCTTCTTTAGTTAATTTTCAAATTCTTCCATTCTTTATATTTATCCGGCATATACCTACCTTAAATATGTAATTTCAGTTTTGCACTTTTTGTTTTTGAGCTAGGCTGCTCATATGTATGTACATACACACAGACCATTTTGTGAGACTTGCTTATTTGGACTATATGTATCGTACCTATAACTTGTATTTCCTTTGAAAACTCGGATTCGAATTTTTTCACGATCCTAATACTTTCCTTTAGTATATATTTCATATAGGATGGACCGATAGAAACAGTGGCGTATCCAGGGGAAGATCAGGATCATATACTTCCCAACGAAATTTTTAAAAAATATGATTTTCATGTAAATTTTGAATTCTGAGAAATAATTTTTGATTCTATTTTCATTCTTATCCTTAAAACTTACGCCCTATTTGGCGTAGATCTTCTGCTTAAAATATCGAAACCGTCGATTTCTTATACTTTATCTAGTAATATTGACAGTTTTAATGTTGTCACGGAACATATAGAAATCTCTTAGAAACTAGTTACCTACTGAAGGAAAACGACATATAATAACGGGATGAGACCTCCAGAAACATGAGTGTGTCTGTGGGTGTTTTTTTTTGTGTGTGTGGGTGTGTCAATAGATGGATGTAGCGATGTAGAGTGTCGTTTTTGAGATACTGCAATCTTCGGAAACTAGTAACATAGTTGACATCCGTATGATGATATAGAAGGATCAATCTAATTAGGAATTGATAAATTATTTGCCACTTCTATAAATTTGTTTTATTGAAAACTAGTTTCAAATGTTACATATTCATCTTCAGTTCTAAAAACATACAAAAAATAAGCAATTCAAAATATAGTTTGGTATTATTATACATATTAAATTATACATATTAAATTCCGGATAGCGCAAAATTAATATCATTCGACGTCACAAATCTTTTCACAAGCATCCCACCACTAGAAACAATAGAAATTTTAGAACAGTTAATCTTCCGATCGAATCTATCACCGCCAGAAAAACTAGATCTTTACAATTTGATGTCTATTTGCATAAACCATAATTATTTTCAATTTGATGGAAAATTCTTCAAACAGGAAGAAGGCTTACCGATGGGCTCCCCTCTCTCACCCCTTCTGGCACATTTATTTATGGACAAATTAGAATAAAAAATCCTTGACCCAAACAATTCTCAACTAGCTCAACATATCATGTACTGGTATCAGTATGTAGATGACATTATATGCTTATGGTCTGGTACGACAAGACAAATAAATAATTTTTTAAAGGAAATAAACGAAATTCACCTCTCGATTAAATTCACAGTAGGACTGGAAAAAAAAAACAAAACCATAAACTTTTTATATTTATAAATCTCAGTAAAAAACAAACATCATGAATTTGGAATTTACCGGAAACCCACCCACACGGATGTCGTTCTAAACAATGAAGCTAGGAGACTGATAGCACATAAACTCGCAGCCTTTAATAGCATGATTTACCGCCTTTCGAACGTACCATTAAATGAAAAGAACTATAATAAAGAAATTGAAATAATATATTCCATAGCAAAAAATAACGGGTACAATAAAACCACTATCAATAATATTTAAAAAAAAACAAATACAAAAAAAACAATTATTGATATCTATTCAACAACCCCCGAAGATAGGCCCATCCCGCAACATTATTTTTTGATTCCATATTATAGCCCTATATCTACCAAAGTCGGAAATGAATTGAAAAAACTAGGGTTAAACCCTGCATTTAAAATAGAAAAAACCCTATCCTCATATTCCTCTTCTAAAGACAAAATAGACCCTTTCCAAAAAAGCGGAGTATACGAACTAAAAGAAATATCAATTGGAGAAATACCAATATGTATGTACTAATTAATAAAATAATATTATGAAAAAAATAAAATATAAGAATAGTAAATAAATTTAAAAAAAACATTAATAAGCTTGGTAAAATTAAACTTAACGAAAACAAAATACTAGAGGATTTTATCTACGATGTTAAAGAGACGTCCTCACCTAAAGCAGCTAAATTCTGCAAAGTTCAAGGACCAACCAATAATATTATCTAAATCAAAGTTTAGTCGGGAAGGGTTAGGAGATGAAAATATCTTTGTTTAATTTAAATAAATATTAATATACATACTGTTGATTTAAAAAATAGACTATTGAAGATGTAAAAGTATTTGCTTTATGTTTTTTTTTTAAAATACACATTTACCAGATATTTATTTTGGAAGAAGCTCTACCTTGGTACATTGTAACTTGTAATTTCTTAATTACAAGTATTAGTAGTAATTCCTTAATTTACTGCAAGGATTTAATTATTAAATTTTACTATTAAACGTCATATCAGAGAATGTTCGGAACGCTAGCCCTTAAACTCGTAGGTAGCAATCATCAGCTTGGATGTAGGGCAGTAGATGAGACGCATTCCTATCCCTCGAGACTCAGGCACCACAAAGCTGAAATACCGTTTTAACGACAGAATGATAACTTTATCATTTTTTTTTTCTAATTTTTCTCAACAAGGTCAGGCCATATTGATAATAGCTTTTGCGGGACAAGCTAGTTTTACTTCATCTGTTTTAAAATGTATCGTGAATATTCATCCAGATGTCCTAATAAATTTACTTTTATCTGTTTATGTATAGTATGTATCTCATTTAAAATGATTCAAAAAAATGTTTGATACTTTCAAAGAGTTAAGTAGTTGAGTGGGTAAGGCACTGAATTTGAGCCGTGGTTCGATTCTGGTGTCGGGAACCTCCTGGGGTACACCCAGTCTATATAAAGCGGGTATGCTTAATTAAGGTGGGGGCTTAACTCTGGTGATTTTGCGTGTATGCTGCCAAACCTCCAAAATTTGTGTATATATATATATATATATATATATATATATATATATATATATATATATATATATATATATATATATAATAAATACATAAAAAAATTCATGAAGTCCCTGATTTCACAGTTGTATTCACGCACTATTTTTTAACACTGTTAAATCTTTTTTGAGTTTTATCGCAATTGTTGACTTGAGTAAATTAGCAAACCCTCGCGGGGATACTTGGCCTGTATACGAGTATGTGGCCAGAAGACAAACAATGGTCTTATTAGTTAAGGTGTTAAAGACTTTAGAAATTATAATAAAAAAATATTTATTTGGCACGATGGTTTCATTAGTAATATCAATCACAAACATTTATTTATTCAAATTGATGTAAGGTTATAAATGGTTATAACAAAGCTGTGTCAGAATTAATTTCGATCTTCCCACTCATGCTAGATAGGTTGGTAAACTGCAGGATGACCCGTCCTTCCGGCTCTAGTTGGATTTCGTAAGGACGTTAAACCTCAATAAACAACAACTAACTTCTATCAATTGTGTTAATATATTTTTTTTTGTGTTAATAGTTAATGTTTATCAACATACTTGACACAAGTTATGACTTTGTTGAACGGATACATTTCGTCTCCATTACTACTTGTGGCCTGAGTTCAGTGAGTGTCATAATAAAAATCTACTGGAAAATGAAAGAAGATACTTCTCATATATTCTCAAGGCACATTTCCTATTACCATACAGTAAATATTAATAAATTAAATCAGATCTATTTATTTTTTTAAAGGTTTAAGTATACCTTTTTTTTTTGAAAAATAAACTTTATTCTAGAAATAGGTCCCTTAAGAATAACAAGTATGTACAAGTAAAAAAAATAACAGAAAAAATGTCTGGCCAAAGACTACATCAATAAAGGTCAATTAATATAGCATTTCCACGTCAATTGTAACCTTTTCCAAATCAATTGTCACCTTTTCCATTTCAATTGTAACCCTTTCCAAATCAATTGCCACCTTTTCCAATTCAATTGTAACCTTTTCCATTTCAAATGAAACTTTTCCATTTCAATTGTAACCCAACCGGACATGTAATAATTCAATATTATTCATTTTATTATTGAAAAATAATTATTTTAATTACATTAATGACTTTTGAAATAATTTCAGCATATTCTTTCGACATTTATTTCGTTTATAAGATAATTGATATTAAATGCTAATTTCAAGTAGGTAGTTTAAATTTTTTAAATAAAATTGTCGTTTATTTATTTTTAAATATTTATTATTTTTATTTGTTTAGTGGAGGAGGGTGGATTTCATCGATTTGGTGATCGTTCATAAGGTTTTCGAAGTTGTTAATGTCAAATTTACTATCGAAATTTTATTCGGCCATGAGTGTTTCTACTTAAATATTCGTTTTCAAAATTCTTCGGTATTGGCATCGTTTACTAGGTTTTCAAGGGCGCTATTTCCGCCCTGAGTTAAAAGAACATTAAAAACAAATTCTCACTTCTAAACAGAATTTCATTCAACAGTATAAAAATAATGAAATAATTCACAGAGTTAAAACTTAGTATGATAATTGAAACAATAATTTACAACTAATCAAGATTTTGATCTTGAATTACAATTTCATGATTAGACAGCGTCTTTTTGGCAAGTGAGGAGGTGTTGAAAAAGGTGGAACTTGAATGAAGGGAGAGAAGAAGAATGTCGGATATTAGAAGGGAGGGAATTCCAAATACTTATTTAATCTGATGCCGTAAATTTTCTTTCGATACGGGTAAAGTATCTATAATTATAGGTAATATCCAATGATTCGATTCGATAGTACCAGTATCGGAATGTCAAAAGTTTTCCTAGGTCCTTAGGCAAAGCTTTCCCAAATGTCTTTCAGTAAAGTAATATTTAGAAGTGTCGGTGTTTGTGAAAAAAAAAAGTTAATGGTTACACCGGTTATTTTACCTTCAATTAAAACTGATCGGTTTTATCCGATGTAATTAATCGGATTTTAGAAAACCGGAGAAAAAAACGGTTATTTTAAATGAAATAGCTTCCCATCAAAACATTTTTTAATGGCATCACAAATAACTGATCCTTTGAAAGACCTTTAATTCAAATAAATTACACATTGTTCTTCAATAAATAACCTAAAATACCTTTACACGAGTAAACAAACAACGAAAACCCTGGAAATAACTGATTATTCGAAATACATTTGATAATACTTGGTGTGCTTTACCAAAATCATTTATAAATATGAGCCCGTGAAAATGATAGTTGTGTCAGGTTTACTTATTTTTCGAGAAAATTAATGTTTTGTATACATGCTTATTAAATATTACGAAAGCAAGATAGAACGGAATATAATAATTCTAGTCAATAATGTTTTAGAGTTTGAAAAAATAAGTTATGCAAGTTTTTATGTTTATTTAATAATTTGTTTTAACGGGCTCAAATTGACGTCACATATATTCATAATCACGATAAAAACCGACGAGAATCATAGTAGCGTTAGTCAATTTTTGCAATTTTAAGAAAATTATTGTTTTGGAAATTTTCTTTTTAAGCATTACCAAAGTGAGATAAAATGGAATAATGGCTCTATTCCAGCCACTAAAACTTCAAGACTTAGTAAAATTAGTTGTCCAAGTTTAGTTGCTAGCAATTTTTTTACGTTTCGAGTTCGGCAATTTTACGTTTTTTTTTAAGGCTGCAGAGTTATAATTAAATTTTTAGCATTTTTTTTCATGTTTAAAAATCGGTTTTTGGGATTCAAAAAAAATTTAAATACTATAGAACCTAACATTCAATTATCAGCAGTTCTTTCATATTCCAAGTTCAGTAATGCCAATTTTTAAGAAAATAACAAACTGAAAGACTTGAGTAATAATTGAGAATGGGAATGAGAAAGACAATGAGTAATGATAAACTAAAAAGAACTTTGTGAACTCCAAAACCGCTACTGCGTTACTGGCGAACGTGAAATGAACAATGGAAATTTAGTTGTAGTTGTAGTCCCCGTAATGGTGTGACTTTGCCAAGGTGGTATTAGCACAAGTGGCTTAGAGTTTGTATAGTTTGATCAAAAGGTCTTTTTTTTCTTTTTTTTTACAAAATTTATTTTCGATCGGTTTTTTGGATTTAAAAAATTTATAATCATAAATGGAAAAAAAAAACACGAAAAAAAAATTTACATTTCGCATTCTCTACGGTGAAAAAAGACAGAATAGTATCACGGAAGCATTAACATAACGAAATTGAAAATGTAGTTAGCGACAATAAAACAAATTTGGACTGCTTTTGTTGCCTTGAGTATTGTAGCTGGGCAGTTGTGATCCTCTGGTAGAGAAAGCGATGGGCGGAACCGAGGATAAGATTAGATAGACCTAGGCAGGTATAGAACCATCTCCACAACCATGGTATTGATATACCATACGTATCTCAGTCTTGTTACACCCTAAAAAAAGGCACAACAACCATGTTAAAAAGTATCACTCTTCGGCTTTTGTGACCTCATTGAGCACTATATCTTATGGTCACATCCAATTTCTCAACCTTAGAGCCAAGGATGTCTTTGTACCTATTTTATTTACGAATTCTTCTCTTTTACACCCGATATATAGGACCTAAAAATATTCAAAATATAGCTTATGCTCCACATAAACGTTTGAGTTTTTTTATTTATTTTCTATTTCCTCACTACCGAAGGTAGGGAAGCTTTGTACAATATTTGTGTAGGAAATGAAAAAAAATATCCTCAGAATCGAAAATTTCCACGTTTTACGTTTTATTCATCAAGAAACAAATTTGGTCTCCTGTCAGTCTGCTTGTCTATCAAATCTATGGAAAAGAATAACACCCTACTACCATCAATCCGATTTTGATGAAATTTTTAGAGATGATGTGAGTTTTTATCTGGACGGTCTCATATCAATGTTATCCAATTTTATCTTTCTGTTTTTAGCTTTCTTGGCACACCTATATTTCGAAAAGGTCAGATGTGGCCCAAAGTTTGAGGAAAGATGGGGATAACTATAATAATGGTTTATTATCAATTTATTAAATTTTGTTCTCTAATTTCGCTTACGCATCCACAAACATATTTTCCTTGACACGCTTATATTTCAAAAGCTGTTCTTCCTATTTGGCCTAAAATTAAAGGAAAGTTGGCTATTAGTTTAGAAATTGTCCAGTATCGTTTTTATTAAATTATTTTGAGTTAGTACTTTCGTTTACGGATCCGCAAACGTATTTACCTTGGCACAGCTATGCTTCGATTTGGTCCAAAGCTAGAGAAAAGTTTGGAATTAGTGTTAAATTCGCCCAGTATCAATCTCGTCAAATTCCATCAACTACTTTCGCTTATGCATGCGGAAACGTATTTTCCTTGACACGCTTATACAAGTATTTCAAAAACGGCTCGGCACCTGTTTACTATATTTTTATACCGTAAAAATTGAAGGGGTGTCTTAGTTTCACCTTTGACAATTTTTATTATAAAATAGAAGATTTTTCATTTGAAAACCTTAAAATTTACCTATTTTTTGTTTATTTACAATTTAGTAGAGGCAGGGATACTGAACAGAAAATATTGTACATTTTATGCTCTTTAGCTCTTTATTTAAATTTTTTTTTTCAAAAACCAAGGAGCTAGAGAGTTTAACGCAAACCTCTGTAAAATACAAAATAGCCTGACGCACCAGTACAAAATGGGCGCTCAAAAAAAAAAACTGAACTTCTTAAGACTAATGAATATCTGTTTTCAACTCTCTGAATATAAGTAAAAAATAAATAAATTTTGTCTGAAAGCTTTCCAAATTAAAGTGGTTGATTTGAAATGGATTGGCCCTTGCATGATTTCATTTGTTTATCAGGACGATCCATTTGTTCATTACTTTGAATCACCTCTATCGGATATGAAGAAAAATTTTCTATCTGTTGTACCCTATTCTAGAATATCTTTCATCCAATTCTAGGAAGGAAATATAGATGAAATTGAGTCGTGAGGTTGTCAAGTAGCGATAATTGAATTTCTTTCCCTGGCCAGCACGTATTCCATTTGAGGTCTAACCTCAGCCGGAGTCTACTGTATTGCCTCGAAAACTCGAAAATTGTATAGCGTTTTTAAATATTGTGCAGGATTTAACCATTGAGAAACTTTATTTACATTTATTTCAAAGCAACTGGTGTTACATAAATTTTGAATTTCTATCTTTGTTTAATTTTGTATTTTCATCTATCTTAGTGCTCATATATTTGTTATATATCACGTATTTGAATAATCTTTATTTAAATATGATATATAAATTGTATTTTTATCTTATTTTCTAAAAATAATATTTACTTTTTAAACATTCAAAATGTGATGTGAGTAATATACAAATATGATCTTTAGCATAATTGGTATAAATAAGCAAATAAATATAATTTTTTTAAAAATCATTTTTAGACTTAAAGAAAAAAAAAAGAGATAAGCATAAATAATCTAACGAGATAAAGTACAAGAAAAGAAAGGAGAATAAAAATTATATAGAAAGAATTTGGTTGACTTAGATACCATTACAGGCAAATATAATCAGTATTAATATTTAAATATTAACTTATTTCTTTTTTTTTATAAAGGATAATTTTTATTTGAATTTATGTTAGATATCAAACAATAATCAAACGTCATTAGCAATGTCAATTTTAAAATCTAATATAATGGTTTGACCTTATCATATCATTTGCTTTATACATCATCGAATAAGGTCTCCAAACTTCAATAGAATCTTATCCTTATCCCTCAGCACAGTTCTCATCTAGCATCTACTTCATCTAGCTGCACGCATCCCTGTAATCCTCTTAGAAGTTTGAAACGGCAGTGGTCCCGTATCTTCTGTACACTCGAGTTCTGGCAACGGCCAGATTCTCTACTCAAGTCCTCAGCTTCTGTGGCTATAGCGCCCTCACTCAGTCTCCAATGTTTTTCAATACCGGTTGCGCGGTTGAAAGGGAAGCGCTGGGGATCTTCAGGAGTACCGATTTTCTCTCCACAAGTGGTGGAATAAGCTTGGTTCGAGGTACCCCAGGCTGAATATTCTATGTAGATATGGATGTTTATTTTATTTTGACTATATTTATAAAATAGTAGACTGTAATAATAAAGAAAACTAAAATAATTTTAGTTTTATTTATTTGTTTTCTTCGTATTTATTTCGATATTATTTAATTTATTGATATTTTCTGTTAAGATGACATAAATGAATTGTTTTAGTACTATTAGTTGATGTCCTTAATTGAGACATATTGTTGTATTTGACATTAAAAACAATTTTTCTGTCTCTCTCTCTCTCTCTCTCTCTCTCACTCTCTCTTTTTCTCTCTCTCTCTATCTATCTATCTATCCATCTATTTATCAATCTATCTATCTATCTATCTATGTATCTATTTGTATATTTATAAATACAATGCCTTTTTATGATACCACCTTGGTTTTATTTTATTTTATGTAGAATATATGATAATAAAATAGTTACGGAAACGCTTAAACATTTATTGTGGGTAGGAGAATATATTAAAATATTAAAAAAAAAAATCAGATAATACAGTTAGCTTAAGAAGTCCAAACGAAATTGTTAGGACTCTAGGATTCTTTAGAAAATGAGTTGTTCCCTGGATGATGTGGTCTAGTGTAGCGGTTAGGAATGTAATTAGCCTTCCAAAGCCTGTTCCATGTTCACCCAGAATGGCCGACATCGATTATACCGCCTTCCAAAACAGAATCTGGATATGCTTACAACACCTCCGACCTCAGGCTAGGATCTAAAGGGATCTTGAACAGTTTATTACAAAATACTTGAAATATGGTTGCTGTCATATGCCATAAAAATATTTTTTTGGTATGTTCGATTTCCTAAGCCACTTATACATATATTCCTGCTTCATCAATGTTTTTAATTGTTAAGTAAACAGCTATTTCAGTACACCATATAAGACATCTTTCGCCCATATCTCACCTTACTGTTCCATATCTACAAGACTGTTCACTCAAGGTTTATTGCATTTGATTTTGGGGATAGCCCTGAAAAATTTTTATTTACGTTGACATTGTTTATATATTTATACATGGGTTTTGATATTTGATCCCTGGTTTTAAGTATTATTAATTTAAAAAATATATTTTAAAAAATGGATCTTTGATGTATATCTGTTCAATAGAAGTAAATGAGTTTTCTTACTGAGTGAGATCATTTTGAACTGCGAAATGTTTGATTGTTCATTTATTTTTTATCAAACAAAAAGTATTATTTATTTTTTTTTTTTATGCCTTTATCCCACTAAAGAAGAATAAAAAATTAAGAAATAAATAGCAAATGAATTACTATTTATACTGCGAGGTCTGACTGACTCCATTTGGGGTTCCCTGGTTTAATGCTGTGGCTGCTCGCCCATCATCCATCCTTATTAGGGAATGATTCACATAATTAATTAATCGTTGTCGTCATACTTTGTTACTAAAAATAAAGAACCCTTTTCAATGATTCAGGGATATGCAGTGACTATTCCAGACATACGAAAAACGCAAAGAGTTTCGAAAATAAAATCTAGGATGGAGACAGAAGAAAAATACAATTCGTTATTCAGCGAAAATATATGAATAAATCAAATGAATAAAAGGCTTAGCCATCCCGAAGGTTCTATGCCGATTCCACCAATCGCTGTTTACTAACCGCCCTCCAACGACCCCTGCCAATATGCAATTTTGAAAGGCTAGCATAATCATCACTTCTACGCCTCGGACGTTTATCTGTAGGTTCAGAGATAATTAACTTCTTAGGAATTCATTATTTTCTAAGTACCACAACATTACTTTTGTCCCAATAATACCTCAACACTACAGCCCATTTCAACCGCCACAATGCTGTTACATCAATCATATTAACAGGGTGCATGCTCCGATGCAATTCCGCTTCATTCCGACTCATCCTTCTTCGGGCCAAGTATTCTACGCATAACTTTATTTTCGAAGACCTTAAGGCGTCTTTCATCCTAGAAACTACTTGAATAAAGGACTTTTACAGTTGTCTTAATATTACAAGTTTGGTTTGGAACTTCTTTTTCTGAAATCTCAGATTGAATCATTTGTCCGATTCAAAATCAGCATGGATTTTTTTTTTTTTAAATAGGCATAAAAAGTGGTAACATTACCTATTGCTTATTTGATTTTGATTTTTTAAATGTTCAAGGTTTTGTCGCAATCATTTTCCCAAAACTTCTTCTTCCCCGCCTGAAATTACTGAACTGAATTCCATGGAAATTTGTAGGATTAGTTTTTTTAAGAAGAATATATTATTTGAATTTAATGAAAAGAAGAATTTAAGAATATTAAGAAATAAAGTGTTTGTACAAAAAAAAAAAGTATGAAAATATCAAAATGTATAGAATATATATATATATATATATATATATATATATATATATATATATATATATATATATATATATATATATATATTTATATAAATACATATATTCTATAAAAGTATTATATTTTATATATATATATATATATATATATATATATATATATATATATATATATATATATATATATATACATATATATATATATTTATATAAATACATATATTCTATAAAAGTATTATATTTTATATATATATATATATATATATATATATATATTTATATAAATACATATATTCTATAAAAGTATTATATTTTATATATATATATATCACTGACGGATCGTGACATTTTCTTTTGACAATCAAGATGTTAGGGTGTTTGTAGGAGCATATATGCATGATTGACGATATTCGCTGATGTTGACTTCTACCCTAATAATTTCAATTAATTCACTAATAATACAAATAAATTATTCACTGCACTTCATTAATACCTCTACCTACGCAGTGCTAGTTTTATATTTTTCTGTTATGCCATTTTTAATGATAATTACTATATCTGATACTCTGTCCTCGAGTTGACAGATTCCTACTCCTTACATGCATTTATTTGATGGATGACATACTTCTGTTGTTATTGAGATTGACATTTGATTTCGAATTCATGCCATGCGTAAGGGTACTATCGTTTCCTTTAGAAGAAATAAAGTATCCAACTGAACTACTAAACAAGGCAGTAAGTTCTTGTGTAAGGAGCTGTATAAAAAAAAGCTTACACACCGCACCAGTGGAATGAGGGCATTTCATGCTTGCTTCGCAAAAAGAGGGGTAAATTGTTTCAACGACCAAGGCATTACTTTTTTACACTGTGTTTATAAACTACTCTGCAACGTCCTGAATAAAACGTTATTATTATAGCATCTATGCTATAAACGTGCAGTAGAAAGACAGAGGATATTCAGGACCGTATCAATTTTATCAACACTGAAGGGCAAATTTTTATAGAGGTTCTTCATAAATTTTAGATTCCAGTGAAGATCATTCGTCTGGGTTAAAATTTTTAATTAAGGAAACATAAAAATATCGACGCCCTTTTAGTGATTCATTAAAAACTGGAACAGTTGGTTTGATCAGCTAGTTGTTGTTGGTGTCGGGAGAGAGATGTGCTGGGATTTCAAGGACGCTGCTTTACCCTTGCACATAGGGTTGAGAACGGTTTCCGGAATCCTCAGACCGAATGTGCAAATATTGTATATATGTATAATGGTGATTAATGTCTTTATTTTATAATTATATTTTAATTCGACTTACTACTATTTTACTCTTATCTTCTTTACTTTTCATTATTATTATTTATGTATTTGATTGTGTTTTTTTATGAATGTAAACAA
Organism: Rhaphigaster nebulosa; assembly: GCA_948150685.1. Classification (NCBI taxonomy): domain Eukaryota; kingdom Metazoa; phylum Arthropoda; class Insecta; order Hemiptera; family Pentatomidae; genus Rhaphigaster; species Rhaphigaster nebulosa. The sequence continues at coordinate 140,215,301 of OX411307.1, forward strand.
TCACCACTAAGGCAATGTTGCACAATTATGGCATATTGTAATATTTGTCTATAAACAAGTTAAAAAAAAAATGATTGGTTCTCTGGAATTTCCATTTGATTAGTACATCTTTTAGCGGTCTGTTAGATTTCTAGAATTGCTCCTATACATATTTGAGAGGAAAGTCTAATTAAGTTATCTTGGTTTCTAGCCTACTTTCCAAATGATATTTTTATTCAAGTGCAATAGGTTCTATTCAGGACAACGGTAAAGATTTGCTTGTAGAGAAATAACTGTTGAAAAAAGATCGCGCCCATGCTGAGCATTGATCTGACCTTTACTCACCTGAATTTTGATACCGTTTAAGTCTGATGTGAATGAACTCCTGGTATTTCAGAGCCTCCTAGAATTGGTTATGTGAACATAAACAAATACTTCAGTGGGTAGTATTTTTCAGGCTTATAGTTTAACAATAGTTTAAAAAGCTTATAGTACCAAAGAAGTTGCTTCAAGGAGATGTAAAGTGGATGAACGTAGGGGCTCAACGCTTTGATGGTTTGGGGCTATTGGGAATTAGGCCATATTGAAGAGACAAAGAACTAACGAAGATTGTTGCGGGAAAGTAAAATGAAATTCGGAAAACTAAAAAAAATCGTTTTATTATTTTTAAGCTTTCTTATGACTACCAATTTTAAAACCCAAATAATTGTAACAAGCGTTTATATATGATATTTGAATTTATGAAAACAACTGAATACCTATTTTATTAATATAACATTTTTATTATGGCAACAACAATAAAGTTTTTATTTTATTTCGTTCTTATGCATACAGAATTAATTTTATTTAAATTACTTGAAATTTAAATTATTAGACGACCTTAACTTGGTGTCTTAACTGCTTTATTACAGAATATAATTCCTTAGAAAACTTCCGTTTATAGTTTACTGAAAACATGATATTCTTAATGTTTTACCTGGTCATCCTCGGAGATTAAGGATCGACACGTAATAGGTCACCAGGTCAAGAGTGAAGGAGATCTAGATGCTTCATGGAATCTACAAGACAACCGCCATGCGATCGTTTTTTTATGCCATTGGTGACGCTGTTTAAAAAAAAATAAAAATAAAAGAGCATTAAACAAAAGGGTAGGTCTATAGTTACGATTAAGATTGAATAGTCTTTACAAAGAAGGAAGAGGAAATAGAACCCATAACGAACGGGATATAAAAGGTAAAGAAATGTGAAAAGAACCTTGACAATGATACCTGCAGAAACGGATCGCGCCTTGGGTTAGAAAAAAAAGTACTGTAACGATGGGAAAGCTCATATGAGAGATAAAGGCTATTAATCTTTCAAAATTTGTATTGGCGATGGTTAGATCTGTCCATGGAAGAGTATCGCAGAAATGGATCATGGAATGATAATCTTTGTGTTTGTTATCTTGAATGTTGGTTATCAGATCACTAATCTCAGAAACTGGAGTGGAAGTAATGAGCTCTAACGTCAAAGATTTCATGAACCTTAAATTTACAAACTCGCGCCTTTTTTTTTTTTTTTTTTTTTTTTTTTAATCTATACCTACAAACGAAATTCATATTTTTATTTTTCCCAGCCCTTGGGGAACATATTTTCACTTAGTAAAATGCTCAGATTATGCGTCATTAATAATAATAACAGGATAATAATAATAATTTTATTCGATTTTTTTTTTAATTTAGGTACTGTTTTTTAGTATAACTATTTTAAATGTTATCGTATTTCGACATTTCACAGTGTTTCATTGGCATAGTAAGCCATAGGTCTCCGCTTGTACTTTTGTACTTCTATTATGAAACAGTGGATACCTATAAAGTAAAGCACAAGTGGTCCTGGGACACGCTGTGAAATGTTGAAAAACGATAAAACACGATTGAATAAAATTATTCTTATCTAATGGCGATAAATAACCTGTAACCTTAGTTACAGTACTTTTCCCACTTGTAATTGTGGCCCTGGATTTACCTGCAGACATAAGATAGAAAGTGCAGTTTTCTTGAATAAAAAACACCAAGGCTGAACATAAACAGTTTATGAAGGAATGAGATGGTTCGGGAGGTGGTCAAAAAATGTAACACAAATAGTAAAAACTATTTATTAAGGATCCGACGTTTCGACCCACTTTGCTGGTCTTCTTCAGGGCTTGAAGCTCAGAGGGAGGAAGAATGACTTTGCCAAAGTCATTCTTCTTCATCATTCTTCTTCGTCATTCTTCTTCATCTTTTGGCAAAGTCATTCTTCCTCCCTCTGAGCTTCAAGCCCTGAAGAAGACCTGCAAAGTGGGTCGAAACGTCGGATCCTTAATAAATAGTTTTTACTATTTGTGTTCCATTTTTTGACCGCCTCCTGGACCATCTCATTCCCGATTGACGAACGAGTTGTGTTCTTAGGTACATCACCTTACAGTGTCCGAAGGTATCATTTTGTATTCTCAAGGGGATAATAAGAGGTAGCTTATGATTTCGATGACTTCAAAATCAAAACTAAATTATCGAAACCTTGATATTAAATTTGTACTAAGACAAATAATTGTAAGAACATTAGAAGCGAATAAAAGATGAGATGCATATTTTTTTAATTTAACCTTCAGAAAAAACTTCCCACGGTTTCCTATGTGCAACTAAGCATCTCCAGTTTACATCCACTAGGTACCGCGACCTTACATTCCCTCCTGTCTCCAAATTTAAAAATGAAATGTTCATTGGTACAACTGTCCTTAGGTACTGCGCTCTTCTTTACCATTGCTTTCGTTGAGAAACACAGTGCCAAACAAAACATTTTAGTTATCCAATACCACACTGTTACTAGACCATTATCAACTTCCGAAGTCAGCCATAATTAGACTCACATCCCTGTCATTGCAACGACGAAATGTTAGTATTAATACAAGTGCCCCTGTGATGAAGAAATCTTTTAAACACCCGTTTGAAATGATATACCTAACCAAGTTTAATCCCATCGACTCATGCTACCTTCATCCTATCCATTATTCATGAGATGTTATTACTCTAGAAATGGACTAAGGCTCGATGCCGAACCACCTACGACACATCCCATCGTTTCCCAGGTGAAATCAGATTTGAGCCCTCCCACTGACTTCTCGTCCGATCCACTGGTCACTTTGCCTTCGCTCTAGCATTCTTTAGGCAGATAATGTAGCTTGTCTATGTCGATTTTTGTTGTTTTACGGATACGTCATATTTTGTAGATGGAAGTCTTGTATTTTGCTTTCACCTTGTAACTAAATATTCGGTTTTTTTATATGAGTTAGTTATCACGTTTTTCATCAATAAAAACCGATGATGATAGGTAAAGAAAATGTTTATTAAATTTAAGTTTATAGATAAATATTATTTAGAATGTTATGACGTAACATATTCAGCACTGACCAATGGTCGTTTTTAAGGAGCCTGTTTTTAACTGTTTTCACTTTTTGATCTGTTGTTTTTGTTTATTATTTGTTTCATGATAAATAAATACAATAGATAAATGAGTAAAGTATGTTACTATGTATTGTTTTTAGCCTTTTTGTCGATTTAAAATAAAATCTGGTGCGGCGCCCGCATCACACAACTTTCACTTGGCACCCTATGAAAATTATCCATATTTAAAATTTTTTTTAAAGAATCCACGTAGACATGACATGGAATATTTTCATCAGCATATACTTCTTCACGTCTTCTCTCACAAAAGTACAATAAAATAGTTTTTTAAACTATTGCAGTCCGACAGGACATTGCAGTATATATTTTGGTTTGTAAAGCTGAAAATAAATTTTAAAAGTTTCGATTTAGTTTCTATCGAAATTCTATTTAGTTTCCGTTAAATAACCTAAAAGTTGAAATTATTAAATACAACAATAACTTAAGTTTATGGGTTTTTCGCCACTCTCGCTTATCTTCTACGGCTTTATATTTTAGGTATTAATTTTTCTAAAATCTTTGGATTTCCAAAAGTGTATAATACACCTATATTGCTACTATTATTTCCGGAAATTTTTTTTGAACCTGTGAAAATATTTATCCTATAGTCAATTATCAAAATCTTTTATAGTTTATATGTATCCTTTTTTTTTTCTTTCTGCTAACAATGGGCGACGGCTAATTATTTCAAATAAACAAAATTAAAGGTACTTTTAGAGGAATCCATTTTTAAAATTAGGCAATTAAGCCCTGCCAGACTATTTCGACAGGGATAAGGCCTAGCTAATATTAAAAACAATTTTATTGTAAATTTATATAACGAGTTTGATCAAAATTTTTAGAGCCTTTTTCGATAAAACTGTGATCAAAAATATAAAGCGGTACTTTTGAGAAACCGATTCATTTATAAAAATTCGAGTGTATATAAACAATTCATATGTTTTTTTATAATTCAATTGTTTTAATTATTATACGGTATTCGGTGACAATATTTCACGTTACCTTACAAAAATCGATTAGGATTCTGCATACATCAGAAATTGTTCTAGTGCTTGATCCTGAATGGACCAGTTTTAGTTACTTCTTTAAAAGTGTATAATGAGCTTCTGTTGCTGATGGTAGAGAAAGAATGGAGAGTCTTCCTTAATTAGAAAACCGCCTTAGGGCGGACAAATGATGAGAATTTTTTTCTCTAATACAATGCCTTCAAAGACATTAGTCCGTTCTCACAATAACTGAAAGTCAATTCTGAATACAGCTTGGCATCTTTCCTGCCGTATTATTTATAATTTTAGCAACTTTATCAAGAAGAGTTGTTTTATTAATAAATATATCCGTATCAGTATGTCCCCAGAAAATCTTTTTAACTTTAACTTCGAACTAAATCCTAGATCATTCTTCTTTTATATCCCGGTTAGCTAGAAAATTATTCAAACGCTATTGAATTATTTTTTATAAACAAATTTTATATATTTAATGACAATGGGGCTTGGAGGATCCGGAGGTTCGATACCCATACCACCAGCGATCGAAGCCACTGAACCCTGTTGAAACCCGAACTTTCAGGGTAAGCTTTAACACAATCTTCTTATCTACGTCTCGCTCTACCGCTCGGACGTTTGAACGTTGGTTGAGTACTCATTACAGTTCATTGATTCATGGTGGTGTTGTTGGTACTTACACTCCATGGCATGGTTTACACCAAATCGAGAGAAGCCCGCTCTCCTCAAGTTTCCAAATGACCATTCATATAGTCTTTCCAGTCTTTCATATATATCATGAGAAGTTACATCAGCACAGTCCAGAATGTGAGATTTGGATGCCTTGCTGTATTTGGATGATTCATTCGTTGTATCTCATTGGTACATTCACAAATCTAAAGGTTTTAATATGCCCTGTTCTCAATCTTAAAATGGCCGTTTGCTGGGTTCGGTCTAGGTTCAGAAACTGAGAAAGTTTCCATGTTTTAATCTGTTGTTGTACCATGTTCGGTAAAGATTTCTGTTGTCATTTTTTTTTTATAATGAGTGAATTTTATTAGAGTGAAGATCATTATTTATTCCGGTGATGTATAGGCTTTTTTTAGCAAGTTTGTCAGTTTCTTCATTTTGGGGAGTACCCACCCACTTGGTCAGGGATCCATTGGGAGTTTGCTTGGGCGTTTTTATTAAGTTGTTTAATTCTTTTACTGATAATTTTTATTGTGTTATCAGATATCTTGTTGGGCTATGAAAGATGCTGATTGACACTTTGCTTTCAGTGAAAATCCATACGTCTTCATAATTGTTATCTATTGACAATAGTGCTTCATTAATGCCTATCAGTTCAGCTTTGAAGCTATATGAGTTATCTGTGTTTTTTTCCTAATGTGCTTATGGAGTTGACATTAAAAAAAAAATCATCGATTTTCCTGTCGTTAAATTCTACAGAATAAGGAAAAGTAATGAAACAGATATGGGTAGCAAGTAAAGTATCTAATTCACAGCGAGGCAACAAGACAGACAGGAGCCGTCGGCAAGAGCAGTACCAATACGAGGTCGCTCAATATAATTATTATAATAGAAGACAGAAAGTAGAGCAAAATATTATGATTGCCGACGCTTCTAAGTAATGCTCTCTGAAGGTATATCGAAAGTCATTTTCTCATTGTCATTTTCCTCTTTGAAAATAATAATCTTTTCAAACGTGCGGGGTACGAAAAATGCGCCCTGTTGCCAAATCTAATGTCCAATCACTGAAAAAAGCGACATCATTGGACCAATCGTTGGGGCCGGACGGAGTACTAATCCGCACAATCAAATACTTTGATGTGTCTCACATCATTAAAGTGATTACAGAGATTATGCTGAAGGCGCCTTATGTACCAGAACCTCTTCTGCGGGGACGCACAATCCTGGTTTATAAGGGTAAAGGAGATACAAAAACATATCTTCCTGGAGACCTATCATCATATACCCCATTGTGCGCCAAATCATAGAGAAGGTTCTGGACCATGAATTAAGAAAGCAGATAATCTTCAACAAAAATCAAAGAGGCTTCATCAAAGGCCTACTGGGAACACGTGTCAGCGCTAGAATCATCGACGAAATCATAAAAGACGCCAAACATAAGAAACATGATTGTGCTGTGGTATTTCTTGACGTGGTTGGAGCTTTTGACAACGTTGGGCACGAGCACATTCTTACCTCACCCGAGACAAGAGGAGTGCCACCCGACCTGAAAAACGTGATTGCTGCTCTCCTGGACACGAAGAAAATTAAGATCAATGTAGGAACCCACTCGACAAGCCAGACCAATGTACTGCTGGGAGTACTTAAAGGTGGACCCTTGTCGCCTTCACTATTCAACCTGGGCATAGATCATATGTACCGCGACCTGTGTGAGCAAGATTTCTCTAAGCGACTTGATATAACCTAAGAAGCGACCAAGTATGTGTGGTCCTCATAGGATTCGCAGACGACCAGACTGTCTCGGCGCGACAAGGGTCCTACAGAGGGAATTATCAATAGCACTCAAAGGATACTCGCGTAGATCGGTCTGGCTATAAATCCACAAACAAGTGTGGGAATAGTGATGAATAAAGGAGAGCTGCAATCGATTACGCTCTCCCTTGAGAACAGGGATGTCTTCCAAACAGTGCAAGCAGATGATACCATCAAATATTTAGGATATACATTTTCGGGAGAGCTGATATTTAACGAGGACACGGTGACAAAATTTAATAGTATCCTTGATAAATTAGTGAACTCTTGCTTGCTCAAACCGGAGCTGAAAATCAACATTGTCAACCAATATCTTTTTCCAGGACATACATATCCTCTCCAGATTGCACCCCTTGCAAAGATACGCACTGCGGTATTAGAGGGAATTGATATAAATATACGCAGGAACATTAAGGCCATCACCGAATTTCCCGCTAACACCTCTACGGCGATGTTAAACGCACCGAGGAGATATAGAGGATTTGGACTGATCCGCTGTCAATGGGAGGCTTCTTTACAGCATTGATCCATTGCCCAGCGACTGTCTAATGTGCCGGAAGCCCTGTTCCAGTCCACATTTAATGACGAAGCAGAAATAGCGGAATGTGCCGAAAGATAGATTAATTACACATTTCTGCGTGGAGTGCCAGGAGTCAGCGGACAGCAGAGAGAAGTTCGGTCCCTATATCGCAAATGCAAATTCAGATGAGAATCTGAAATACCATGTGCTGAGAAAATGCCCCAACTCCCTCCTCATATCACGCCGGCATCATAGGGTCAAGCATGAATTAATAAGGCTCCTTAGAGAAAAGGGCTTCACCTGACGAGGTATATCGTGTTGACTCGGTCGGATCCGCGAGGTATGCTGATATTGTCGCATTCCCAAGGACTGGAAGGGCAGCATTGGTCCCGGATCCGACCGTACGATTTAAGGGAAACTTTCCTGATCATGCAGGTGGAGTGAAAAAGGAAAAAAGGTATGTATGAAAAATGTATCCCTTTCCTAAAAAAAAAAATCCGCGAGACCTTCGGAGATTAGGAAATAGTTAAATTGATAACTGTAAAAGAAAATTGTGGAGAAATAAGAAGGTAGTTGGATAGATTAAAATAAACAAAATACAGAAAAAAATGTTATGTAACCAAATGAAGATGAAAATACTATGTATTATGTAGATGTATAATTAAATTATAAAAGGGAAAAGGAAGAAAAAAATAAGAAATAAAAAATGTATGTATACATATATATATATATATATATATATATATATATATATATATATATATATATATATATATATATATATATATATATATATATATATATATATATATGTTCAACTAAGGGTTGATTATTACAGTATGTATTGTAGGTAGCAAGCAACCTAATGTATTTGTACAGCATTGATGTTCAGTAAAGCATTTCTCTCTAATCATGACTGATTAGAAGTAATTGTTTTTAACGATGTTTTAACTGATTGCTTTATTATTTTCTTACTTTTATTTCCTACGTTTTTTAATTTTTTGTGTTAGTACAAATATATTTTTTACCTGAAGAATCTTTCTTTTTGTTCGTTGGTTATATATTGTAATTGACATAATTGTAAATATTATTTGACTGTTTAGTTGTAAATTATTGTTTCAATTATCATACTAAGTTTTAACTCCGTGAATTAGTTCATTATTTTTATAATGTTGAATGAAATTCTGTTTAGAAGTGATAATTTGTTTTTAATGCTGTTTTAACTCAGGATTGTTCTCTCTCTCTCTCTCTCTCTCTCTCTCTCTCTCTCTCTCTATATATATATATATATATATATATATATATATATATATATATATATATATATATATATAATATCAATTGACCTTTACTAATGTAGTCTTTGGCCAGACATTTTTCCTGTTTTCTTTCTTAGTTGTACATACTTGCTATTGTTAAGAGATCTAGTCCCAGAATAAAGTTTATCTTTCTATTCTACTGTTGTAATTTTCTTTAAATTAAAAAAAAAAAACTTCAAAATCCGTAATGTATATAAAACAAATTCAGCGGAAAAGGTTTTATTATTTCATGTGAAAATAATAATGCCAAAATAATTTAGGATGATATCTTTAGTTATACTGACAAAGCAAGCACTTCATAGATCCTATTGATGGTCAATAAAAATGCAATTCTATGACAGCAGATAAAATCTATGAACGGTTTCAACTTTGTTTGGAAATAAAAAAAAAACCCTCAGTGTTTGAAAAGAATCCTTCAACACAGTAGCGTAGCTAGGATTTCGTTTCGGGGGAGAGGGGCTCCATCCAAATACTTTAAAGAAACCGTTATCTTTCATTAAAGATGTAAGGGGCCCTCTTTATGTTATATTTTCTGTTTCTAGTTATATTATTTATCAAATAATATTCAAATAGGTTTATAATTTTTTTGTTTACTGGTAAGAATAAGTAAAAGTATTTTGTAATTTCGGGGTGAGGGGGGTCTTTGGCTACGCCCATGCTTCAGCTGTTGCATTTGTCTACTTCAGCAGATACATACAAGATGCTGAAATAATATTTATCACAAAACGTGCTCATCAACTACGTCGTAAATATAAGAAGTCAACAGTGATATTTATAGTGGCCACCAGATGTTATGCAGTTTCGTGACACAAAAAACATTTTGAACCGATTGGGGTATTGAATTCCAAAACCACACAAGTTCATTTTTGTAGATTTTTCACAGCTACCCTATAATGGCCATGGATCGGTGCTATCAATGCACAAATGATGTTATCCTTTTTTTTTCTTTTTTTTTGTTACTGCCACTTAGAAATCTGTTGTTAGATAGTAAAAATTCAAGAAAAAAAAAAAACATTCATCTGGCAGCTAAACAATTTTTGGAGTTGGCTGAAATTTTAGAAGACCATTAAAAAAATATGTATGTAATTTTGTAATATTTAACCGCATATATTTATTGTAATTTATTTTTGTATTATATTTCGAAAAAAATATAAAAAATACATAAATGAATCAAACAATAACAATTTTTTTTTCCATCTAAAACATGAAAGAAAACTTTTTTAATGATCGCAGTTTCAACACAGTACTTTTTGTTTAAAATACAAAAGTAAGGTATTCTGTTATATTATACAGGCAAGTTAATATAACATCTCCAAATGCTAAATATTAAAAATTAATCTGGTCAAATTGTAAACACTGAATAACCTCACGCTGCCAGGAAAACATGTTCCGTCTCTTCTGGCAAAGCGCTCTATAGGACACACAATATTTTTATAGGACCATTTTCTATCCATGTGATTTAATTACTTTTGGAAGAAATCCTTTCACCACATTGCACTCAGTGAAAAAAAAAAAAAATGAAAAATGGATTTGACTGGTTGTATTGCTACAAAACAATGTCTAAATAGAAGATATATAAACTCTTTCTTCATAATACATGCTGCCCAAATACATTTGGTTGCTACAAACACAATATTGTACTATAGGCGTACAAAGGAGTTCATAACACCAATAATATAATTACGTTTTTTTCCTTTTTAATTCATCTATTAACCAATATGTATCATTATTATTATTATTACATCGTATTCTCTTTATATTCTATATGTTCTTTTGTTTATTTTTTTTTTTTTACCTCACTCTCGTTTCTTTTATCTTTTTTTTTTTCTCTCTTTTCCAATTAGCCTTTTATGATTTTAATTATAGATATGGTATAAATATTTTGTATTATAAATATTTTGATTAAATGTAAATAATGTTGATCGTGAATTAAATCTAATCTAGGTGGTGATGGATGGGAGTGCAGTCAAAAAAACTTAATGTGTGATTTTCAAAAAATGAAACAACCATCCTTTATTTAATTAATGATAATTTAAATTTAATGCTGTTTTACTCTTAATACTGTTTTAAATAATGCTAAATAAGCAGAAATAATTAATACCTATGAATAATTACCATTAAACGGTAGTTGTATTGACCAGGGAATATTTATTAATTTTGTGATTTTTTTTTTTTTTATGTCGTTCATATATTTGTTTATTTATCTTTTTTTAAATTATTTTTTCTAACGAAAGGTTAGTGGAAATCATTAAAATTCTTGAATAAGCTGTTACATGGCCTTAGGTGGGATACTTACCCACTAAAGCAACCCGCTCTTATTATGGCCTACCCCAAGGGCTCGCTGGGAGGCATACTTCGTGGGGCATAAATGGCTTTCTTCCTCTTCATCTTTAAGAGCTCAGCTCACCGTATCTTTCAGCTTGACTTACCTCGGGAATTCAAATGTAAACTGATATATTTAATTCAAAATAAACTTTGTGGCTTATAAAAAAAATAAAAACTATAAGGGGCGTTTACTTGAGCGAGTTTTTCACTCTCCAGAGTTGAATATTATATACTCTCGAGAGTAAAATTTGAAAGTGTAATACTCTCCGAGAGTATTAATGCCACGTTACACCAGGTATAAACGTTCTCTTCCTCCTCTCCCAAAATACTCTCAGGAAATTCAAACCTCTTTTGAATGATTGAAACTACTCTCCAAGAGGAGGTAGGGAATGTTTACACCTGCTGTGACGTGACATTACAACCCTCGGAGAGCTCACCTTCGAACTCTCTGAAACCTTTACACCCTTTCACTCTTGAGAGTATATACCACTGTCGAGAGTGGTATATACTCTCAAGAATGAAAAACTCTCTTTATTTATTCTCTTTAACTTTACACTTAAAGTGTAGGCATTTATAAATATCTACAAGAAAATGTTTTCTATGATAATATTGTTGAAATCTTGGGTCCAGAAAAATGTAATATTCCGACTCAACAACCGGCCATCATGTTGTGGACCTCCTACAGACCACGTTTTCTTTTTCCCTTTCTCACTACCCCAATTACCTGCACACATTCCCATCTACCGGAATAATAATTTACATAATATAATGTTATCATCCAGCTACTGAGCTACGGAGGAGCCCTAGCTCCTTTGAGATGATGGTACCCTCAGGTGCTGGAACTTAATCGAATATCCTCGCTACATCATTATAAATTCGACTAATCGGAATATCTGAGATCAGCATAAAATACAGCTCGGATCATTGTATTAACATTTAATAATAAGCTTAAGGCAACTTTTAGTGGTGACCTGCAATAAATTTAGGCTGCATAGACAATAGTTTGGTTTGAATTTAGCTTTTCTTACATTCGTGTAAAATAGAAAAAAAAATGATGAATGACATGAATCATGTAATTGATCACACTGATGGGAAAAAGGAACCCACATGATAGCAAATCGATTTCTATTAACTTTTTATTTGATTTTAAACGTACTTATAACTGATACTATAATTACTGATACATTACATTGCCGCGTTACTACATAGTATTTTCATATATTATTTATTTCATACATAAACTGTTCTCACCGAAACACAGTGGGGCCAATGATCTTAAAACCTGGTCAAAATACGAGAAATTAAAATTAAAATACCAAATATGAATTAACACAGGTTTGTTTTTATACACCTGAATTAATAGGAATGTTATTATGGCGATGTTTTCCATCGTTTATCATTGTTTGTTTATTTACTTTATCGTCACTTAAATCCTTCAAATTTCAATTTTATTTTGTATCATTTCTGCCAGTAACCTCTTTTTGGTTACACTATTATAGATTACTCATCTCAAGGTAAGTGTAATAAAATATAACAACTTTTGTAATATTCTTTTAAGACAAAAAACTTCTTTTCATTTGACTCCTACGTGTTCCTATGCCCTTTTCGTCAAAATTAAAAAATTCACGTGTAATAGAACGTAAAAAGTTGCACAGTCATTCAACTTTGGCTAAAATTGCATTTCACATTCTTATGTCGAATGTTCACTTTCACGCTTTCCAGTTGAGATAGGAACCACAAGAAGCTCCAAATAAATATGTGAAGCTTTTTACCTAATTGACCTAACACCATCCACGACTAAACAACCTCATCGTTCCATCCGCTAATTTCTCCCCTCCGGAAATTACAACCCACCAAAAAAAAAAAATAATGTTAAAAAATTTCGTCTGAAAGTTCTCGAAATATTAGAGCAGCCAAATATTTCACCTCAAGCTAAAAGTGATAGTTCAATTAGTTCACCTTTCGCTGAAAATTAATTTATTTAAAAAAAATTATTTTATTACTTATCAAACTATTTATTATTAAAATAATGTTACCTTCTTAGTTTCAATAGCTTTTTTTCTTTTCCTTAACTAACCATATTTCATTATAGGAACAAAGCAAGGTTTTGGCCATAAGTTCTGTACAACCGTCATCATCATTGTCTATCCTCTATGAACCGCATTAAGCAGTGTGAGGAGGAAGTCTACAGAGCCCTCTCCAGCTCTGCCGGTCCTCTACAAGACGCCTTCTGTCATTCCATTGAAGTCCTCTTCTCTGGAAGTGGCTCTTTACCTCATCTTCCCATTTTCTTCTTGGCCGCCCTTTTCCTCGCTTGCCCTCAACTTTAACTCGATAGGTTTCGCTAGCGATTCTGCTTGGTTCCATCCTCAGGAGGTGCACTAGCCATCTTAGTTGACTTTCCTCTATTATATCGTTTGCCGACTTAACATTGAGGTTCAACCTGATGGTGTTGTTGCGTATTCTATCTCTTCTTGTTTTTCCTTCGATCTTTCGAAGAAATCTCATTTCCGATGCCTGTATTCTCGATCGATGTTTCTTTGTCAGCGTCCATGATTCTGACGAGTACGTTAAAATGGGCAGAAATGTCGATCGGAACACAGCCACTTTTGTTTTCTTTTCCACCTCTCGCCTGCTTAGAAAACCTCTCTTCACTGCTTCAAACATCCTGCCCGCAGCTGCGATTCGTTCAGTCACTTCCGAATCGATATATCCATATTCATTAAGGTGCGCACCCAGGTATTTGAAGTTTTCTACCTGTTCGAGGATTTCGTCTTCGACTCTGATGACGCGCATGTTTCTCCTGGGTTTCTTCCCAACCCTCATTAGTTTTGTTTTCGCAGGGTTCATAATCATGTTAATCTTCAGCAGTTCTTCTTTCAATTTATTAATATTGTACTGAAGATTCCTATCAGTGTCGGAGAAAATGACAATGTCATCGGCGAATGCAAGTAATGAGAGGCTAACTGGTCTCAGATTGGCGTATCCTAGGTGATATTTCCGCAGCTGAGTCCATAACTAAGATAAACAAAAGTGGGCTGAGACTACAACCTTGCCGGATTCCTATGGTAGTTTCGATTTCCTTAGAGGTGCAGTTGGCAAATCTTACCACGTTTCGTGTTTTCTTATAGAGACTCTCAACCGCCAGGATATGACCATGATCGATCCCTTTTTCTCTTAAGGCCTCTAAGATATCTGACTTTCTTACTCGATCAAAGGCTTTTGTAAGGTCGACAAAGCACACGGACATTTCCCTTTCTTTTTCAAGTACTTTTTCGAAGACCTGTCTCATAGCAAAGATAAGGTCTTGGGTGCTACGATTTTCACGAAAGCCGTACTGTTCCTCTTCAAGCAATCCTTCGATTCTTCTTCTTATTCTCTTTTCTAGAATCTTAGAGTAAATTTTACTTGGTACGCTTAAGAGAGATATACCTCGGTGGTTGTTACAATCTCTGTTATCTCCTTTCTTAAAGATAGGGACAATGACGGCTACTTCCCAATCTTTCGGTATTTTCTTTTGCTTCCACACTAAGTTTAACAGATGCAGCAAAATTTCTTTTCCTTTGGCCCCCATGTATTTTAGCATTTCAGGAGTTACTCCGTCACTTCCTGCGGATTTCCCGAGTTTCATACTACAGAGTGCTTCTTCCAGTTCGTCATCATCAATAAAATCATCCTCTTCCCAGGGTCCTATCTCTCTTTTCTCTTCATCTATGGAGGGCGTTTGTCCATTCTCATTCAACAGATCTTGGAAGTACTCCCTCCACCTTTCCATTATATCATCCTTCTGCCTGAGAATGTTTCCTTCCTTATCTTTGACGAATTTCAGGATTGGTGCTCTTTCCTTTCTTAATCCCTTGAGGACTCGATAAAATAACTTTTGATTTTGGTAGAAATCGGATTCTAATTTTCGACCAAACTCTGTCCAGGTAATCCTCTTGGCTTCTATAACTTTATTTTTAGCCTCAATTCTTTTCCTCTTGTACTTTTCGTAGTTCTCCGGTGTTTTGTGCTCGAGGTATTCTTTCCAGAGGGTCTTCTTTTCTCTTATTACTTTTTTAACCTCATCAGACCACCATGCTGTTCTCTTGTGTTGGCCTCCAATTCTTTTCTTTCCACAAACCAATGTCGCTGCATCCAAAATTATCTTCTTTAAGTATAACCAGCTCGTTTCTACGTCATCCGAATCCCACGGGTAGTCCAAATCACTGGCCATTCTTTCTATTTCTTCCTGGTAATAGGTAGCGATTTCATCTTCTTCTTTCAACCTATGTGCCTTCACCACTTCTGGTTGGATCCTTCTTGCGTTCTTTCCAGTCTTTCTCTCTCCTTTCCATACCATATCCATCTTTAATAGGTAGTGGTCGCTTCCAATTTCAAAACCTCTTTTAACTCGCACGTCAATCAAATCTTTGAGAGAATGTTTCTTAACTAGAAAATAGTCTATTACAGACTTTTCGTTCCTGTTTGGTTCCTCTCTTGTAAATTTATGTGCGTTTTTATGAGGGAATTTGCTATTAGCGACAATCATTCCATTGCTGGCACACAATTGGAGTATTCTTTCCCCATTATCGTTTTTAAATTCTTCTCCATGTACACCTAAAACATCCGGCCACAACTGTGAATTTCTTCCAACCCTGCCGTTTAGGTCTCCGACGACAATTGGTTCACCGTGTGCGTCATCTATTTCTCTTTGAATACAGTCAAAGAATTCTTCCTTCTCAGTGGCTATGGCATTATCATTCGGTCCGTAAACTACGATGATAGACTTTAAGGCATCTCCTTCTTTTAAATCAACCACCATCAGCCGATCGCTAACGAATTTCCAGTCTTTAATCACTGTATTCATTAAGGCTTCCTTAAACATGAAACCTACACCTCTGCTGGCTATCCTATCTTCAGTGGTCCCTGAGTAGAGTAAAATATTTTCTCCTATTCTCTCTTCGCCTTTTCCTTTTCTCTTGATCTCAGTAATAGCTAGCAGATCAACCTTTGCCTTATCTTTCTCTTCCAGTAACTCGCATTCCTTCCCCCTCAATCCTCGCACGTTCCAAGTTGCCAGTCGTAAAATTCCTTTTCCTCGCCATGTCGAATTCCATAAAAGCTGTCCGGCTATATTTCTTCCATGACTCGTGATATTTGAAAATTCGGATGGGCAGGGTATCGGCCTGTCCAGTCCTAGTACGGTCTGCCCCGTCCTAAGGGCTGCCCCTTAGGGTAACCGAACACACCCTTTCCTGGTAGGAAAAATCTCCTAGGGGAGGTGGCCCTAGGGTGTGTACTGTAGTTGACCTTATGTTGAGAGTAAGTGATTTGTGTACTGTTCTGGTGTGTATGCATGGTGTACTGAACTGTGGTAACCCGTGGGGGCGTTACTCCCCAAGTACCTGCATGCAACAGTTACTCCTTGCGGGACTCTGTACAACCGTACGAAATTAAAAAATAAAAATGCTTTAGATGTGTTTGTAGAATTTTTAAAATATTTTTTTCGGGTTCAGCATTTCACGAAACATAAGAATGGTAAGTTTCAGAAATTTAATCAAAAATTCGTATTTAGGCTCCAATTGGTTAGTTTCGAATCACTTGGTCTGCTGTGGCTGAACGGTTATTGTAAAAAATTTTTACCGAACCATCATGCATGCGTCATCATGTCACCTCCGAGACCAACCCACTTGAAGGGTAACTGTATATTAGATAAAAAAAGGATATCTAATTTTACACCATGAAAAACTTCACGAGGATTTAGACTGCTTCGGCATTTACAAAAAATGATACAAATTCTCAATTCAAAAAAAAAAAAAAAAAAAAAAAAAAAAAAAAAAAAAAAAAAAAAAAAAAAAAAAAAAAATGGCTAAAGATTAATTTGAATCTTGTTTTGTCTAATTTGCACGACAAATGACGTAAAAGTTAGTCTTATTACCTACTCTAGTTTATAAATTGTTATTAGCTATAGCTTCTATTGCATATACAAATTTATTTCATATTGCATTTATAAACAAAAGTCTACGAATAATAGCTACGGAATTAGTTATTAATGTACTCGTAAAGTCTATTCGATGTAATTTGAATCTCGGGTTGTATGCTATGCGAATTAACAGACTCGCAGCCAGTGGCGTAAGTATGATTTTGTTTGCCCGTTGCAGCCAATTTTTGAGGTTCTGTAAGCTTCTTGAAGATGTGGTTGTGTGTTATATATAGTAATATAATGTAAAATATTAATTTTATTCTTGCTTTATGGCATTAATTAATTCTATTACTACATCTAATATAATTTGATATTGTATTTTATTTTTATAAAAGCCAATTCTTGAGGCACTTCTTGGGCAGAGGCCAGTGGCATTTGCCACGCCCCTGCTAACAGTAGTAAAAGCTTGAGAAATTGACATTAATTATTTTAAAAAAAATTATCATGAATATTTTTACAATACTTCTTGCAAACCAAGTCCTAACATCTTAACAGCAGAATCTTATGGATTGAATCGATGTCAATGTTGAAGACCTATTTAAACCTACAGCAGGAAAGTTGATACAACAGTTTATTAGGGGGGTACAATCTAAAATTTCCCAACAATTTTGACCGGATTTCCCAACAATGATTTTCTTTTCTGTTAAGACAAAACATTGTACCGATAACATTACAATTTTCTTAACTTAAAGTGTATTTGTATTAGTTTTAAATTTTAGTAAATTTTTGAGTAAATTGTTTTACCACCATTTTCGCAGTTTGAATTAAATTCTCAAATCTCGAATTTTCTAACTCTTTGGATTTTCAAATTATGGGGGGAGCACCTCCCCCGCTATTCCTCCCATGGTGACATCCCTGGCCAACAGAGTAGGGATAGGAATGATTTGAGGGATCTCTACCGTAGGATTGTAATGAGTTTGAAGGAATGATTTTAGGAAGGCTAGCACTAATGGGGATGGTTTCTTAGGGTTTGGTATAAAAGGACGTTAAACTATGCAATTTACATATGATAAAAACAGGATAGTTATAAGCTGTATAGATCTGAGAAGAATTAAAAATACCATGGGCATGACCCAAGTTGTGCAAGTTTTAAATTTAGTATATTGCTTCGATTCTACTGAATATAAAATAAGTTCGCATGAACATTCCAGGAATAGTATGTTATTGATAGAGGATTTTTAGGATCGAGTTCAAGATAGAGTATGATAAATGTGGCCATAGAGATGCTTCTGAAAAAGGGCAACAAAGATGTTATACCCATTTCATATCTTGTCAAATTCGTCATGCCGCGTATAAAACCATCCAAGACTAGAGATAAACCGAACCGTTTATTGTAATGTTACAATTGGTAGGGTACTTTAATTTCATATTAACAAGATTTTTTAACAATGTAAGAAGATTATGAGTTAGTGAATGTCGAATTTCTGAGAAACTAGAACACTGCGTGCTGTCAAATGTGTGACAACCACTTGCTGGGAAGTGGGCTGGTGTCAAAATGTGGCACGTAAACCCGAACAAGCAGAACGCTCACCACTTCTGTAATCAGCGACTCCAAGCTTTTTCCCATCGCAGCTGCACGCTCGGTTAATTTGTCGCCTGTGAATTTTAAATTACTGTGAATCTTACTTATTGTGAATCAATGCAGTGCAAACACGCGGCTGTTCTAGTAAGCAGGGTGCGCACGCTAATACCATTCTCAAACTTTCAAGGCTGCCTTTTCGCTTTAGACCTTTCATAAGTTTGGATGAATACTTATAAATTTAGAATAGATATAACAGCATATGCAATGAATCTGAGATCAGCTCCTGTACCCTACTTAATTCATACAACCATTAAAGAGTTGATCAAGCACCTTGCCATAACCAAGAACTCGACGAACATAAGCTATGTACGTCATACTGATATTATCTCGTGTTGCCTCAACCTACTTGTCCTGTTTGAGACAGTTTAACCAACTGGGTTATACTTCAATTAACTTTCTATACGATGCCTAGATATTTAAGCAGGTTACCCTATACGTTCGTATTAATAGATGTTTGTAATTTTCGAGAATAATGTGAAGTTTTTTTACTATTTCAGTAGGTACTTTATGACGTAATAATTTTTGTTACGCACAGTATGTTTAAGAGGATATAGTTTTATATATGTTCGTTCTAAAAATAATTTAGAGGACGTGATGGCCGAGCACGTTGGAGCGAGGGTCCCAGAGAGTGGCCTGTCCGGAACGGTGTGGGTCGATTCCTACCTGAATCAGTTGATATTTTTTTCACGGTGGTACGAGAAATGAATCTTGATACTCCCACTCTAGACCTAAAGGTTGCCGTCTTGGGTTGGCAAAATGGACCACAAGGTCCACTTGCCGAACTAGTTCTCTCCACCGATACCACTACCAGTAACAATAATAATAACTACGTAACTACGCCATAATAATATCAAAGAGATTCGAACTTTGAAGTAACAATCAATGCCTAAAATAACGTGAAAAACATTTTGGTTCCGTTCATAAAATGAATGTTTAATTTCGATCTCGGAATTATCGATTAAACGCTAAATATTATTAGTATTATCAAATATTCCTTAAAACCAACGAAGAGGACTGTCGGTATTCAATATCGATGAAGTTCAATTCCTCCTTGGAACGTGAATTGTGTTGTTGTTGTTTTTTTTTGACGATTTGCGGAAAATCGAACAATCGTAAAGAACTGGACCTCTTTTTTTAAGATGATTTTAACCTTCAATATTTATCGAGGTATTTTTTGACGCAATGCCTCTTTCTGAAGATAATTGAAAATTAATATGCAAAATATTGCGGTTTTTGGCCATTATCTCCTTCAGGACGCGTCGGATCGAAAAAAAATCACCGATATAAAATCGTTTTAAAATATGATTCTCTCACACACACTCTTGTTACTGGAGGTCTCATTCCGTTATTCTATGTCCTTTTCCTTCAGTAGGTAACTAGTTTCCAAGATATTTCTTCATGTTCCGTGTCAACAATAAAACTGTCAATATCACTAGATAAAGCATCTTATTCTCCTGCTGCAGACTTCTTCATCTCACAAATGGGGAGGAAAACAAGTATTTTACATTCAATTTTAACACTTAAAACAAGTAATAAAAATGTTTAATTGGATTGGAAACCAAATTGCGTTTGTAACCTTTATTACTGAAACATATGATTTCTCTTTTAATTTAAATATAATTTTTGATGTAAGCTTATTATGACCTTCAAGTAAAATACCCTTTTCGGCTCACGAATTTTAACCAAAATCTAGTAAATACATTTATATCAATAAAAAAGTCCTATTTACCAAATTTGAGATGTTTTACATTATATTTTAATATAATTTTTGGTGAAAGTCTAATATGACCTTCAAGTAAAGTACCGCTCCCGGTTTTCCAATTTAGACCAAAATCGGGCATGTTATTTAAATCAATATATAAATTATAAATACTGAATTTGAGAAGTTTTGTATAGTATTTTAATATAATTTTTGATGGAAATCAATTATGACCTTCAAGTACCACTTCCGGTAATCAAGCAGTGACCAAAAAAGAAGGTTCATAACTATGTTTTACAACAATCCTAAATACAAAATTACAACTTTCTACAGCTAACCGTTTTTGAGTTATGCGAGATACGAACGTGCGTACGTATGTACAGACACCACGACAAAACTAGTCAAAATGGATTCAGGGGTGGTCAAAATGGATATTTCCGTCGAAATCTGAAAACCGAAAATTTTCGCGATTACAATACTTCCTTTACTTCGTACAAGGAAGTAAAAAGGAGTATGAAACACCCTGAAAGATCATACGCAGCAAGTGCTTAATTTTGATGTTCCTCCTCATAGTTTTTTTTTTTTATAGTTTTGATGTGATGAATTGTGTATTGCTCTAAGAATTTTTTCATCAGTTAATGTCAATTTCATTATTATTTTTTGCAATTCGTATGAATGAGTAAGTTTCATTCTTCATCAAACTGCTTCTTCAATAAATGCTCATGAATAGTTTTATAGAGATTTCATGCATCACTACTTATAATATTCGGTATCTTTGGCGTACTGTTGGGCGTAGGCGGTTACTGAGGGACTCCAACCGTCGACTACCTGTCCAATTAACCTGAGGACCGCTAGACGTCCGTTATGAAGCCGATATTGTGAACCATCATCTGGGTCGTTCTACTTGCCACTATGGCCGAGGTGGAGGATCGCGTCTATGGTATCTCATTTTCAGACGCTGAATGATATTTCAGTTACTTGGTAGATATTTACGAGTATAATCCTTCACGCAGATCTACTCATAAGACATATTTATAGAACTGTTAATATTCTGAGAACAATATTTGTTATGAGAATCAATAAGAATAAAACTAGAGAAAAACAGAGAGAGAAATGCTTTATTTACTGCCCAAATACCTTGAGTGAGAAGACTTCCAAAGTAAAAAAGTGTATATTAACAATGACGAGGAATATCAAAATAAGTATTCTGATAACTTGGGACAAAATATCATATACAATTATTAAAAGAAACATAATATGAATTCAAAATTTTAAGAATAGAATACGAAAAGGTCTTGAAAATAGACAAGAATCTGGGGCATGTTGACCAATGAAGATTCTATGAAGAGGTTTATAATGGTTAAATTACGTTTAGAAATAAATATATGATTTTTAAAATGTTTTTGAAAACTAAAAATTACTCAACTCGAATCGGATTTTTTATTGTAGACCTAAGGAATTAGATACTGGGAGTGGTAACCAGAGACATTCCTTGAACGTTCCTTGATAAAGGAAGCCTTTAATGAACCTAAACGATGAAGGTCTCCTTTAAGCCAATTTGATTGCAGAGACGTTCCTTTTTCTTCCCTTAAACGTCGGCGGAAAAATGCGTTAAAGGATCGATTAAGGAAAGGAGGTAATTTACAGCAACCTTCTTGTTTTTAGTTTATTAATGAATACAATTGTTGCTTTTTTTTAATGAAGAAAATTGCCGAAAAAAATTGAAGAGGTCACAAATGGAAACTATCCTCTAAAGAAAATGGGATTAGAAATAACAAATTTAAAAAACAATTAAAGTAATAAAAAAAAAATGTCTTTCATAATTTTTATTATTACAATTTAATAATGTTTGTACATATATTATATAATTTCTACTTCCATCGATTAAATATGACCATTAATGGCAATTTTAAGGAAATAAATTATATTGTTCTTGAATTAATTAAATAAAAATATAGACCACATTTAAAAATAGTTGTGTTTTTGTTGCATTGTGGAATTTTAGAGAAAAAACAAAACCCTAAAGAAGAAGGGAGACTTGTGAACGTTGCTTAGTTGCCCAGAATACAGAATAAAATGGCCAAAATTCGAAAAATGAATTTTATATTTTTAAAACTTAACTCTTTGTAAAAAAACTGCTAATAAGGAAATGATAATAAACAGTTGTATAAGCACAAAAGAATTAACTTTGCTTTGGTAGGGAATGGGCCAAACTATTATCAGTAAACATCACATATCAAAAGGAGACATTTAAACTTAATATTTTTGAAATATGCGGGCTAAAATACGTTTGTGCTTTTATGGTAATTGTGAATAAAACGGTTTATCTACGCCAATATTTATATAACTTAATTGAACATGGACTCTACGACGAATCGTAAGTAATTTTTATTATTCTTTTAATAATCAAGTAGATTTTATTGATTACTTTTCATTCACTTTATTATCAATTTTACTTTCAAGGGTCCTTGCTTCACTGACAAAAAATCAGCAGCAAACAATTTGCTACTTTTCTTTTATTAGTTTTTTTTTTTCAGACGAAATCACAATATATATATATATATATATATATATATATATATATATATATATATATATATATATATATATATATATATATGTGTGTGTGTGTATGTATGTATATATTTATAAATAAATAGAAAAGAGCAAAAACTCAAAAAGAGACATAATGTATTAGCTAGAAAACAATTTGAAGATTCCAAAACACAAAGCATCAAGTCTCTAAATATCGGCAAACAACTAACCAGTCAACGTTTCGCCAATTCAGACATCGCACTACCAAAGAACATCTATGAAGATCAAATACTGCAGGTCTCACATCAACCGTCCAGAAAGACGCATCCACCAGAGACAGCACATCACTCCAAGACATCCAATCACTAAATGTAAAGGAAGATAAACTTAATTCTTCTAGTTTACTTTGTCTTTAATATTTATTATTTATTTGTCTATATACACAAATAGCACAGCATTCAAAAATTTTTAAATCTGTTTCGATTTTGATAAGGTTAGAGTGATTCATAAGGAAATGAATAGCTCGAAGAGAAATTTATTTGAGGCTATGCACATTGCAAGAATTTGGACATTGCTGTTGATTTCCGGAACGACAGAAGAAATTTGAATCAATTTTACTCTGAAACGTTAAGCATTTTACAAAAGTCCGCTAAATTCAACTAGATTGCCTTTTATGTTTTATTTGTTTGTTGATCAGCTGTTTTTGATGGTAATATTTCCTTGCTATGCATTTTTTATTTAATTTATTTTTTTGTTTGTTTTATTAATTTGTTTTTTTTTTTATATATTTATTTATTTGTTTTCTTCTAGTTTACTCCGTTTTTAACATTTATTATTTATTTGTATATATATTTTTATTAAGGCCTTTTTTCGTTTTAGTTGCTTTCTATGTGTATTTTCTGTTTTATGCTGATCAGCTGTTTGAATATAACCTTCTCAGTTGTTGTTATGTTACCTCCCTTTGCCTTCAGTATCTGGTTGATGCGTCTTTCTGGACGGTTGATGTAAGATGTGCTGTATTTGATCTTCAAAGGTGTGATTTTTTGGTGTATATCCTGATGATGCCTGAATTGGCGAAACATTAACTGGTTAGTTGTTTTCCAGTATTTTAAAGACTTGAGGCTTTGTGTTTTGTAATTTTCCAATTGTTTACTAGCTATATACCTATTTCAAGTAATAGATCTGTAAATTACTTCTACATAGTTGTTTTTTTTGGTAGCATCTCACCCGCTCTTGATTTGGCTTTCAAGAAGAGAAATTTCCGAGGGCATAAAAACTTTAAATATTTCGAATTTTGATGCTATAAAGGAAGTTTTTATGAATTTTGTAGCAGGAAAGAGGGAGAAAAATGGCCTTTAAATGGCATTAAACGTCGATGACGAATAGCACATCGAATTTCAAAAATGTTTCTTGAGAAAAACAGTAAATGGTTCGGCCAAAAAATATAGTTTTCGCCTAATAGAGCGCCAGATACAACTTGTTTCGCAAGGACCAAGGTTGATTTTTTGTAATGCTAGTAAACGTTTGAAATGAAGAAAGCTCTCTCCTTGAATCAGCGCCTGCCTCTGAAATTTACTTTGGACCATCCCAAAGGAATTTACGTTCAGAAGGAAAATATGTTGAAGCAAACGTGATAAAGATGATAATTTTGGTTGATTATAAAAAGAGAGCTTGAAGCCCGCCATAAGGATTTTTAAAAATGCATACAAGGTTACTCTAGAAAAATGTTCAGAGCGAAATCTATGGAAGATGTATTACATCATTTACTTATTTCTTCTGACCCCGTGTTCTCAAAAAATCTTCTAATAAGAAATCTCAACTCAATTGTGATGTACTTTATATTTTAGTAGAATCACAATTGAAGGAAAGCGATTATGACTCCGATGCTAATGAATTGGTTTCTGTTGTAAGTGGATATTGATTTCTCATATTTTTATTCAAGTATGATCGATTTGTAAATATTACCTAACTGTTAATATTAACCAATATATATTTATTTTTTTTACCCACTTTTTCCGTTACAAGACAACTTATCATAGCTCTGTAACTTATTGTATGCTTTTAGTTATATTTTAAAGACAGTTCTAAATGTCCCCGAAACAGTCAAAACTTTTGGTCGTTTTCCTATCTTCTGGTTCCGGACCTGTGTGCCTCGGTTGGTGGAATAAAATATAAATGTAACGGAAATAATAAAAGTTGTGCTCACTAAAAATATGTATAGTTGGTACATTTTTTTTTTACATAATTACTTTTTCATGTTCAATAAAAGTTTTATGTAAAATGTCTTTTAATTGATGATTGTCTTATAGCTTGTCCTCTGCGTGTTGTTTGTGGATGTTATGTTACATTATTTACTACATCTTCTTTGTTCAAATAGTCCAATAAAATAAACCATTATCCCCCCCCCCAAAAAAATAAAATTTCTGGATGGCAATAATAGTTATTGCAATAATAACAAAAATTTCACTTTCTATCAGCTAAAAACAGGCTGTAATGAGTGTAAGGAGGGTTTAAGGTAGCTAGGTAGGTACCTTTCTCTCTTCTTTAACTGCTAATACATTGAAGGAGGCTTTAAGGAAGGAAGCTTGAAGGAGTATAACAAGTTAAAGGGAAGGAACGTTTGAAGAACGACAATACCACCCTGCGTATCGAAAATCTAATTATTATGCTTTTATAATATACTTGACTAAAGTCTCATTGGAGGTATTCAGAAACACTGGTTATAAAATCTATCAGATTAAAAACGAGATGGGCGTAATTCGAAGTCGTCATCGTCATTTTTTTTTTTAGAACTATCATTCCAGTGAGCGACCTAAATGGAACAAATTTCTGTAAATAGGGAAAATTTTAGACTTTATCACTGGCCTGGCAGATTGCATTTAAAAATTCTATTTTTATTGGAACTGTTTTTTTTTCCCCTTTTATTATGTATGTGTGATACGTAATATATAAAGAACTCCACTGGATTGGTCGGCAAGATTTTCAATGAATGTCAACCAAATCCAACCGTTTAAATTAATCGGAAAAGCGCTTTTGAATGACTAAAAGAATTCAACCAGAATATCAGTTTTCCTTCATTCTAATAATCGATCCTAAAAAATATTTCATCTTATGTGTCAGAGGTAATCATTTA
Source organism: Rhaphigaster nebulosa (assembly GCA_948150685.1). NCBI lineage: Eukaryota > Metazoa > Arthropoda > Insecta > Hemiptera > Pentatomidae > Rhaphigaster > Rhaphigaster nebulosa. Next base: position 140,241,301 of record OX411307.1, read on the forward strand.
ACTCCTGCTTTTCACTCACGCTACTTTATCCTTATTCCATCGCATTAGACGGACGAACGTGCTCCTATCATCCTCACAGCTCCGATAATGCTTTGGCTTGGAGGACGTGATGGAAATCGAGGTCGTTGTGCCTGAGTCGCGGTTCTTCACTTCTTTCTCCGGTGTCAGGGGCTTACAGTGCATCATATTCAATGGCTTATGCGATTGGAAAGTTTTGCACAGTGTGATATATAGATCCAGTGCGAGTAGTTGATACCTCAGTAATATATTTGCATAGATTCTGTGAACGTTCAAAACCACAAAATTAATTATACCATTTAAGAACAGAACAAAGCTTATATAAATGAATAAAATAAATATTTTATTGCATTCTAACATTATAAATTTGTTTGTTTAACTCGTTGTTATAAATTGATATACTTATTTGACCCTGGAGGTTTTTTTTCCTATAGATAAGTCGGATTCTAGGCTAGCCGACATTCGTTTAAAGGAAGAGAGCTGTGTCCACTTAACTAACCATCAATAAATCTGTCCTTCGAACCTTCTTTTTATTATTCAACCGAGGTGTATGGTGTCAGTTCCAGATTCCAACTCCCACTACCAGAGTTTCGCTCTTAGATCCACACTCTCTTCTATTTATAGTTAACATTGACGATATTTCAACTGTTATAAGTTTGTCTAGTTTTGAAGTTCATTTATCGATGTACGTATAGTCACTGAATCATATAAAGTTAATAAATAAACGAATCTGCTGTCCTTTGTTTAAATTCAAAAATAATACTATGATTATTTTTTTAAATTTATTTTATATATCTTTAGAAGAGGATGGATGATGTCTATAGAATTTTATCTACTGGTTTCAAGTCCCGAGAATCACTAGATGAGAAAGAATTATGAATATAAGGTTTTTGCTGTTTCGAAACCATCCTGGCAAACGATCAAACCAATGACCTTGTTGAGTTGTTTTAATCAATAGGTCGATTATGGACAGAATAATTAGATAAATAAATAAAGCCTTAGGGGCATGGCTCAACCTTTTTAACTTTTTAATCGTAAAAATCTTTTTAATGAACGATTTAAGCGGAAAAGTTAAAATTGAGTTGGAAAACCTGGCTGATCACAATCTATTCTTTTATTATGATAATAACTCATCCAAAAAAAAAGGTGTCTGGGCCATTCTTAAATTCTAACTTCCATCACTTTGGCTTTCGTGAGCTTTCTAGAATTTCAACATTTTTCATTTTTTTTTTTTTTTTCAACCACGCTATCAGCATTCAGTTCGTCTCGATGCTGAGTACATTTTGAGATATTTAATGTTTAAAAATGAAAAGTTTGTAAATTTCTTGTAAAAATTTCGCACGAGCTACATTCTGCCCGAAAAGAATTCCGAAAATTTTCACTAAATATTTTAAATCAAAAAAGTATATTTTGATCATTGGGGGGTCCATCGCACAACGGCAACTAGTCCTACTAGGTAATAACGAAAAAAAATTAAGTCTGTAATTCTCGTGACATGAAAGGATTTTCTATTTTTTACAACCTGTACCACTGCAACACATGAAGGGTCTTGGGTTCGATACTGGGTAAGAACCGTACTGTCTAGGCCAACGGTTGTGCAGGGAGATATGAAACTGCTACGGTAAATTACTATGAAGCTTAGGCATTAACAAAAGAAATGGCTGAGGTCAGGTAAGCTTCAAATGAAATCGCCATCGTGGTCCACTTGATTTAAGTGGTCGAGAATTCCAAGAGGATGAACATAACAAGAGTCAATTTAAATTTAAATTTACTGATCCCAATCCTGATAGCCCCTTGAATAATGGTACGATAAATAATCTATTTCAACATATTTCTTTCGAGATCTACTTTCAACGTGCCTGTCGAATCTGGTAGCCGTTCGACGTTCTCATCAGCATTGTTGAACGGACTCTCCCGGCGGCAATATTCAACGCTGACCAGTGGAGAAGAGAGATAGCTTTACACTTAATTATTTTGTTTTGTAGATTTGCATTATTTTGTGACAGATATAAAGCATGCATGGCAAACATTTTTCTAGTTGGATTATCTTGCTTATTAATTTCTGATCCTCCTCTGTTTCAACTGTTTATATCTGTGGTTGTTGTGGCTTATTAACCGCTGATAAAAATTATAAGCTTCTGGAATTTTTACAATGTGTAATTATTAAAATCTGATACTTTTATGCAATAATTAATAATGATACTTTATAACCAAGATAAATAAAAACACAATCATTACTGACAGCATTAAATAAATTTTATTGAAATTTACGTACATACTCCAAGCTCTGAGAGTATATGGCTTGTATGAACATATTTATGGAATGTATTATTATTTATATAAGATTAAATGAAAATAATAGATTTAAATTGTAAATATTTCTACATCTAATTCTAAAACGAATATTTTTAAAGTAACAATAATATTAAATCAACAGAATTTGGAATCAAATGACGCATAGGATTGTAAGCATGCCTATAAGCTATTCATACAAATAAAATAAACCAATTTCTATTTCTGATAGAAATAAACTGAGGGCTATTGATAAATAATATAGTCTGGTAGACTTAAGGGCAATAGGTATTAGGGCTATATGTGGAAATTTATACCACATTTACAAGAAAAATAAATAAATGTTAAAAATAAAGAATAATAAAGAAAATTAAAATTAAAGTAAAATAAACATCTTTTTGTCACCATTTTTAGAATCTACGATGAATTTCCTGTTAGATTCCTAGAAAATTCATTCTGTGGGATTGAATCGAGTATTTCTGAAAATTATTCGTTTTCACTTGTTTACTTTGCTTTGCTTTTACTTTGCTATGAACGCCTAACGAAGTAATTAGGGATTGATAAATTATTTGCCACTTCTATTCTATAATTTATCAATCCCTGATTAGATTGATGCTTCTATACCATCATGCGGACGTCGCCTGACGAAATATAATTTTTCAACAGATTGTTTTCTATTTTATTGAAAATTAATCAAAGATCCCAATAATGGAGACACAAATTGAGAAATGTTCAGTTACAGTAGAGAAATTTGGAACTTTATCTGAAAATCATGTTTTTTTTGGAAAACCGTTTGAAAAATCATATCTCGAAAACGGATTTAGCTAAAAAGGTGCGGTTGACGGCACTGAACTATATTTTTGATAGACTATTGCTATCATGTATATGTATATGTATATGCTATCATGTACAATATATGTACTTACATTTAGATGGTAAACATTTCTACAGATTATTCTAAAATGAAAATTTTCGAAATAGCAATAATATTAAATCAACAGAAAACACACATAAAATAAACAAATGATTTAAAAAAAAAAAATAATATTAATAAATATCAAAATCTGCACTTTTTAAAATAAGAATAATTTCACTCTTTTTGCTAGAAATTATATTTATTATACAGCAATTATAAATTCGTAATAGGCGTAATATGGATCATTAACAATACCTCCATGAACTTTGGATTGGAAGGGTTGAATACCTTTGGTGTTTGAGTATTTTTCTGTCTTCCACAGTTCAAAATCGTAGACCAAGAAGATCCAGTATGGTATAGTATATGTGATGCTAGTTGTCAATTGATTGATGAGAGGTTCAAGAGGCTCATTTGGTCTCGTGTGAGGTTTCCAAGTAAGTCTTTTCTAAAGGTGGAAACCAGGATACTGTGTCAAGTATGTGTAGGAATATATCGTTAAACAGAACGGCAGTAACTTCGGAGCATTTTAATAGTAGCATTTCTATTCGTTGACTTTAATACGCTCTTGATTTCACTTAACTTCAATATGACTAAGGTGTGCAATTGAAGGTGCATTTGAATTTGGGAAATTATTTTCATTGGTGCATTCATATAAGTGCATTTCTTAAAATTACAGTATACAATGAAATTACAATACATGAAAATTTAATTGATCCGTAAACTACTTTATGGAGTCTTGTTTGACTGTTCAGTAAATTGGGTGTAAAAGCCAAAAAATCTCTATTAATATTACTCCTACACAATCCTTAGTTTAACTTGGGGTATAATAAAGAGGTGGCTTACCAATGAAGAGCTCTCAAAATTAATATAAAAACAAAAGGGGCTCATGAAAAATCGTTGAAAATTAAGAAACATCTTCTAGGTCCAAAGCACCGATCTGCAACGAGTATAATTACCATGAACATGACTGACTTCGGAGATTTGGCTTCACTCTGGCCTTCAATGTAGTTCGCGGCCAATACAACATCCAATGAGGTAGAGCAGGGGTTTCCAATCTACGGCCCGCTGTCTAAATCTGACCCGCGATCACCACCAATCCGACCCGCAATATTTTATGTTGATTATATTTTAAAATATACAATATAAGTTAATAATACAAAATAATAATCAGATGTTTTTATTTAATGATCAGTTAAGCAACAAAATAACTGGTATAAATAATGAAACTGAACATTTTAACTGAAACGCTAGCCTGCATGGTTGTTTTTTCTAGATATTGATAACTGATTATTATGTACTTTTTAGCGCTGAATCATAAAATGACCTTCGTTTTCTTCCAAGGATTTTTCGCAAACGCAAATTTCAAAATATGTAGAATTAAAAAAAAATTGAGACTTCAAAATAGACTCAAAACGTTTTTCACTTATAATTTATTCTTTTTTTTTGTTTTGGCTCTTTCTGTGCAATCTTATAGATTTTTTTACAGTTGAACGACTTAAACGATTAGGTTTGAGACTTATATCTGACCAAAGGAAATTCAGAATTGCTTGGTTCGAGGCTTAGAGAGAAGTGCCTACTAGAAGTATCTTCTCCCTCCTGGTTTAGGTACAGCGAAAAAGATTTTCTTTCATTTTTGCGATATATTTATTTACAGATTGCAAAAATCCTGACGTGATAAAACGAAGGTCATTTGCGGATTCAGTGCTAAAAAATACATAGGAATCAATTATCAAAAGTTCAAAAACATGCCTCAACCCAAATTTTGCAGGCTTGAGTGATTGATGATATGAGTTTTCCGGTATGATAACCTAAGTCTTGGCCCTTTGGGCATTGTGGTGGAATCAGTATGGTCCTTGGGACATAGTGGATGTCCCTGTGTGACCCTTTGGCAAAAGCGTTTGGAAACCCCTGAGCTGGAGTATTTTACAGAAAACGTGCCGTTTCACAGTGTAAGCGAGAACTAAAAGATTGCAGGGGCAGAAGGCTGGAACAATTCGCAGCAGCGGGAAATTTAAATTATAATATTCACAATAAATTAAAATTTATAAGAAACACTTAATTACTTCGTCTTGGCGCAAACATAAGATGTCTTATGTATTAATGAAAAGGGGCGCCGTTTTAGGACCGGGTTGGGAAGATAAAATGTATGTCTCATTAGTCATAACAACTGCTATTTACACATTTTTGTTACATTTGATTTGATTATTAGAAAATTAAGTCCAATAGATTTTTTAAAGGAATAAATATTATTTGGTATAAGTAATAGGTGTTCATGTTATCATGTCATCCGCTCTCTTATTGCTTCAACCAGTTTAGGTTCATTAAGTAGAAGTCACTAGAGAATCGTCCGGTATGAACGTGTGGGCCTGTCAATAGACATGGATGCCTCTTGGTTGTATTATTATTCATGAGATGGTTTTAACTACCTCGAGGCTGGATGTGACGTTGTGTAGGAGCCATGAAGGATGGTGCTCCTGTTGACCATTAGGAGTAGCTCCAGGCCAACTCTGTATCCTCTCCCCCCCCCCCTCCCCTTTACCCTCTGTCTCTGAGGATTATTTACTGATGAAAATTGAATACAAATGGAGCAATTCCAAGGCATCAAATTGGGTAAATACAGGCCTATAGTTGGGCATTAATCTGTTTAGGTAAGTTGCTCTTAGGGGTAGTTCGTCTTTTTTATGCCCTACTAATCACGTTAAGTTGTAATTTCAAATCGGCTATAAATCGCTAGCCAGAATGATTCATTTAAAAAGGTTTTTTAAAATTTTATTTCTTGGAGTAATATGATTATTCCAGTAATTTTGTCCATTAGGCAATAATGGGATATGCTGGTGATTGTACCCAGGACCGGAACTAGGATTTTTTCGAGGGGAGGCAAGCTTGATTTCGCCGCCCCTTCTTTCACTCTCCTGTCCCCTCCAATAAACGTCAACAGTTTTATAACATTATTTGAAGTAACATATTTCGAAATGAATATCATTAAATCATTCTTTTGCCTGAATTAAGGCCAAAGCAGAATCAAATATTTTTTTCTTCACCTAAAATTAAGATTTCTCTCGAAATTTGCCGCCCTTGGCAAGTGACCCTCCCCCCTCTGGTTACACCCCTAATTGTTCAATTACAAAAAATGGAGGATGTACTCTAATTATTCAAGAAGAAAGTTACTGATACCTCACTATGATAATCCTATACAGGTGTAATTTAATTAAACTTTTAGTGAAAATTTCCAGAACAACAGGTCCATTTTCAAAAAACGTTACCACTTAGACTCATGCTAAAATTGATGAGAGGCGGCAAACAAAAATAAAAAATAATAATAATACTTAATATAATAAACCTTTATATTTTCTGTAATTTGGCAATTTTTTATAAAAGATGGTGGGCATGTATGGCCGTCATCAGTGCGCCACAACTTCAATTTCTCCAATAGGCAATAGTACGGCTGCAGGCGTCCACTGTTTTTAATGGAAATATGAAGAAAGTTTTAAGAATTATTTAGAAAAAATAAAAACAATAACATTTTTATAAGCTTGTATTTATTTTTTTTCCACTTAAATTAGCAATTAATTTAAATTCATTTAAATTTTCCGTACTTTTTCAAGAGAGGATTAAAGAATTAATTAGGAAACGAACTTCGAAGTAACATTCATCCCAATTAACTTTATTTATTATTATAAATATGTAGGAAGTGTATGAACGTCATTTTCTTCTACACCCCTGAAAACTAGTCGCCTTTTGACGTCATTTTCGTCACAGTTTTAATTAGTACTGGCGGTTGATCTATGAACGTGACGAACGCAAAGAGTTTCCATATATTATCGGTTACAAGCGATTTTTACAGCTTTCTTTGGGCATGAAGATAAATTACTAAATATCACCTCTAAATTATTAAAAAAAAAAAAAATCAATTTTGCTTTACCCGAGTTGTGTAATATATTTTTATCTCTCGACCATAACCTGAAATTATTTCCCTTCTTACTGTACCATCATGTTTTATTATGATTTCATAGAAAACCTAATTTTTCTACAATTTTTAAGGTTATAAAGCAAAAATTGTCTCTAAACTATTGAACCAATAATGTGCGCTGGTACCCTGGGATTCAATTATATAAAGTTAGCAGTTATACAGCCATTCTGCTAATGGTTACCTTTTTGATGCATTCAGTATAAATATCAATTATAAATTTAACAAATGCAAATTTCTAAGGGAAAATAATTACTTTATTTGTTGTTTATTATTTATGTATCTATTCAACTTTAAGTCAATCAAACGTTCTGTTTCGGGTAATATCTATTGGATATGACATTATTTTGATAATTACTTTACTTTTATCAGACACATTTTTGACTCTTTGAGATTTATTTTTCTTTACGCTTTAGTTATAATTATTTTGATTTGTGGCGAAGAATCAATGAAGTAATAAATTGTAAATTGTATTGACTCACATTTTTTTTTTTTTTTTTTTATTGATGTTTAATAATCGTACATCATAATTTCTAAAAAAATAGTTAATTTTCTTCTTAAATTGTCCATGAGGACCTTAAATTAACTTAAAATGAAAAATATTGATACTCACTCAGTTTCTATTGCTAATAAGTGTTAGTGACCACTTTTTAGTCGATTAGGCTAGCAGTCGAGTCATTGCTGCTAATAGAGTATTGGACTGGCGTTGGCTAATTTGGGGTCTACCCACATTTTCTCCCCCTGCAGCGAAAACCTTTTTTATTTTCTCCCATTATCCTCCCATGTGAAAGGTCTTTTGTTCGTTAATAGTTTTCTTGAATTTCTTTTATTCTGTTTACCAGTACATATAACTCATTCTAATTCTCTATAATTACAAATGAATTCCTGAGTAACTATAAGATTTTTTATATTTTTGATGTTCTATGGAAAAAAAAAATCGAATAAACAAAAAATGTGTGTATTTGTATACCGAAGTCGTTTTTTGGAAAAGACTCAAGCTCCAAAAAGTCGAATTTTATGTTTCAATTTATTATGTGTCGTAAACACCACCTCAATTGAATCCAGCTCTAGATATATCGAGAAAAAAAATTGGAAATGGTCTATAAATCGAATATTGATGACCTAAGCACCAAATACTGAGACTCTCAGCGGTCACTCTGCCCTTAAACCAGTGTTAGAAGCCTTAAAAATATGTTCTAATTAACATATTATTACCTCTTTAATAAACTCCTACTGTGTACAATGCACAATAAAATTAAAAACAAAATATATTATTTTGGGGAGAAAAACGTTTTTGGGGGTTTTCAATAAAGTTTGCTCAATGGCGCTAACATCTTTTTAAAAAAACGACGTCGATATATATTCCGGTAATGAAATGTTTCGGAAAAAGTAAATATTCTTCTACACCATAGTTGTAATGTAAAAACAGAAAATAATTGTGAATAGAATGAATTTCTGAAATTTAAAACTGCATGATTTTTGTCCTAGGTCTTCATCGAACAACATTTTATGGAGAAAATAGTTATTTATAACAGAGGTCAATTATTTATTCATTAAGAAATGAAAAAAACCTACTTTATGAATGTATCAATTTGGTTCAATTAATTGCCATTATTTGTTTGCATATAGTTTTTTACATTACAAAATAGCGTATTATTAGATGACAAATAAGTTGAACGGATTTATGATAAAACTGATCCCCGAACCACGACGACTATGTGACTGCTACAAAAACTTCAATGACTAATAAGAAATCTTAATTTTTAATCTATAGCTATTCGAATTCGAATGCCCAAATAGAAGGACATTGGAACTGAAATTTAACAACAAAAAAAATCTCTCCTCCTCCAACTTTTTCAATAATATATGAGATATATTTTTACACATTTACCGCATACCCCGAATTTGATCCCGTCCATACAGCAACAGTTGACAACTTCCTAACTTAAAACCAGCCCCATTCTCCTTATATCCTAAAGCAGTAAATCTTTCTTCCTTAATGTAGTTCTACCTTCCAGCAACAAAAACACGCTTTATATACGAATTTATCTAGGCCTTCAAAATATCTCCTAAAAGACATTCTTAAACCTATTCTACCCAATTCGAATACCCGAATCCTTCAAGTTGTTTGCTAGATACTTCCAAAGTCCTTGGAAACAAACAATACTGCTGGAAACAAACATGTGCATATCGAGACATCAGAAGCTTTACATTTGGACTTTAGCTTACATACGTAAGGTCGGTTTGCTTTTCAAGCTCTAAATCTCTCATTACATCAAATCTTATCCATTTTTATTCATCTCCGTCTCTCTCAACCGTTCCTTCCGAGTGCGTTGGGCATTAAATAATTTGCATTCTTATCTCATTAAGGCTTCGTTAATGCAGTGTGAGTACTACCATTCTTACTTTCTAAATTGATGGAATTCCTTTCGATACACATTTTCAAGTAGTATTTGTTGAAGGTAAAGAAATTTTCCTATCCCGCCTAAATCCTTTTAAGCGCTTGTGGTTATTGCGTGTTTATTCTACCTATACCGGCATTCGATACCGGTGATTTGGTTAAGGAAAAAGCACTTGGACCTCACAGAGCTCTTTAGCTTTCATAGATACGTGGATTGGAGAATTTGATGTGTGGATTCCTTGTTAAATGTCAATAGCGTATAACGCATGTTAGCTATTATCGATAGCATGATTGATTTTTTTTGTTTATTTTGTGTATTTATTATGAATGAATAAAGATTTGGTATTGTTGCTTAGGGGAGATTGCTGTACCTACGGACAAAATCTATATTTCTATTTTTCCCAACCGTTGGGAAACATTTTCACCTTTTAAAATGCTCAGGTTATGCTCTGTATCCTTGAGAATACATTTTTTTTAAAAACTCAAATGTTTGAATAATGTATTTTTTGAAATTTGGAGATGTGATTGTTCTTTTGAAGTAGAACGACCTGATATACCTACGAAGACACCTTGATGCACCTGCAGACATAAAATAAATGAGAAATATAAATTAAAAAGACTGTAAATAAACAGCTTTTTGATTTATAAATGTTTCAGTGTTGGGCAAATTGTAATTAGAATTGGAATTAAATTTTGCCCAACACTGGTTTCATATGTAGGTATCCATATAAAATAAAATAAAAATTAAAATGATAAAAAAAAAAAAAAATTGAACTTATGAGCTTACAATTAGAATATAAATACTGTTCATTCATTGAACTCATTAACCCAAATCGAACCCTACAAAGTAAATGTTAAAAAAATCTATTGACAAATCAGCTGTGCCCTTAATGGGGGATAGCAGCAGGTAGGTTATGATTTCTACGACTTCAAAAACAAAAATAAATCTTCGAAAACTTTATATTAAACTAGGACTGTGACAAAAAAATCATAAAAAAATTAGAAGGAAAAAAAAATACAGATGAGATTTTTTTTTTTTTTACTTTAATCCTTAGAAAAAAATTGAAAATGCCTTATTCACTTCCAGAGTCTTTTAATTGCCGGCTTTCCATGAGCAACTAGGCATCGCCTGCTTACATTCACTAGGAACCGTTGTCCTGTATTAGCTAATATCTTCAAATTTTAAAATGAATTGTCTATAGGTACACGCTCTTAGTGTACAGCGTTCTCCCCTACTCAATTATGTAAAATAGATACATTTACTGATAGAACATTTTTAAGGTAAAAGAAATGAAAATAAATTATTAACACAAATATTTAACTGGAAGGCATAACGAAATGTTTTATTTTTACCATTCAGTAGCGAAACTATAAAATTATGAAATTATTTAAAATAAATTCGGCTATAACACGAAAAAAAAATTATTGTCGAAATGGCTGTGATAGGTAACATTCATTAAACTTTAATATGTACATCAAGTTACGATTTTAATTTATTAATAACTATGAAATATATGAGTAAGCATCTCGTGAATTTTTCTCTCGGTAAGTTCCTCCCAGCTAGGGTAATGAAATAGTCTTATTTCTTATTGTTCCTAGTAAAATATTTCTATTCCCTGTGAATTAATGATAGGGAGAAATTATAATTATTTCTAGTATTGTCTTAGTAATGTCTTAGGTAATTGATATGTTCAAGTTTTTCACATACTGTCTCTTAGAGGGTTCTCACGTTAGTATCTCGTGAACGACCAAGAGAGAGTTCTATGAAAATTGTAATAATTACAAAAGAATGAATTTTCATGAAAAAAATTTCTAATTGATTTAGATAAATCTTTAAATATTCAGATACTTAATTGGATATAATAAAATTGAACAGAAGTAGAATATTCTTATATTTAAATGACCGACCTGATAGTTTATTATGAATGCTATCTCACTTGAAGAATAAATTATAGACCCGCTTAAGTATAAAAATTTGTATTATACCTCAACAATGCTTTAAATTTCATCATGAAATAGTGTTAAATTTGTAACAGAATGGCAGATATAATGAAGTTAGAATATGAAGATTATTTGGATAATTAGTTTAGCTTAAAGTGATAGTATTAATGTACATAATTCATCAATTAAATAGCGTGAACAAGATCCACTTCATAAAAAATTAATTAACTAAAATAGGATTGTGATTTACATCTTTTATTAGATTGTTCATTTTTTTTAAATTTGGGTTTTAAAATTTTTATAATAATTAATCAATCATAAATTAAAATAGAACCACTATAAATCCCAAATACTTTTAACAACTTTATTAATAATCTCCCAATAAATTGTATTAAGTTAGATCATAAAGAACATTGCGACGTTTCGGCTTTCTTTTTCTTTTTGGTAATTTTTAAACCTTTGTTGTTTATTTTGTAATAAATAATCATTCATAGATTAAAAAAGGGCCTCTAGTAATCCCAAGAAATAATAATAACCTTATCATTAAAATTCTATACAAGTTTCAATTTTTAAATTACTTTTTACAGTCAAATAATGTCTTTATTTTTTTCTGGAGGAAACATTATTGTAATAATTTATTTAATGTGGACAATTGATCTTGTAAATTAATTAAAAAGTTTAAAACTTGCTAGAACAATGGCCGAAACGTCACAAAAATGCATATTATATAATTTTTTTAACTTAAATTTGTATAGAATTTTATTTATAAAATTGATATTTTTTTTTCCTTGGAAAAAATACTGAAATACTAGAAATACTGAAATACTAGTGGCCCTTTTTTTAAAATCCCAATTTTTATCTTTTAAAAGATGAACAATCTTATAAAAGATTAAATCACAAAGTTCATAGTTTATTTATATACATAAAATATGAACACCATAGTCTATAAAATAAATTAATATATACTGCTATAGGGAACTATCTGTTGACTATTTAATGATTTTAAAAAATTTCTTTTAAAACCAGTTATTACTTGGCCAGTATAGTCAAATTGTTGAATATACATTCTAAAAATTCATAACAGAAATTTATTTAACATAATTAAATATTAAGATTAAGAAATAAAATTATATTTTGATAAAATTTGTGTTATGCATATTACACTAAAGATTGCAGATCAGAGTTACATCACTCAAAAAAATATCCAACACTGTTTTTCCTATTGTCTCTTTAATAAACAAAACTCAAATTTCACTTACAATGACCCTTACCGAAAAAAAACTGACTATTTAGGGTTACTCTATAGGGAATAGTTTTAACTATAAAATTTGCTATTGTATATGCTATTTTATTTATTCAGTTTATTTAATAATTCTGCATATCAACATCGTTTTTTGAAAAAAGGCTTAAGCGCCAAAAATTCGAAATCTAGGTTTCGATTAATTATGGGACCTAAACGACATATATCAATTCCCGATCACTATATCTATCACTTCCCGCTCACGATATATAGAGAAAAAAAAATTGGAAATGGTCTAAAAATCCACTGTTAATGACGTAAGCACCAAATACTGACGACTCCCAGTCGACACTCTAACCTTGACCAGTGCTAGAAGCCTTCAAAAATATATATTCTAATTATAAAAGTTTTGCCTCGTTAATAAAATCCTGCTGTACGCAATAAAGAATAAAATTTAAAAAATATATCTTGTTATTTGGGGAAGAAACGACGTCGATATGGTCTGTTTATGTTACCAGAGTCTTTTTAAAATTAATTGCTTGGCTTAGGCTTTGTGTGATAGTTATGGCTTCTAATAATTTTTTTCTGGATTCGTTTGTTTCTATGTGCAAAATTTTAAAATCTTAAAAATTAAACTGGTGCCCATTTTCAGTATGGTGTTGTATCAATCCGGATTTATAACACTCCTATTTTAATCGATGATTATTTAATTATTATGAAATATGATCTTTTGGATTCCTTACGCATAAAACCATTTTTTTTTTTTTTTTTTTTTTTTTTTTTTTTTTTTTTTTTTTTTTTTTTTTTTTAGTTCACGTTTATTTCAAGAATCTAGTTTTTTAACATCGCGGTTAAAAAAATATTTTTTTTTTTATAAAAAGGACTAAAAAAAGTAATCACCCAGTTAAGTAGTGCTTGCAGTCGTAAAGGGGATTTTTATATTTGCATTCATATATTTATTTTAAGTTAAATATATTTAAGTAGATTAACTGAATTATTAATTAAAATATTGAATCATTTGGCCGTATGATTAATTTTAATTATATACCTATATGTAGATTTGTTTGCTTTCTTGTTTTTTTAGCCTTGATCATCTGCCGCATTTATGACTAATGAATAATAGAGTTGTATAGGCGCATTCAATCCACACAAATCCACAAGCAAAAACGTTTTATGGTCCATATGCATTATTAAGAATATATCAATTAAACATAAAGGTATGTATAATATTGAATTCCATACTTATTTGTAATATTTACCCTTAGCCTGGGGGACCCTTGAACCTGCCCCTGTCACCAAATGTAAAGAGTTAATCACAACCTTAATAAAATTCATCTCCAAATAAATTCTTTCTATGAGTTCTACAATTCGTTATTAGAAGGTGTTCTAATTTAAAATAGACCTGATCAGAAACGATTAAATATTATATTTTTTGATTCAAATTAGGCTGTTGTTAGAAAATAAGAGCGTTGAACATTTAAATATGATCACCTTGTGGTGCGGAGCTTGTTAAGCTTTTAATTTTTCTCTATGTTATCATTGAAAATGGTAAAATAATATCATAATATAAAATTTGATTTGTTTTATGTTTGGAGTAGGAAAAAATAACATCAAATGCGCCCGTGTACCAATCCCCTTTCTTTATCAGCTTACTTTTCGACGGCATAAATCTTTATAAATCTGCAATTATATGAATTTATATGTTTTTCGCTCTTAATAAATCCTGTGGAAACTGCTTTAAAATCTTGTAAAAGCTGCTTTTCAAAAGCTGCTTTAAAATTGAAAACCTGTATTCAATTCTAGATTCCAACCGCATAATCCCCAATCATCAGTTTGGTTTCTTGACATCTTACTCTACCCAGCAATGTCATAAAGTTGTAAATGTCTTCACTGCGTTAGAACGCGGGATATACTTTACAAATGTTTTCCTTGACGTAGAACAGGTTTTCGACTGAGTCTGGCAACCGTGACTGTTTTGCAAATTCTACTAATTCCTTCCTTTTTCATGCTTCCCCATTATCTTTTCCTATCTCGCTGAAAACATATACAAAGTCAGCGATTATTCTTCACGTTCAGCTTTATTTCCTCGCTTTGCTGGATTTCCTCTGGTTAATAAGTCATTTTCGGTTAGCACGTTTTATATCTCTATAGTCTGTTACGATCATTTCATAACTGTTTTAACAATTATGAGCTAATTATCCTTCTAATAGCTCTTGGACATATACAGTATTCCTTTACACATAATAATGAAGACTAAAAGAAAGTAATCCTGAAGATGGGGAAAACAACTCCGAAACGTGGATACAGTTAGAAAAATAAATTGTATGTAAGAAAAGAAAGAAAAAAAAATGTATGGATTGTCACTATTGCTAAATGTTAATAAATAAATTTATATCTCTCATTATTGCATTATTTATGTTTTAGATTATTATTGCATATTTTAACAGTTCTCTGCTCCTTCATTCTTTTTTTACGGTTCATTCATAAAAAATTATTGCGGATAACAAAGCTAGGGCGATTAACTAACTATGATATGTGTTAAATAAGACATCGGCTGTTTTGGTGTGCTGCATAACTGTACTTCATCCATATCATTATACCGTAGTTCCGATTTTTATATATATTTATTTTTCACAGTTTTATTCTCCTAATGATTCTGTTTACTAGAACCTTAAATTCTCTTGTGGCTTTTTATCCGTATACGATCTTGAACCGTTTTTACGATTCTTAAGAAGTGGATGCCTTCGATGTAAATGTGAGTATAATTGACTAGCATACCCTTGTCTTTTATGTCCACTCAAAGCCGTTCAAAGCAGCCTGAATAGTTTTGCTAATTGTGTTGCATATAAAAATTGTTTCTTTATTTATAAATTGAACGTTTTGATCAGTGTGTAATTGCTTCGTGAGATCGTGCGATTAAATAGACTATAAACCCTTGGAATATTTAGTAATAATTATGACCTACACGGTAATTACATCAAAATATTTAGGTGAATTTTTTGCTACCATTTTTTTCAGTACTCCCTCAGGTGTTTAGACAGGTCTCGAATACCCGAGTGATTAATCCTTGGACTGGGCATTGCCCAATAAAAATACCAGCGCAGGTCCCAAGGTTATCTCATTTATTTCTCGTTTCTATCCCACCAGTCGCCCCGGGCCCATTTATTATACCCTGGGCGAAAAGGTTAAGAAATAGTCCTTTAGACTTATATAATATCATGTCATTAATAACGTTCTTTTTTGTATTTGTTTGGAAATATCTACCTATAATTAATAAATAGTCTGTGATAAACGATAAACCTTTTAATGGTGTTTATAAACATAAAATTTTGTAAAGGTTAAGTTGATATAAAATATTTCCGTCAATTTTTATTAATCCTGAGATATTAATATCACAAGAACAACGCGGGAAAATAAAAACAATCCTTATAACTCAAACGATTAATATATAGCTTTATTTATATTAAATATTAAATTTAAGAAGATAAGTAAGTGGAAGGATTTGGTGTTTAGTTTCTTGTTTTTTTTAATTTTGTTAGGAAATATAATTCATTTATTATTCTTTTTCAGGTTTTCATTTTTTTCTTTTTTTTCGTAATTCTTTATTTAATTATCTTTTTACCTGACTTTATCTACTTTTCTATCTTTTTTATTTATTAAAATTTCATCAGAACAATAATAAAATTCATTATTTTATAATGAATGGGTTTTATTTATTAGTTCATATATGTTTCTATGCATTCTTCATGATGCTTGTGCACATCAACAAAGACGGCCATCTTGCTGGTATGTGATAAAATAGTATAATAATAAACAAATTGAGTAGGTTGCGACGACAGGAGGAACTAAAATAAATAAATTAATACTTCTTCTAAATGAGTTCAAAATCTCACTTTCAGGTTTTTCATAGGGGTATAGAAGAATTTAAAAAATATCATATTTCAAATTATTATTATTTTAATAGTTACTAAATTTATTATGTTATCCCTTATATACTTCATAAATCTTATTTAAACATTTAAAACCAACAACGTTTCGTGCTTATCTTTGCCTATTTTCAAATTATCTTTATCTGCCACTTTTATATCAATATTTGTCTAATATGTTACAGTATTGTCCCATTACTCCATATTTGCATTAGAAGAATTTTATTTGTCTATAATAGTTCTCCATTTCTTATTGCTCTGCTCTGATGAGTGAGCTATTTGAACTTTATCAGAGCAGGGCAATAAGAAATGGAGAACTATTATGGACAAATAAGATTATTCTAACGCAAATATGGAATAATGGGACAATAATGTTACATATTTGACAAATCTTGATTTAAAAGTGGAGGATAAAGATGACTTGAAAATGGGTAAAGATAAGCCCGAAAAGTTGTTATAAAATGTATGAAGTAAATGAGAGATGATAATAATAATAATAATAATAATTAATAGTAATAATAAAAATTTCCTAAAATATAATTTTTAAATAAATGTGTATATATATATATATATATATATATATATATATATATATATATATATATGATATTTTTTTGTCCAATGTGATACCCCCTTTGTCCAAAATTAGGTTCAACATGAAGTATTTTTGGGATCGCTAAATTCAAATTTGAATTAATATTTTCTATATTGCTGCTTTGCAAGAGAATGTCCTAACTCAAAATTGGCAGTTTCAGAGGAACCAACTATAAAGTTTTCAAGATCTCAACGTTAAGGAAGAATAAGATTTTAGAGCTTGATTTTTAATTATTTTTAAATTATTATGACTGAAGATGTAGATTTAAAAATTTAACTAATAATAAAACTCATTTGTGGTTATAAGAAATACTTTTTGAGTTAGGTTTTTTCTATGAAAAGCGTTCTCTTTCGACCAGATTTGATGTGAAACATATGACGCTATAGAAGTAAAAAGTACTTCATACGTGCACTGAGTTTTTACAGATAACTTGAAAATGCGATCATTTGAGTTTGGACACTCTTCTTGCAAAGAAGCGATATAAGGAAAGCCAAAGTGTGCCGGATGCTCTAAAACACATCTCCGTCCAAATAGTTCTTTTTCATCTTTAGGCGGATGGTGTCTGTGTACCCAATTCTGTCCGGCACTTATCATTTAGAAAATTTGGCCTCACATTTAAATATGACCTCATTTTGGAGCGACCATGTAGTGTCCCGGATGGGATTCCGTTTCCTACATTTGTTCATTGTACACTTGTAACAACCTATAATTTCTTTATACGCTCGATCATTTTCGTAAATAGCTGCCTTCGAGTTATTTTTTAAATTGTTCTGTGTGTTCTCTTTCTTATATTTCCTAAGTAATGTCTTCTCTATACTAAATGCAAGCCCTATTAAAGGAATTTTCGGATTTCTTCTTAAACAGCCCAATGTTAATTAAAACAATTAGATTTATTTGATAGCCAGAAGTAAATTCATACTGATTAATCTATCCATTTTTTTGTTTAATTTTTTTAATATTTTCATGAAACTGGTGGAATTAGCTTATTCTTCATTAAATATGTATTCCTTAAAATAACAACTTAGCACAACGTAACTAAGATGATAACTACATTTAAGCTAAAACCTTGCTTTAACGAAAAATTAATGATATAAATTTATAAAACTCTAATAAAAGTTTATTTTAACTTCGAAACTAGTTAATTACTCTGATACTAAAAGATAAAAAAAACATTTATTCAATACTCTTTGCAAATAATATACTCATATGCTTTAGATGTACTTAAAATACACAAAAAAAATTACCCTTTTTAATTCCAAAAATTAACAGGAACATTATTCCTCAGTTATAAAAGTTTGATCTCGATAAAATTGTCACACGAGCAGATTTGGAATAAGTTAATTAAGTATTGGTTCAATTTTAATTTTAATTTAAGCAGCGTTTATTGACAAATAAAATTTTAAAATCTCCTATAGATACGTCGATTGAATGGTTTGTAAAAATATTTTTAAATGTTTTTCTGGTTACAGATGGAAAACAGAGTTAACTTTCATTAATTGTGTTTTAAAATTAAAGTGCTATTATTAAATCATTTCATTTAGATGAAATTAATTATCAAGATGCAGTCAACAAAGAATATTTTTTTATTCTACAAGCCGACGTTAATTAGTTAAGTATTACTTAAATTTTAATTTTAATTAAAGTAGCATTTATTAACAAATAAAATTTTAAAATCTCCTTTAGATACGTCGATTGAATGGTTTGTAAAAGTTTTTTTAATTATTTTTCTGGTTGCAGAAAACGGAGTTAATTTTCATTAATTTTGTTTTTAAATTAAAGTGCAATATTAAATCATTCCATTTAGATAAAATAACTTATCAGGATGCAGTCAACAAAGTATATTTTTTATGTACAAGCAGGCGTTAATTAATTAAGTATTACTTAAATTTTAATTTTGATTAAAGCAGCATTGATTGATAAATAAAATTTTAAGAAAACTGCTATAGATAGGACGAAATGGTTTGTAAATGAAAAATATACTTTGTTGACTGCGTCCTAATTATTTATTTCATCATAACATCACAGCCGATCAAGCAACATCAGGATTTCATTTTAATTTTAATTTTTTACTGACTAATATAATTTTATTACATTATTTCTTATTTGAAACTGTGATATCAAAAATAAAATTATCTTAATAATTATATATAAATTATCTTAATGAAATTGTCTTAAACTGTAACGTTTTTTAAAATAAATAAGACGTAAATCATTGCCAAAACATTAAGTTGTAATGTTGATTATAATATTCGAGCTTCCTTTATTTTCCTTTATAATAAATATCAACCGAAGCTCTTAACTACCGAAGGTGCTGATGTCGACGCATTGTGCTGATCACTGTAATCAACAGGAGAAAAAGACGTGAGGAATCGCACAGATGGTATCGACTCGGTGCCATTAAGTGTGAATTATGTTTCGAAATAAAGGATGTAATCGGAATTAATAGTGAGCTGCTAGATACCGTCGCTCAGTAGTTAAATGTGTTCCGACATGACAACGCCTCTCCCTACACTATCAACGGATGTTCTTATTTATGGAGTCGGTCAAGGAATTCGCTTGACAGCTAATATTTATATATGTATGTAATTACTCCTTTCCAACCCGTTTCCAGCGAGTACAAAACTCTTGAAAATAACTCCAGTCACGATGACTCCGTTCAATCCGATTCAATATTAAAGCAGGTTAATTATAACCGTATAATATTGGAACATATTCTATTATTCAATATCTTAGTATCGTTATTAAATATCACACTGGTATCAACTATGAAAAATTAGTTAGTCAAATCGAAGAGATTTATACGAACCTTAAAATGTTGATTATCATTGCTTCTCCTTTGCGGACTACTTTTTTTCAGCAGGTCCAGATTTTTCAATGGGTCTTCTGATAGGACACCATAAAAAATTTCAGGATATATCTTTCGCATCGAAACGATCTTTCAATGCATATTCCCATACAATTAATGCCTATTAATAATAGGAAATTTATGTATGTGATTTATTCGTTCCGATACCAAACATTTTTATTCAATACCGATAAAATGTGAAACCATTGGTGTCGACACAAATATTAGAACTATCGATTTTATTCGATGTTACTAAAGTTGGAATAACCGGCTTTCAATACCATTGACGCGGTTGAGAGAAAAGCGCTGGGATCTCCTGGAGCCTTGCTTTGCAAGAGTGGTTCAAGCCTCTGGCTGATTATAGATATTGTTTCATATAAATAGTTTTTCCCGTGATGAAGATTTTCAAATTCATTGTAGATATTCAGAAAGTTTCACTACTGAGAAGTAAAAAAAAAAAATCAAGTGAACACTGCTCCTGTAGTGGCCACTTGGATACTTAAAATGGTGAAAATAAGGCAGCTAGGCTTTGATTCAGTTTCAAACTTGGAGGAAAAGTAGCTGATACCATCTAGTAGTGATTTGAGTACTTTTATAAATTTAAGTATTTATATTCTGAAGTTAGAACTTTTTATTTGACGCTCCCTTATTCCTTATTTTCCCCCTATGTATTGTGAAATATGAAAAAATTATAATTATTTCAAATTATAAAAAGTAGATTTCAATCCAAGGAAAAATATACTAACTACCATAAATTGAAGTTTTATTATTCATGAATACAAAGAGGGATAGCCGGTGTAATTACTTAATACGCTTAAAATCTCAAAAGTAATTTAAGAAACCATTGGGTCAGAAAAAAACAATGAAAATTTCCTTAGCTATGCCTACTGCCGGTGATTTATATTTGCCTTATGCGTTCGTATTTCGCATAACTCAAAAACAGTTTGCCATAGAAAGTTGAAATTTTGTATTTAGGATTTCTGTAAAATCTAGTTGTGAACCTCCATTTTTGGTCACTGCGTGATTACCGGAAGTGGTACTTTACTTGAAGGTCATAATTGATTTCCATCAAAAATTATATTAAAATACTATGCAAAACTTCTCAAATTTAGTATTTATAATTTATATATTGATTTAAATAACATACTAGATTTTGGTCTAAATTGGAAAACCGGAAGTGGTACTTTACTTAAAGGTCATATTAGAGTTTCGTCAAAAAATATATTAAAATATAATGTAAAACATCTCAAATTTGGTAAATAGGACTTTTATATTGATATAAATGTATTTACTAGATTTTGGTTAAGATTTGTGAGCGGAAAAGAGTACTTTACTTGAAGGTCATAATAAGCTTACTTCAAAAATTATATTTAAATTAAAAGAGAACACATATATTTCGGTAATAAAGGTTACAAACGCAATTTGGTTTCCAATCCAATTAAACATTTTTATTACTTGTTTTAAGTGTTAAAATTGAGTCTAAAATACTAGTTTTCCTCCCCATTTGTGAGATCAACAAGTCATCATGAGAATAAGACATTAGTTAAGTGGGTTTTTCCGCTTAAAATGTCGAAACTGTCCATTTCTAATGCTTTATCCAGTGATATTGACAGTTTTATTGTTGTCATGGAACATGAAGAAATATCTTGGAAACTAGTTACCTACTGAAGGAAAAAGACATATAATAACGGAATGAGACCTCCAGTGACAAGAGTGTGTGTTTCAATAGATGGATGACGGGACGCCGAGTGTCGTTTTTATTACAATCTTCGGAAACTAGTTACAAAATTCAGTATCACTTTTTGAGCCACGGATTTATAATTTAATAGGCGTACAAGGAAGTCATGTGTTGTCCACATCAGATATTTTTGTATTTTATCTGTGGATATAGTATGAATGGACACGCATATCAGCTGGCCCGGCAATGCTTCGCTATTGCTGGATTTGAATATACTATATATATATATATATATATATATATATATATATATATATATATATATATATATATATATTAATTGGAGTTCAAAATAGAATTAGTTGATTCAATGGATAATCGGGACACAGACAGATCAAAAGCCAAAAATTCATTTTTATTTTTACTCAGAGGGGCTTTGCAAAGCGAAGAACCGTTGAATTACTGCACATCGAAAATTTGATATGATTGCAATATTAACCTGACCATCGCGCTTATGTTCTGCAGTTCCTCAGACCTGCAGCGGTAGGAATACAAAAGCATGGCTACAATGTTCAATGCGCTTTATCTTTGCTAGTAATGGTCTGATTTCGATGATTTTTTTTTGGTAGTGATTGCAATTGTCTTTTAAATCAGCGAAAAATGTATACTTTTCGATTTATGCGCAAATAAAATATTCTTTCCGTCTATAACTTTTTCTCGGGGATGTAATGCATGTGTGGACAGTTAAAGGGCTTTAAACAGAAGACTAGGCAAGTTGCATTAAAACCTTCTGAGCCGTTTTTGAACTAAACTCTAACCGCAATATCGATATCTGTAGATTTTATCTTTGCAAAACCATCCAGGAACCATAAAGGTGATATAGTTGAAATTTGGTTAAGATTGGCCCAGTAGTTTTTGCGGTTAGACTTTACACAAAAAAAGTGCTGTCCTTTTATAAATAGTATGATGAAACTGCCCTTGTTAACATAAATCAGGAAACCCATTGAACGATTCAAACCAAATTTGAAAAACTGAGGTTTTTTGGTGTGCTGAATTAAAATCTGCCATCGTTGTTTATGTTAAAAAATCTAAATGGCTTGTTTATTTAATAATTGAAAAACTTTTTTTAATTTATTGGACCAAAAATAATTATTTTTTAATGCTTATATATTTTCTTTAATATAGTTTAAACAAAATATTTTTCCGGAAAAAACATGCCGATATCATTTTTCAAACTCGAGATATAAAATAAAGCAGTTTCAACGTGTTTTATTTTTTCTAAACTCCTACGGTGTACATTAGATGTTTTTTTTGTTTTTGTTAGGGTATTCTTTTATATTCTATAATTATCTTTTAAATGAGCTGTCGTATAATCAGCGAAAAAAGTATACTTTTCTATTTATGCGCAAATAAAATATTGAAATCGTTTTTCGGCTTTTGCGCAGCTGTAATATAGATACCGGTAGATTTCATTATTGCAAAACCATCTAGGAACCACGAAGATGATATAGTTAAAGTTTGGTAAAGATTAGTTCAGTAGTTTTCGCGGTTAGACCTTACAAACCAAAAATTGGACGTCCTTTTATATAATAGTATGATTGCTTATTGCCCATAAATGTAGCAGATTACTTTTTTTGGCGACAACAGTTAAATATAGATTATATATATATATATATATATATATATATATATATATATATATATATATATATATATATGTGTGTGTATATACATACATTGAACCAAATATAAATATTTACTTTATTGATAATACCAGACACTATCCCCTTCAATGTTATCATTGATTCTACCGATTTTATACTTCAGTTTCTATTAAGAATTCAAAACTTATGTTCTTGATGATTTATCTCTAATATTTTATTTTTTTTACAAAAGGAAAATAATATTAGTGCCTCTTTTTTTACTGGGTCTTTCTTAGAATAATTTCCATCTACGATATAGTGAGCCTCTAACTTCTAAAAAACATCTAGACGTATATGCTATTGCTTAAAAGCATTAAAATGAAAGTTATAAAAGAGGAACTTGAAGGTTTCAACTTTCTCCAGATGTTCAGAGTTGTCCTGAAAGAGTATGGGCGCGTATGCCATGTTGATGTAATTAACTTAAAGCTATGTAATGGTTGATATACAATGGTCAAATTAGGCATTCACTATAAGTATTTGTTAATCAGGTTAACAAGAAAAATTGAAAATTTATCGTGCAAAAAAAGTATTCATACAGTAACAGTTGTCGTGAAATAACTTGTTAGTTTGTTCTCAGCTCATGGCTTTGACTTGATACATAATATCTTATTCAAAAACAAATCCAAAATGGGCCAAATGATCCGAATTCAACGATGATTCTTCCAAAATGGGTCGTAAATCGAAATGATTTAGTTCTACCTGTAAAGATGAATTGTTAAATTTTTGTTAATAATTAGGTTGCACGGGTTTCTAATTTCCTTCACCTGTAAAAATGTATGCAAAATGTTTTTTATCATATCCATCAGTTAATTTATGTTCAATAAATTATTAAACATATTTTTACTCTAAAAACTGAGTGTAAAAATGGTTATTTTGACTGCTGCAGCTTTAAAGCTGATCACAAGTTCGGCTGCGAGTCCTTGAAACGGATTTTCCTTCTGCCTTGCATTTGAGGCGTGGAATAAAGGTGCTTTTCCACGAATGCGTTTTTCACTCTCGAAAGTGGTAGCCACACTCTCATGAGTTAAACTCTCACGTGTAAGTCTTAGAGAGTTCGAGGGTAAGCTCTCCGAGGGTTTTAATGCCACGTCATAGCAGATCATTCCCTCCTCTCATAGATTACTCTCAGGAAATTCAAGGAAATACTCTTCAAGAGGAGAGAAGGAACGCATACATTTCCTGTGACATGGCATAAAAACTCCCGGAGAACTCAACCACTCTCGAGAGTGAAAAACTCACTCGTGTAAAATCATCTTTTAAAGTAGTTTGGCAGATAGGGCACTTGATTCCTAGCCAGAAGCCCAAATTCGAGTCCGACTACAGTCCGAATTATTTTTTGTTCCGTCAACCGTGTATTGCTGTAAGGAGCCTACCTGTGATTGATTACGAAGGTGAAAAACAAATCACTTTTTTCCTCTATTTATTTATACATACATATAAATAAAACTATGTCAACTGATGGGAGATATCCAGGTTTTAGTGAATGGACAGTGCTTCTTTATTTTTAAAGTTAAAATTGTGATGGGTAGGTTACCCATTTCACTCTAGCAACATATCCATCTTATCACCCTTTACAGTTTGTACTTTGCCTTATCATTACTAATTAACATTAATGCAATCAGTGACTGAATAACAAGTAGGCTCTATGCTGTTGAATTTGTTTATCCTGGATTTATGCGTTTGACCTGTATGCAAATATGTCCAGCCGTTACATTTTCAACACCAGCCTTTTTCTTGCTCACTTTGATATTGAAATTAACGTTTATGGCTTTGTTATTCCGGTCTGACCATTCACCTTTGCTTATTTCGAAGTTTATTTTACAAATTATCGGTTGGTACAGTCACGTTAGGAAATGTATATAAATTTCTACTGCCGATATAAATTTAATTATAAGTATTAATTTCCGTCGACTATATAATTTGTAACATTATATATATATATATATATATATATATATATATATATATATATATATATATATATATATATTATATACTAAATATATATACTACGTTACTTCCTGAATCAATAGGCCTTGGTGATCCTTGGCCTCCTGAGTTATATCCTTCATTTTCCTCTGTTCTGCTTCTCCTTCATCTAGTTGCGGATCATTTCAGTCATTTGCTTCTCGGACTTTTTTTCTATTGCCACTAAAGATCATCTCCAACATTCCTCTCTGTAGCCTATCTCCTCCCATTCTGACTGCATGCTCTTCCAGTCTAATACTAATTGCCTTTAAGCTCGTTGTGTTCTCATTTTCAACAAACTTCCTATCTCTGCGTAGATCCTTTTTCTCCACTGTCAATTTTTCAAACTACCACAATCTTTCTTTCAAATTCTTTTAATATATTATAATCGCCGTGCGACAAAAAACAAGTTTCAGCACCATTTGTGACTACTGGTCTTACTAAGGGCGTAATTAGAAAAGGGCAACCGGGACAATGCACCGTGGCAGGGATCCCCCAAGACGGGGGCAAAAAATGAAGTAATATCTCATTTGGATTCGCAATCGTGATGTTTCACTCTTTTGTTTTCGAACTGAATTTTCAGATAGCAAAAGAAACAGCTAGAAAAAGCAGAGCGCTTCACAGGGGCGGGCGCAGAATTGTTTTCGGAGAGGGATTTACATTTTTTGGGGGAGGGGGGAGTGGATTTAAAATGAAGAAGGCAAATAATCATCTAAATGACTATAATCGACTAATTTGGTGTAAGATTTATTAGCAAACATGAAAATTGGATCAAAAACTTTTATTAAGATTACCAAAAATATATCTCAAAATACAAATCTTATGTTGGTGGGTATGAAAATTAAATTTTTCGTACATTTCGGGGGAGTGGATATATCCCCCTGATCCCTCCTCTGTATACGCCACTGGAGCTTCACTTTTCGCGTCAGAATCGATTAGCACGTTTTCCCCTGCTTTCAGTTGAAAATAAACGTGTCTAAGAAATTTGACTTTTCTAAGCGTATTGATATTTTTTATATATTTTTAAAGTAGTCTGATTTAGTCTGCACAGTTCCGCAATGTCGGAAGTTTAATATTTTAACATTCATCATATATTTAGATTGGGACCAGGGACGCTATATCTGCGTTATATCCGAATATACGGTGTAACGAGTCGCGTTATAATGAGGGTCCACCATTTGTCACCAATCCGTTTGGATATAAGGGTAACGTTTATTAGAAATCTGGATGTATCGTATAAGCCATTTGTATCCTAATTATATATTATAGGCCTATCATTAATAAAATTATAATTGAGTATTATTTATTTATTTGATTTCTTTTACTGATCCTGGCTATAAGAAAATGTTTTCATAACAAATAAAACATGGATATTCAAGATACCGTTCCGTGTTAAAGAATGACTTCGATATGCTCTCAAAGAAAAAAAAAATCCTACTAATATTAATGCATTTACATTAAATACACGAGCCTTTTTTCTGTTTTTTTATTCTCATATCAAGGTAAATATTGTTTAAAATAGTGCAATTTTGATGAAACGTAATCAGAATTATGATGAATTATTTGAAATTATCAAAGTTCTTAGTTTTTAGAAATGTACTCCTGATTCGATAGGAGATTAGATAATTATCTACAGAAATCAATCATCATGAATCTTTTTTTTTTCTTTTGTTTTTTCGTGTGATTATTTTATTACTAAATTATATTTTTTTAATTATTGGAATGCGTAATTTTTTCTGTAAATTAATTTTAAAACAACGGTCTTCTTAGACAGTATCGAATTTTCAAGGAGTTAAGTACAAAAATAGAATATAGAAGAAATAAATATATTAAACAAAATGTAGTTAAAATAAGTAAAAGAAATAAAAAATAATAAAATCAAGCCATTTGTAAAATACATTATAAGTTATACATTTGTATGCTGTTGTCACAGGCTTAAAGCAGACTAGAACTATTAAGTTTTTTTATTATGTATACTGCATCATAAAAATAAAATATATAGTTTATTTGTTGATAAAGTGGATTTTTCTATCGGAATATTGTTTTAACATATACATAATAAAACGACCTCTAAAGCCCACCTTACATGGTCAATGTTATGTTATGTTAAGTCAATATCGTATTTTTTCAATATATTGACCGCCTGAGGGTTATATTGTAACAATAATATTGACAAATGTGATATAAACTCCACGTTAAATAATATTTATCGTGTAGAGTGAGCTTTAGGAGCATAGTTTTGAACAGATCAATTGCATAAGCATAAGAAAGCTTTGGTCCCAACATCTTCCCCTCGGAACATGCTAATGTTCCAGATTTATGTAACCAGTTGTCAGTGTTATCGTGAGCTTATCAGCTCCGTAATGAGTGGCGTCCGACAGCGACAAGTAGTGATCACGAACCACTATCGGGTCACGACTAGAGAGGCCTTCTGGATAACAGGTTACTTGGTAGCAGTTGCTGGCACAAGGCCTATTATTCCCTAATCGCGAGAAGGCTATTCTAAATACTCAACTGGCATTGGTTGGAATACTAAAAAGCGATCCAATTAAGAACAGTAACGTCCATGATCGGATAATAGAAACAATTAACTTGTAAAGGTATTAGGTAGAGTATGACATGGATACTTTTATCACTATTACTTATGGTATGTAATTTTTGACTATAAAAGATATCGGTGATTCAAACAGACCCAGAATTACTAGTACATATATTATTTAAACATAGTAACCATGGAATATTGCAAATTATTGGCTTGATTTGCAAATTTTGAAACTGAATAAATAAAAATTTAATCACTTTTAATGTTTAAGTTGTAACTGCATTTATTTAGTTTTGTAAGAACATTTATATCCCATATTACCTCTTTTTTGATCAAGGAGAAACGAATGCTTTACACCCTTGACAAATGTCCGAATCTTGAGAACATCAGGAATGCATGCTTTGATACCAGGAGTAATTTATTAAAATATCGAAATTGTTCTGGTTGTCACGATATGAAAGTTGGCGTTTTCAACCTTGAAAACAAATCGTCATAAGTGGTGACACCGTCCTTTTACTATATAAAAATAAAAGCTGAAGAAGATTCTCTGATGAGTGATAGTGATCTTGTTGAAGAGGTTTTCATCCCATCATTTTGGAATTCTGGTCTCTAATTACTTAGCGAACTCAGCATGCGTATAAGCGAAAATGATTAGTTGATCGATCAAGTTCCAACTAGCCATTGAGCGCTCGAACCATTACGACAGGTCTCCTACTTAGTCATGGACTCTCAAACTTTAAAACGCTGAATTACAGGCATTTATACCCAATGGTGATATCGTTATGGCTTTTGGATTGTAGAGCTGATGGAGATTGGCTGTTTTGATATCTGAGTAATGGTTCGTAGGTTATTCCTTGTATTTAAACCTTAAAATAACTAAGAGGCTGAGGATATTACGATTACCTTTGAAACGTCGGTAGATAGGGTGGCATATTTTTTGAAAAAAAAATTGTTGTGAAACCGTTTCATACTTATATTCTTCTCCTCAAAGGTTGAACGCTGTACAAGTTTAGAACTTGAACATTGCATGTGGTATGAACATCATGTACGCACTTGCGACCAGAAACAGGATGTGTCCCAGCGGTCACGTCTATATTTAAATGAGGTCTGTATAACGACATATAATATTTATTAGTCCAGAAAACAGAGCATTCAAGTGCACACCAAA
Organism: Rhaphigaster nebulosa; assembly: GCA_948150685.1. Classification (NCBI taxonomy): domain Eukaryota; kingdom Metazoa; phylum Arthropoda; class Insecta; order Hemiptera; family Pentatomidae; genus Rhaphigaster; species Rhaphigaster nebulosa. The sequence continues at coordinate 140,270,501 of OX411307.1, forward strand.
CCGCAATTTATGACTTCCTTGTACCTATTCATGAAGTAATGATTTACAAGCACAGAAATTCCATACATAGAATTTAATGAAACAGTTTTCGATACATAAATAAAGCTCACTGATCACCAAACTTCTCAACGTTTGAATGCTAATTTACGTGATTTTAGCCTAAATTAATATAAATTAGTTGAGTATTATACAGGGTGTCCAATATGAATCAGCTCAAATGCTTCTCACGGTCAACTGGATGATTTAATCAAAAAAATTCAAAGGTAAAATTCATAGGCCTACTTTTATAGTTTCGCCAACCGCTATTGATTTTTAACATTGACAAGTGCGGCTAACGCGCGGCAAAAACTTAGTTATGAAGACAACTTTTATACTCTCATTTAAAATTCATTAAAAACATTAAAAAGTTATAAATTTCGATATCTTCAAAATTGAAGAATTCACACCATTTCAGAATCTAGTATTCTCAACGTCATTATTTTTCAGGCACCTCGTAAACTGGAATCTTGGAGACATGATACATCATTTTTATGTATGTTTTCATCGCCTATCTATTAAAAATGTTGCCAAGCCTGCTTGTATAGTATTTCTTCTGAAAAATACATAAAAGTACTTTCTGAAACGTTTTTTCCAAAATTATAAAGAGGAAATTGATTGTATGAATTCAAAATATTTATTAATTTAACAAACATTAGAAGAAACATTGAATTCAATAGCATGATAATGAAGTATAAAAAAATTCATACAGGATTTTCATAAGAAAAATCATAAATGAACTATAGCTTCTCCGAACACCATAATCACATAAAGAATTTCACCTGGTGCGTATGGGGACATACCATGGAAATGAATATTGAACGTATTAGCAACTAACTGCAAATAAAAGCCCTCATAAACAAACAGGATCCACCAACTTAAGGATTAACCCCTAAGATAATTAAGTCTATAAGGGAATAGTGAATACCGTCTCACTATATTTACGCAATATGCAATGTGCGCACTATAAATACGCAAAGCATGGCGAGGAGAAGAAAGGGTCCAAAGGATCACTGAACATGTCGAAAAAAAAGTGTGAAACTTTGGACACCGTAGTGACTGAAATGCTTCTATCGTTAAATTAATAAACATTTTAAATTCATACAATCAATCCCCTTTCATAATTATGGAAATATCATTTCAGAAATTACATGTTTGTATTTTTCAGAAAAAAATACTACACCTACAGGCGTAGCAATATTTTAAATAGATTGACGATAAAAAAAATACATGAAAATGTTCTATCATTTCTCCATGATTCCAGTTCGCGAGGCGCCTGAATAATAATAATGACCTTCAGGTTCCAAGATTCTGAAATGGTGTAAATCCTTCAATTTTGAAGATATCGAAATGCGATTTGCGGGGTCTTTTATAACTTTTTAATGAATTTAAATGAATGCATCAAAAAGTAGGTGTTATCTTCAAGCCTAAAGTTTTTGTCGCGCGTCAATCGCACCTATCGCATCATAGTTAAAAGGCTATAACGATTGATTGTCGAGAATTGCGACTTTTTGGTAAGATCGTTCGTTAGGCCGTGGGATATTGGACACCCTGTATATTTAATAGTTAACCCTATTGATTATCAAGGAGGACCTCTGGCGCTCAAGAATAACACCAAAAAATAGTGGTAGATGAGAGATCTCTTCCGGTACGCCTATTAATTTGAGTGCTTTGTCGCCAAACCTATTGAGTGCATATTAGGAAGTATTCATCGTGTTGATTACATTTCTACGTTACAACATAAAGCACTCAGCGTGAATAATAATTTTCCGTCAGGTTTTGTCTGCGTGAATATTGATTATTAATTAGTTAATAGTACCTCAATATTATTGGATCACGATATTTGTACAATTACAGATTTATTAGATAAATTAGCCGTTTGCCTTATATATTCGATTTATTTTTTTTTTTTAATTATTATTATATGATAAGAAAAAGGGATTTGTATATGACAAAAAAAAAATACTGTTTAAACATCTTCACCTTATTTTATTTCGGAATCTGAAAGAAATCACTATTTTGTAAAATTTGAAAAACGGTGTAGCCTATTAATGAAGGGAGAGTTTATTGTTATCTCAAAAATAATTAAAAATCAGAGTCATTATTACTTATTCAATACCAAAAAAAGAAAACAAAAATCATCTTTAATATCTGATGTGTAAACATAAACTAACAGCAAGATAACGAAATTCAGGGAATAGGTATAAAATGTACAAATTACAGAGACAGGTCGGTTGATTACCTAGATATGCCATTTATATCCTTGCAATTGTTAGAAAATGACTATTCTTTGATAATGAATTGATTTCTTTAATCAAACAATGCTCTCAGCAGAACATTACTAGTGGCTACCCATTTTACCTTGTAGCAGAATTTATGGGGTGAAAGTGTGCTTCCTATCGTCGTGCTGAAGTGTAAACAGACGTTCACCATTATGATTTAGTGTGGAAATGCAATACCTGCCGTTAAAGCCTTCGACATTCTCAATGCCATATCCCGATTCAGAACTCAGATCGCCGCCCATCAATTATTACAATATCTTGTTTCCTTGTACCAGTGAGGGAGAGAGATATAGCTGTCCGTGAACTTTTTTTTCTTAGACGGTGGTAAGTGGAGCATTGCATTGAACTAATTTTCTAACGAATTTTCTTACAGTAGACCGCATTTTTCATCAATTTCGTGGGAGGAGACAGTCAATCAAGTTTCGACGTGCTTTTTTCCTAATCAAGATCCCTGCGTGCTTTCTTAGTAAATTACCATTTTCTAAGTTTTTCTGAATTTATCAATGTTTTGCTCAACATAATATTCAGTATGCGCCTCTCCATTTTTTGTTCACTTAAACCATCAATAATCTTATGCCCGGCCCATTAATGATTCACAGCCAATTTTTGTATTGCTGCTGTCTGATTATAATTCAGAAGATTTAAATATCTGAAATATTAAATATATTTGGTTAACGCAAATTAAAAAATGAATAGGTATTGTCTAATTTTTTCCAATAATCGTGGTATGTTCTTCGACTTCTATAAAAATCTTGTAACGTACAATTTGTTAACTTGATAAAAGCTCTGAAAGGAAAAAAAAAAATCATGAAATTAATTTTGAATCTCGTCGTTAATTTTAACCACCCGGCTTTTTAGTAAAAATTCTAACGCCTTGAAAAGAGGCAATCAGTTGCTGATTGATGGAGTGGGTACTGATGAACATTAATTTTTAAGCTTTGGTGGTTTCAGAAGATCCATCTTGAAATAAATGACTATTTATCCCATAGTAGGAGCGGCCTATGCCTACATTTAAATTAATTATTTAACTTTTCATCACTAAATATTACTATGCCACTTGTGGGCAATAAATAATAATGCATATTGGGTGCTGCATTTATACCACACCCACCGAAGAAGCAAAGGAAGTATGAATGAGTAAATAAAAAACGAAACATGGAAACTTTTTATGTATTTTATTTTATCATACATTTTATATTATCATGCATCAATATTATATTACCAATCAGTATCATGTAACTTTCATCACAATCATACATATTTAAATATTTGCACTTACAATCACCCTGAAGACACCGAATCAAGATCCTTCTCTTGTTCTAATAAATAATTAATCATATATAGGTAAATTAATAATAAATAAATTTTTAACCATTGATCTGTCGATTCAAGGGTAATATAGGATAATATTCGGACTTCTAATGTCATTATTTGAAAATATGAAATTTACGTGAAATACTGAGTAATAGAAATAAATAATAATATGTGCTTTAATACTTATGTTACTTGAGTAACATACTCAGTTTCTATAATACTTTGATTGATTTGTATTAGAGTTTGAATGTAAATGTATTTATGTCCCCAGCGATCGAATAATCAGTTAGCAAGTAGATTGGGTCCAATACTAATCGGATGTTTTAAGTTTTATATAACCTCATTCTAAATTAAATATAGTCGTTGTTTTTTTTTTCGAATTATACAAAATAAAATTTACATATTAAGTGGTCAATTAATTGTGTTCATATTGAAATAAATGAGTGTTTTTCATAGATACATTCGAAAATTCCGGTTTGCTCATGGAATATTAAAAATGATAGAATGTGTCAAAATAAATTTATTTTATCCCCAATTAGGCGGAAGCTAATAAAAATTAATTCAAATCGACTTGTGAATCAACATTTATGATGACAAATGGTGGTGAATCCCCTCCGAAAAAAAGATGGAAAATGATATCATGCAACGAGAATGAATAATTGACTTGTTCTGGAATGCTGTAAAACCTGATTTAGATTTTTAAACTGTGTCCTTATAGTCAGTCGGAAGTGTCTTCTACCAGCGCAGTTAAGGGCCATTCATAGGGTCGTTTTCTGGCTTCAATGCTAATCCAGTTGCTATGGGTTTATTCATGAGGAACAAATTCTAGAAAAGACGTCAAGAATCTAGGCGTCAACAAATTTATTAATGAATGAAGGGAATATCTGAAGGGAGTATATAAATGCCGGATTGCAACAAAATCTAATAAATTTTTTTTTCAAACGTCCTTAGTTGAGGAGATATTTTACATTTTCTTCATCTTCCAACGTTTTATTAACTTGCCGCACGAAAACGCTAGTGCTTTTAGATTTATTGATATCAGTAATTTTTTTTACAAATGCACATCCTATATACAAAATCTTTTCTTCTTAATTTTAAAAAATGTACATTCATCGCTTAAATTTTTGAGGGATAAAAGTTTTTTATTGAGATATAATACAATCTGCCACACTCAAGGGCAGTAGGTATTAGGGCTGTAAGAATCCATTCATACTATATATACAAACTGAAAAAAAAAGAAATAAAAAATAAATAATAATAAAAATAAATAAAATGGCGTAAAAAGAAAAAAAAACAGTAATTAGAAAAATATTTACATCACAAATGAAAATAAATTGATGGAGAATTAAATAATAGCAAAATAATTAAACAACCAAGACAAAGAAAATTTATATTTAGTGAAATGAAATTAATTCATCTTTAACACATTCATACCTATATTACGCGTCCATACTTACACTATCGCTTAAATTAAGTTCACGTTTTTTTTTTTCTTTAATTTTAATATTACGTAATATAATCTGTATTAAATTATCCAGTTTTTAGCTATTTCAGTCCTATATAATAAAACTTGAAGTTTTTTTTTTCTCTTTTCGAATTCTGATACACATCCATACCATAAGATAAATGAATAAATAAAAAATACGCAAACAAATTTAAAACTATTCTACATGATAAAAGTTCTAAAAAAAAAAAAGTGAATATTGTTAGTTTATATTTTAGTCCACAAGTGACAGCTGTTAACTCACTATTTTGGTAAAATGAGAACTGGTAAGATATATTTATAATTAGTTGCTATGTATTACTTTCCTTGCCACATAGGTAAGGAAGGTTTTGTAATCGGGTCAAATTGACGATGTGCAGTTTTCAACAGATCTAAGCGTTTCAGGACCTCTCGGGTCCAAAAAAACGAATTGACCGACTTTTTTTTTTATTGATTTTTTTTTGTTGTGTTTTGTCCTTCGACGCCTGTGTACCAAATCGGCCACCCTGTACGCAATAGCCTAAAGTTTTTCTATAGACTCTTGTGCGAAAACATCTCTAACCATTTTAATGAAACTTTCTAAAATCTTCTCCAATAAAAAAACTTAAAAATTGGACCAGTAATAGCAAAGATATACTGTATTGAACTTTATTCACATCTTTTTCAAGAAGCAAATTTATTTGTACCCATACTCTTAATAGATGTACTTCAAGGATCGAAATTTAGAACGGTTTATAAAAATTAATATAAATTACGATTGCGATTAATGTGGTTTAAAATTTATTTAATGGTAACTAAAATTCAACTGCAAGAAAAAAATAAACTCTACTTTCATCGGCGTGGTTAAAACTTGCATGTTCTTGAAATCGCTGACTTAAAATTTTGAATTCATGGAGTTAATCCTAATCGCTAACCACAGTTGGAAGTGTATTATCTCATGTGATCCTGGGAAATGTTGAACAATGAAGGTAGAACAGTCGGAGAGGCATGCTAACACGGCATGAGTGGAATTTTAAGGAACTTCATACGGCTGGAGAATAGGCCCAGTTCCGTTTATATAATAAAGTATGAGATAGACTCTAAAGCGTTTCCTTTATAATACAAATTATAACAATACAATTTTAACAAAAAAAAATTTATATAAATATTTGTATTAAATTAATTTTAATTTGAGCACATAATAAAAAAGGATATATGATAACGAATACTGTATCTGTCTACATCTTTGACATATTTCGGGTATCCCTGAAATCATTCAGATTTTACAATTATTAATTATTTTTTGTTTTTTTAAGCAGTTACAAAAAATAAAAAAATACTTTTCTTTAGGCTCAAGGGATAGAACAATTTTCAGGAACAGAACATTTACTTTACTTCAATAATTTTTTTTCTATTAAACTCTTATTTTTATACGAGCGGGAGTGCCCGTTCCAAGGACGGTTTTAAAAAATAATATTTATACGTAATATTTATGTTTCCATTTACCCGAATCAGCAAAAAACATAGAATATAGATATTAGCGCGCAATACCTGCACAAATATAACTAAATACAATGAGAATAAAGATATTATTACATTAATCCCCTAAAATACAAAAGAACCTAATAAATGAAGTTATAAACTCTCCTTCCCTCCAAAAAAATAAACAGAAATAAGTAGCAAGAATTTTTTTTTTTTTTTTTCTAAACATCCTTAGTACCTTCTTTGGTTATTCTTCTCATATAACGGCCATTTAATAAACAATAATCTAAAGTAAGCCTAATAAAGTGCGTTGTAAAATTGCACAAGCTTTTCATTATATAGAACATTTAATAATTTTTTTTTTATATTTATTTGTTTTATTTTATTTATTTATATTTTATGTAATTTATGAAGATAAATCAGAGATCATTATTTCTTATTTCTTGGTGGCAGATTTTTATGATTATTCAGAAAAAAAAAACACTTATAAAAATCTTGAAAGCCTTTAAGAATATGCTGAAGTGTGTAAATTAAATGAAAACAAAAATTTTCAAAATCCTTTAACAAGGGTGGTAAGAAGGAAGACGAGAGGTATACTTAAATATTCTGAATTTGTAATATGAAAAATTATATTTTTAACTCAAAATTTCTGTTAATAATACGTTAAATAAACACTGAAGTTTTCGTAACATAATAATCCATTTACTACTCTTTAGAACAGTATAGTTTCTATAGTATAGTATATCATGAACTATTAAAAAATAAATTCCTATAGTAAAAATTATAAAAATATGTGTGCGGGCCGCTAAAGAAAACTATTTATGGGGCATTCTCAAATAAATTGTCACTTTGGCTATCCTCTGAGATTTCTAGAAACTTTTTAATTTTCCCCGTTCCCATATTTTGTTTTCAACACCTAAATCGGCGTTCAGTTCGTCTCAACGCAGGGCGCATTTTGGGATATTTAATCTTTAAAAATAAAAAGTTTGCAAACAAAATTTCTTTTAAAAAGGCCGCACAAGTTACATTCTGTCCGCAGTGAATTTCGAAAATGTTCACTAAAATTTTAAATCAAAAAAGTATATTTTGATCATTGGAGGTCCATTTCATAACAGTAACTAGTTTAGTGCGTAAATCTCATGACATGAAATGTTTTTTTTATTTTGTAATACCTAGAAAATAAAAAAAATCGTAAAAATCACAAGCCGTCAGATTTAGTACTCTTTGACACTGGTATAAAACACTAGTGCCCAAGGCTAGTTTACATGAACGTGGATTTTTTTTTCCATATTTCAAAAGTTACAGGTTATTTTAGAATGGCCTTTATATGTTCAAAATATTTTAATGTAGTAAAATTAAGCGGTTGCCAATGAATATTTATTATTCTTTGACAAACCCTGCAAAGATATATTCTACATTCTAGAAAGTTTAGATTTCGATAATGGAAAGTTAGGGTATAAGATAAATTTTAAATCATTATGCTTATTCCGAATCATAGTTTTCAACTGTAGATACCATAACCCGAAAAATTGGGTATCTCGCAAGAGATTGAAGACCTGGGCCTCGTTTCAAGAATCGTCGGTTCAGTAGAGATATTCTTAAGTAGTAGCTTTGATAGAGTGCGCCCTTTAGTTGGTCTGATATAACATACGATATGGGCAGTTGAAAAATGCAGGGTTTCTTGGGCATAATTTAGTTTGGGCGTGAAATTGACTTGCTATTCTCTGCCCAATTTAAACGTAGATGATAACAATCTGTATTGACATTAGCATCAATAAATCGTTTCACTATCGTAATAAATATAGTTAATAAATGTAAATAAATCGTGTCTTGACATTAAAAAAATCGGTTTACAAGTGGAAAAGAAATAAAATCGCGTTTGGAGTAACACTGTATTGGTGGTTTGATTAATTCTTCTTTCAAGTTTTCTACACCCATAAACCAAAGACTTTCTAATTAGTGGAAGTGCGTTCAATTAGTTCAACTTGCTATTATCTTTCATACTATAAGTATGTGTTAAACTGTTTTTAATTTCATATGACTACGTATGGCAGCTCCCCAAGCGTGGAAGAAAAAATTAGCTCCGAGAAGGATAAAAATAATAACTTTAATGAAAAACTATGAATATTTATTAAAGATGGCAGTATTTGAAAAAAAAAAGAAGTTATTTACAGAAATTTAAACTTGTATAAAAAATGCAAGTTAATGAGGCTGTCTTATTATTACTTGGCCATGAATTATGAAAAAAATACCCAATAGTTCATGTTAGATCTTTCCGAAGCCATCTCCTTTTGAGACGCCTTGGAGCAATATCAGGAATCTATTTGGAAGAAAGGTTAAAAATCCGGTGTGCGCATCACACCTTTTACTTATAACCTTACTTGAAATAAATTTATAAAAAATCAATAACCTTAATAAAAAAAATAAATAAGTTTCCATGAGAATTCCATTTAGTTTCCATTGAAACATTTGGTTTCAATTAAATAATAGAAAAGTAGAAATTATTATCTACAATAATCACTTAAGTTGATGCGTTTTTTATCACTCTCCATTATCTTCTTCGACTTTATATGTTTGATAATATTTTTTCTAAAATCTTTAGCTTTCCAACGGTATATTGTACATCTATATTACTACTCTTATTTATAGAAATTTGTTTTCAACCTGGGAAAATATTTCTCCTTTAATTAATTTTCAAATTCTCTCATTGTTTATTTTTATCCTTATTGTCTTGTTAAATAAAAATACTCAACTGTTAAGAGGTGCCCTTTACGAAGCATGAAGCCTAAAAACTGATTTATCAGAAATCAACGAGGAAAGTTCGCTGAGGTGAAGTAATTAGTTCCAACCTGTTGACAAAGTTACGTCTTTCAACTTTTGCAGTACAGCTGTATCGGTGTTTATCTACCACTAGGCTTTTTTTTCTTTTTTTTTTTTTTTGTCATTAGTGGAATCTACAGAAGCTGTTCTTCAAAATACTTTTACATTTCTGCTTGACAGTTTTCTATTTTTTAAGCGCTTGTCCGCAGTCACCCAGCAAATCATGATAGTAGGGGCGAGTGCAAACCCCTGTTATTTGACAATTGTGAATTGTGTAAAATTACCCTTACTTTCATGTTTTATCAAGGCAACTACAGACTAGCGAATTAAAACAAAAATTATTTTATTCAATGCATTTATTCAATTATATCCCACATTCAAATTTTTTAACTCAAAGAAGATTGTAAAATTTGAATCTCTGACAAGCTTTAACTTTTTTCTATGATTTCGCCAGTATAATAATCCTCCGGAAACCAAACTATTTTGCATTTGCCCCAAAACGGCTCTTGCTTCAATACTTAGTCTTCTAGATACCTTGTACGCATTTACCCCTTAAGGTAGGAGCAAGTGCGTACTGCGTACTATTCAATTAAATTATCAATCTCAACAAAATTGACGCGGTTGAAATGTAGGCTTGAATGTAATATTTAAACATAATCTTCTAAGGAACATTTTTTTTTAAAAAAGAGGAAAAATCTAGCTTCTAAAATAAAAATTTTACAGTCCTGTAATGTCGAACTTGGTAAAATTTAGTGCGCACTTGCCCCACGTTATCCTATTTTAGAGGAAGCCATTTTGGTATTTAAGTCCTATCAGACTATTCCAATGATGATATGTCCTAGCTGATATTAAATACCACTTAATTGTACATTGATATAACGGTTTCGAGAATATAGTGTATATTGACATTACAATTTTAAAAGTGTAAAACCAATGATATAAAGTGGCACTTCCCCTAAGTCGATTTTATTGAGAAAGTTCTTTAATCATTTAATCCCAGGCATATCCCTATCTTAAATACGTAATTTAAGTTTTGTAAAACTTTTCGTTTTTTAGCTAGACTTACCACGTACACACAGAGAACATTTTGGGAGGCTTGGTAATTTGGAGTCAGAAGACCTTAAAATGTTTTTTCACGATCGCAATACTTTATTACCTTACTATATATTTCATATATAGGTAAGAGAAAGTAAAAAACTAGCGGGTTTATGCGGCTGTGGAGCTGATTATGAAAGGGTAAGTTTAATGTCGGGCCTAATCTAAAGCACATGGGGCATTAAGGTCATTACAGATAATTGTATCTGTCACCTAAGAAGAAGCATTGAGAATTTCTCGGTGAATTTTAGATAGCTAAGAGGAGCCCTTAAGCTCAAATTCATATGTCCGAATAGAATTGATTACAGTTATATTGTTAACTTTTTAAAAATAAATTGGAAATTCACAACTTTCATCTTATTGCGAGTTAAAGTAATGTTAGGAGTAATATAACATAATATAAAAGAAAGTTTTAGCATATATCAAACAGTATATCTTTCCTTGTTTTATTATGATTGTACCCCTAGTCTATAATAAACTCGCGGTCAACTGTATCTATATAAAATTATTAATTTATCACGGAAAAAAGAATGCTAACAGCAAAATGAAGTAATTAAGATTTTTTTTGCTCAAAATTATAATGGAAAAATTAATCTTTATTCTGAGACACACAGTCCCCTATGAATAACAAAAATGTACAATTCAAGCAACATTTGTCCGGCTGCATTTTGGATATTAAATGAAATTATGAAATAAAAGGCGAATAATAAGAATTATATAGTATAATCAGTTGACATCCGCATGATGGTATAGAAGGATCAATCTAATTAGGGATTGATAAATTATTTGCCACTTCTATAAATTTGTTTTATATATTTAAACTAGTTTCGAATGTTATACATTCAACCTCAGTTCTAAAAACACACAAAAAATTCAAAAATAAGCAATTCAAAATATAGTTTGGTATTATTATACATATTAAATTAGATTAATATAAATCAGTATTATAAAACATTTATGAATTATGAATTTAATTATACAAGAAATCAAATACATGTTGGTACTCACCAGGTTTAAATGGATTATATCAAACAGAAAAGTTTGTACTGGTTTCTTCTTGCATTGTACTAACAATGAACGAAAGGTTGGTAGCATGTTTTTAGGTAAACGGTTAAAGGGTCGGGGTTTTTCCAGTAATACCGGTGAGTAATTGTTTTTTTCTGTTATAGATGAGAATAAATTTAAGATTGGACTATAGGAGATATTTATTTGGCCATTTAAGGAAAAATCTGGATTGGATTTGAAGGATTTTATTATTTCAAGTGTTTCATATATATTTAATTTTAGGCTGTTTTCAACGTGATGTATTAATTTAACTCCTGAGTCTTTGATGAATTTATGATTTTTTTCATTTAAATGAATTGCAAAGTTGGAATTATCTGTCTTATTATTATATGCATGTATATGTTCCTTTAATCTCTGATTTAGCGATCTTCCAGTTTTTCCCGTGTATTTGATTGCACAATCATTACAATTTAGTTCGTATAATGCAATTTTTTGGAAAGGGTCTATTTTGTCTTTAGGGGAAGAGAAATATGAGGGTAGGGTTTTTTCTATTTTAAATGCTGGGTGTAATCCTAGTTTTTTCAATTAATTTCCGACTTTGGTGGATATAGGACCGTAAGATGGAATCAAAACATAATGTTTCGGGATGGGCCTATCTTCGGGGGTTGTTGCATATATATCGTTAATTGTTTTTTTTTTGTATTTGTTTTTTTTAAATATGATTGATAGTGGTCTTGTTGTACCCGTTATTTTTTGCTATGGAATATATTATTTCAATTTCTTTATTATAGTTCTTTTTATTTAATGTATATTCAAAAGACGGTAAATAATGCTATTAAAGCCTGCGAGTTTATGGTTAGATAGATCATTGAGATAGAAAATAAGTTTGGTGAAGGAGAAGATCCCTGGAGAACATATCGTGAGCGAAGTAGTGATGATGAGGGAGGTTTGTTGGGAATAATGACTGTTCCCTAATGATAGAATTAATAATGAGTTGTTAAGGTGAGGAATGATGGAAAAAAAGTTATGTTTATAAAACCGGTATATTTATTTTCCAAATTACTAGTATGGCACTAAAGTTTTTTCGGTTATTGAATGGAATTGTTTGTTTATCTGTACTGTTCTGTATCAGTCTTTAATCCTTAACTTGCCATGTCTATCAGAAAGAGAACCTTTCAAACAACAATTGTTTTTCAATTATCGTATCTCTTTTAAACCAATCCCTTTTAATAAAAATTCAGAAAAAATTGAAATTCGTGTACTTTTGCGGTATTATTGGAAACAAATATTTACTGGAGCGGCTGCTACTCGAAAAATATGTGAAGTGGAGGGGGAGGGTGTTGTGAATGAAAGGACTGTGCAACGTTGGTTTGGACGTTTCAACAGCGGCGACAACACCCTTGAAGATGAACTACGTTCTAGGCGCCCATCTGAGTGAAACATTGAGGCTATAGAAAGGGCAGTAATGAAAATCCGTCAACCAGTACCCGCCAATTGTCGACTATTCTTGGGGTTCAGAAATATCCTGCCCTGGTCAATAGGAAAAGAGTTCTCCTACAAAAAGATAATGCTCTTGCGCTGGAATAACTCTGGATAAAATTGAAGAGCTTGATGCTGTAATTTTTACAGCAATTAAAGGAGTAAAGGTGTAATTTTTACAGCAATTTGGGTGTTATACAAAGATGTATTTAAAACAATGATTTAGAGTTAGGGCCTTTTAGCTTATTATGAAAGTGTTATTGCGTCTAAATCCTCTGATTCGGATAGCTTAAATAAATATAGTATATTTTACCTAGCTGCTTAATAAAGGCAAACTAAATCCATGCTCTCTTCAGAAGATTATGACTCCTGATCATGTTGGCTTTGTTTCTGATTCATTTTCGCCCAGTGAAAAGATGGCTTGAAGATGTAATGGAAGTTTTGGAAGTGAGGAGAGTAATGACATTTTTCTTTACCCGTTTAATAGCAAAACAAAAAATAAAAATGTTACCCTGAGTAATGATGAGAGCTGGTGTCTCAATACCTTGTTTAATTAGGTGCCTTCTTGCGGAAGTATAGTGTTTGTTGCAGTCCTAACTCATTTTTTTTTCCTGTGGGAATATTCCAACCTATCAATTCTTTTGTATAATTTTAAATCACTTTAACCAGTGGAGCGGTTAAATAGCATCATCCATCAATGAGGAAATACTTTTGACATTTAAACATTATTATGTTTTTTTTATTACATGATTTCTTGAAAAAAAAAAAAAAAATGAGTGCGATACACTTATGGTTTATCCCTGAGAGGATACTGTTAACGTCACAGAAATGAATTATCTGGATCATTCTCAAATAAAATGGCAATTTGCTGTCAGAGTGCTTTGAAACATGGTAAAAAAAGAAAAAAAAAACTTTAACTTTATTATTTCTTTTGGTTTCATGTGGGGCTCATTGGCGTTAATTGTTATTGGGCCAAGGATCTCGATTTCTTTTGTTTCATAAATTTTGCACTATATGTAATTGTTAAAAATGCTGACGTGAATTACTATACAGAGCTCAAGTTGAGAACTTTCAACTTCCATGAGAAAGAGTGAACATTTTTTTATGTTTTAATGCAGGTCACTCGCCGTCTTATGTTCTGACCAAACGTTCAGGTGTTGCCTTAATTATATGTGGCCTGCATTATCGTTTTCTTATGCATGATTTGCTGTCCTTCAGAGTTTGTAGTTGTCAATCTTGTGAATGTTTCTAGTCTATTATTGTAGGAAAAATTGTATTCAATGAATCATTTCGTAATGAAAACTTTTGGATAGTGAAAGGTTCTTGACAACTACAGTTTTAAAGCATTTTTGAAGCATAGTACCAGTACTGAGTCAGATTAGAAAGGACGAAACAGGATTTTAAATGAAGTTGGAAGCTGTAAGGTTTTCCTTAAGTTTATTTAAGACACATGTCTAATTGTAAATATTGAATACGGAATTACGTTAGTGACAGTAAAGAATACGGAGGAAAAAAATTGTAAAACCATTATTTTTTTTCATTTATGATGAAAGTTGTTTTTCCTTCCAACATTTAAAAAAAAAAAATTAATTACAAAATTCTATGTCATTTTCAGTGAATGACTCATCTTTATAAAGATATTCTATTTTAGTCTCTTTTTTTTTTCTTAATACGCCCATAATCTTCAGGAGGTATTAAATGACAGACAGTCTACCCATAATTAAACGGTGAGACAATTATTCCGATAAAAAAATTTATATCAAAATTTATTACTGTTTCAATGACTTATAATTTTCATAAATTAGGGCGTTATTTCCATCCTGCCTATCGTTTAGATACCGATCAGCTGAAACACGTATTTGGTAAAGGCGTCCTTAATCTCCAGCTTGACTAGCCTCCGGGTAAGAAGTTATTAAAAGAACTAATCGTCCTCAATGCAAAATAACCTTCCATCGTTTATCTGTTTGGAATAACAAAAAGCGAGAGTACTGCTGTTTTGATTTTTTAACGTAACAGATTTTGGCCTTCAATGGACAAAAATTGAAATTTCAGTTATTAGAGAAAGGATTTTCAATCAAGTCAGGGGTGCCCTCCGGGGAGGGATTACAATATCAAAAAATTGTTGGGGTAGGGAGGGTTATAAAGTGGAATTTTTGGGTTGTCCAGTGCAGGGCCGGACTTAGGATTTATGCCAGGGGGCAAGCTTAATTTCGCCGTCCCATCTTTGATCCCCCTCAATAAAAGTCAACTGTTTTATAACAGTATTTTAGGTGATATATTTCGAAATAAATAATGCCAAACAATCAAAAAGCAGAAACAAATTGTTTTTTCTTTACCTAAAAATATAATTTCGTTCGAATTGAAATTCGTACCCTCTAAATTCTGCCACCCACTGCAAGTTTTCCCTTTTCCCCTTAGTTCCGACCCTCTTCCGGTGGAGAGGAGGAGATTGTTTGAAGAATAAATTGAAAAGAATATGCACCAAAACTAAAATTACATTAATAAGTGATTCACATAGAAGAGTATTAGCAGTAAGTTTGGAGGGGAGTGAGCACTTCACTAATGGGGGGGACATCCCCTTGAAAAATCAATTATGTGTGATATTAATTCAACTAACGAGATCAAAAATTCAAAAAAAAAAAAAATAAACAAAAAAATCACTTAAAAATATAAATGAATGATCATAAAAATCATCTGAAATGGAAATATTTTCTTTTTCCAAGATATCTCCATTCGAACGCATTGTGCGTCATAATTTATACAATATAATAATTGTTGTCAATAGTTTATAATTAAATCAATTAAATAGAAAAATTATAAATGGTGTTGTCGAGTCTCTATGATCGTTCACTTTATACTAGGCAATTCTCTATAAAAAAACAGGCAACGTAGGTCAGAATTAATTGTATATCCTGGGTGTGAAGTCGTATCATTATGGCTTTCTCTTATCTAAGATGATTCGAAAATCTCCATCTACTTCGATCCCCGTCTGATGACATTGCCAATTCCAGGATAAACCAACTCAATAACTCCAGCGTGCTATGGGACCGATGAACCCATCACTGTAACGTTGTTGGCAATCTAGCCAGTTTTCAAATGTCCTGCCAAACATCATCACCAATAGTCAAGACTGGTAGCTACTTTTCTTAACTTCTCTGCATCCTTTATTGTTCTTTTAAATACTTGGCCGAAATTTGTGACTATCTGTTATTGTATTACGAAAGACAGATTAATTATTCTCTAAAGATATCCATCAGATCCTTATCAATGCATCTGGTTGTATCTCAGTTTCACTTGCTCACTTTATTTCTCCTCGTCTCACTCTTCAAGTTCACATCGTTTATTGGTAAAAAAAAAAAATGTTTTCGGATATCCTTAGCAAGCTATATTCCGACTTCGTATACTTCAATTTATACATGCTTGCGAAGAACATTTCACAATAAAGACTTTAGTGGTTCTTAGTTATTTTTAAAGTCAATACATCTTGAAAAACTAAGAAAAATATTATCAAATGTCTTGGAGTGATGTGCTGCCGCTGGTTGATGGTTCTATTTTGACTGTCGATATGAGATGTGCTGTGTTTGATCTGCATTTATGGGATCTTGTCTTCTATCCGTATCATGCCTGAATTGGCGAAACGTCGACTGATTGATTATTTACTGATTTTTGAATGATTTAAGGGTTTGTTTTTGGAATATTCCAATTACAACTGTAATTGTCATTGTTTTACAATTGTCCTTAACAATATTCTGTTGGTATCTTTTTGAGTTTCTACTCTTTTTTGTTTAAAAATACTATTTTTCAACGTGGAATTTTCCGATACGGTTTTTGTGCTAAATTAAAAAAACTTAAGTGCTAAATTTATTTATTCATTATAATTTAATAAATTATTCATTATTAACAATTTATTTATTTATGATCATTTGATATTTAATAATAACTAACGAATTATTATTCATTTCCTTCTCTCATAGAAAATTAAAAAGAAACAATCTGAATCACGTTTTCTAACAATCCATCATCATATTCGATACCTGCTACAACTTTATTTTCAATAAAATTACTTCGAAAAACCCAACCTAAAATAGCGAATCATAATGTTATGGGCAATACACAGCATTATTCCAAAGGGATCATTTAAGTTAAACGGTTTGACTAACTTATCGTTCTATAATTTTTTATCTAATTCTTCTCGAATATTTTGTATTTTTTAAATTTATACTTATACATAAAAGAATAAAGAGTTAGATATTTTACAGAATGATTTTGTGGTTGGTAACCTTTCGCTGTTGGGTTTCAGGGTACTAGGTCACACATTTGGTATACGTTTTGACCGATTACTAGAAATAAAAGTATAGTCGAGCCTCTATATATCGAACATGAAGGTTCCTTGAAAAAAAATCGATATATGGAAATTTCGATACATATAAAGATTGCAATATTTCACCCTTTTCAGTATAACAACAATTACAGCTATTGTTTAGGGTTAAAGAAGTATAAAAGGCAATTTTTGGGGGTTAATGAAGTAACAAAGGCGATTTTTTAGGGTTAAGAAAAAACAAAACAGAACGATCAATTACACTTATTTGAAAAATTGTACAAATGACATCTGCGATTGCAGATTCGTTTAAAAATTTACGTTTATAATTTAATATGTACATGTTTCAAAAATATGCAAACATACATAAAAATTAATTTATTTTGTTTTCGCGCAAAATAGATTCTAATGTCTATTTGTGTATAATTCATCACCGAAGTCATGTTTTGGAACAAACCAGAAAGACAAAGTTAAACAATTTAAAATGAAAATTTCACTCTATGTTAAGAAAATAAAATCAGAGAATTTAGGTACTAATGTTCTTTCTTCTTCTGAAACAAGATCTTCCCTGAATTTCTATTGCTTTGCAAACCAGAAGAACATTTTACTTTTTGCTATTATTTAATTATTATCCATTCTTATGTACGTAAACTAAGGGCTATTTTTAATGACAATCACATTTTATATTTTTTGAAATGGTAATTTTCTGTTCTGTATATAGAAATTTTATTCGAAATACAGAAATTTTTTTTATAATAAAAATTCAAGGTTCCCCAAAAAAGTTCGATATATACAGAGGTTCGACTGTATTGCTATAAGAAAAAGGATGTTTCATCATTGTGTTTTTTTGTTTTTTTTACACTGATGCCTCACTAATATATTTTGTACTGGAAATTTAACCGATTGAACTCACAACACATAGAGAATTTCAATAAAAAAAAAAAATAAAAAAACAGATTGCCAAACGTTTCTAGAAACATTAATTAACATCATTATCAAATTCAGAAGGGTTTCCATATATATAATAATGGCTAGAATTTTAATGCAAGGAGAAGAAAAAATGGATTATTCGGTAATATTATTATGCTATAGAGATTATATAAGACAACAGTGTCCAAACAAAATCTGATCCAAAAGTTGTTTCTGATGATATAAAAAATAAAAAAATTGAATTTTAAAATGTTGATGTATTATTTACTTTGAACGAGCACAAAACCACTATAAAATATTTTACTTTTTAAAATCGTTCTGTGATTTCACATAATATATTAAATCTGCATTTTACCGATAAAAGGTAATTGTCACCTATAAATACAAAGCTTTGCAGATTAAAAAAAATAAATCGTTAATGTTATCAAAAATGTAAGTGCAAATTTTATAGTTTCGACAAAAAAAATGTTTAAGACTTGACCACATCCTATTATTCCTTATTTATTAAATTCTCTTTGTTTGTTTTATTGTATATTTAGCTACTTTGATGCTATTATAATACTAGTTTCAAACATATATGGAACGTAAATTAGACATTTTCCTACCAAGACCAAATTAGTACTTACGACATCTGTGAAATTGAACATCGATAAGACCAATAAATTTTTCGCAGCTTTGCAGATAAGCCAAGTTACATTCCGTAGATTTACTTGCAATGTTCAGGTCCTGACAACATTTACGTAGTTTCCTTTATGACTTGACATTTTCTATAA
The DNA here is from genome assembly GCA_948150685.1 of Rhaphigaster nebulosa. NCBI lineage: Eukaryota > Metazoa > Arthropoda > Insecta > Hemiptera > Pentatomidae > Rhaphigaster > Rhaphigaster nebulosa. Next base: position 140,289,497 of record OX411307.1, read on the forward strand.
ACATAATAGGATCACTTTTGAAAATTCATTTGACTGTTTCTGATCTTTAATATGTTATAACCTCCTTGTTCCATTTCTGCCTTAATAATACAGTGAAGCATAGAAGAATGCAGTTTTTAATTACGAGCCGTGCATATCGGGTTCAGATGATATGAAAATCTGCATTTTCTTCCCATAAACTTCTAACTCAATCTAGAACTGAATTATTTTCTATCCCGTTAACTTAAATGACAAGTGGTCTATTTTACAGCAGTGGTTCAAATTGTGTTTCAAGTTCCAAAGGCGTTAAACTTATTGCAGAAAGAGTATCACGAATTTGTAAATTCGGCGTTATAATGGAAGCTTTTGTGAAAATATAACTGAAGAGAAAAGTGTGAAACACTTGCGCAAAATTGAAAAAAAAAAAAAAAAAAAGTATTATAAAAAAAACACAAACTTTATGTTCATAAATTTCGCCTCCACCTTATGAATTTATAAAAATGCATTATTAGATTTTTAATAGGGCCTATATATACCTGCGTTTGATTTTTTAATTTAGCTGATTTATTCACACAAAAAAATATAATAATTCCTAAGGGGTCAAACATAGACTGAGACCAAGATAAAAAAAAATTGTATTTCGTAATAATTGTAAACAATTAAGGTGCCTTTTAATTACATTCTTGGGTTCGATCTTTGACCTAGTTCCTTTAAAAACGATTATTTTTTCAAAGTAACCATAATTTCAAAATAAGGTTTTTAGCGCGATATGACTATAATAGTTCTTACTGTGCGCCGTACGCCGTAAGCAGCTTTTCTGATCAGATTATCGATGGACCGATTTTCTTGAGATTTGGCAGCATAGTGACTGTCCCCAGGATGATCTTCGAAATTCGACATTACCACCCGTCATTTCCTTTCAAAATGGCGGCCGATTAGAGATTTTATAAGTCGAGCCAGTATTAGCAGAGATATAGCGTATTGAACTCTGTAGACTAATTTCCCGGCGCTTGTGACTCTCGGCCTCCCGAGTTATCCTTTTATATTTCTTCCTGTCCTGCGCCTCTCGCATTTAATCGCGGACTCCCAGCTTCCTCGCATCTCTCTCCACACCATTCTTCCTTGGATCTATCCTCCTTATTATTATTCGTATTATTATGAATACGAACTTTAATACTGATGTAGATCAGGTGTTGGTGTGGGAACCCCTGTTATATATGGTTAGCTTTGTGACGTGCAATAAAATCCAGCTTTTTTTTTTTTTTTTTGGTCTATTTTGTGTACGTAGTTTCCAGTTAAATGAAAAGGAGCAACTCCAAGACTCTTATTTCAGAATGGGAACTAGCTGTAAATTTGTATGATATTGAAGAGGTATGAATTAGGTGATACGTTCAAAGGTTATTAATTAAATTTTGCTCCAGGGGTTTGAATTTCATCCTCATTTTAGATGCAAAATATTTCATTTGCCGGAATTGATTCAGAATATAACATAATTTTTTCTAGTTTTAAGCTCTCAGTTAAACCAGTTATTATTTACTTTTAACTATATCTATATAATATTCTATTGATTCCCTGAAACAAATACCAAATAATATACCCTAATCAAAGTTAAAAATGGCCAACTAATTTCAAGATAAAATTTTACCTTACTATGTGACGAAAGATAAATCAAATATAATTAAAGGTTCACATATTTGTATTTTTTTTTTTATATATACATTAATGCGAATTAAATTAATATATTTCTACTTCTTTCAGCTGATATCGAACTCAGATGCAGAAAATCACACCTTTATCTTCAAGTATCTGTCAGACTCGAATGACCCTCTGGTGAGTTTTTGGAAATTGATTTCGATGTTTAAGCCTATTGAATTTAAGCTTTTAATTATATCAGTTTAGTTCTGAATTTTAAATTTTTTTTTGAGCGAACGTCCTTGTGTTGTTTTCATGTATTAGTTTTTGTATTTATTTTTTCACTACTTCAATCTTAAATAAGCAATACTATATTTTAAATTAATTGGTTCTAAACGAAGGATCACCTTCTAAAATACAATTATTCATCTTTGAATCACGCCATTCTTTCTCCCTATCATTTTTTAATGCATAGTATTATTTTTATTTATTTTTAATTACTCGCACTGTAAATTAAATATAATTATGAGTTCCGCTCAATTATACGATAAAGTAATTGGTGTCGCTGGAACCAGTAACGGAACAGGCGGCTTTTTTCTTTTTTTTTAATCGAATTCCTCCCATATCCAATCCAATATTATTTCATAAAATTCCTCATATCCTCTTATATATGCCACATATCAAATTATCCATTAATACCTGAATGCCTCATATGTTATAAATTTGGCCCGATACCAATCGTTCTACTAAAAACTTCATTCGCCTCCCCCCCCCAAAAAAAAAAAAATTAGTCCAGCTTTCCAATTTTTATTTGCTATAATAGAAACTGAAACTCACACATTCGTTTAAATTTGTAATGCTTTTATACAACAGCATATTTTGGTTCTTGAGATGCCTGATGTTGGTCATGCGTTGATTGGTTAATAATATTTGTTTACTTGAGAGACATTTAATTTTCCAAAAAATACCTAATAGTTATAATTTGTGGTTTCCGTATTGCGTTTTACTCCTATATATATTTATACATACATACAAGAATAAAAAAAAAATGTAATCGAATTAAAATTATTGTCTTTTTTTCATCACGAATATAAAAGGACGATAGCAAATCGTTATCTGACTAAATAAAAAAAATCGAACATCTCATTAGGTAAATGAGATGTCCATCATTTAAGTTAAAAAAAAAAAAAAAAAAAAAAAAAAAAAAACTCGTTCCACGCGAAGAAAAAAAGAAATAAAATAAGAGATTACACAATTCTTCCCGTCCTAGTCGGATTTGACTGATCGAAGTTTTCGAATTCCTTCGAAACTTCGACGAAGAAGGATTGTAAAACTTTGATTTTATGGATGTTTGATCAAAATGAGACTATAAAGATATCTATAAGGATAAACATAAAACGATGAAAGTTTTAACTTAACATTCTTAATTTCATACAAAAGTTAAATTATGGTCAATTATATAATTATATTTTAAAATAGGATTTTACCGCTTATTAAAATGATGTCTAGAGTCCAACGCACTTTGAACAAACGCACAACTAGAATAAGTCTGTATTTTTTATTATATATCGATGATTTGTAATCATAATACGAATAATCTACCGCATACTTAAGTTTCTCCAAATAAGTAACATTTTTAAATACGCTATATAAATAAAAACATCTATGTATATATTATATTAGTTATTTTTTGAATATCCAAATTTAGAACTGTTTGTCTCAAGTTCAATCAGCATTTCGACATTTTTAGATTGAAACCTAAAGTGTCTCATATTCTTAGATAAAAGTTTAACTAAGATTAATTTGTCAGTTGTTGGATTTAATACAATCGTTAACGTCAATATGTAATGGTAATTAATCACCTTTAAAAAAACATAACTCACATCATGTCAAACATCTAACCTAGGTAATACATATACATATATATTTATATATATATATATATATATATATATATATATATATATATATATATATATATATGATGACTGTAGACAAAAATTTTAATTATTGACCGCTTGCTATTGCATTTTTTTCTTTCTTTTAAACAATAGAAATTTATTATTTCAAACTTCTATCATTATCAACTTTTCCCAGCACGATGAAGGTTACTATTAGATTGCAACATATGTATTTTTTTAGATAATGTACATTATTGAGGTTTATGGTGTAAAAATCGAAAAATAAAAAGAATCCATTAGAATAAAATAAAAAACATTGTTTCCATAAAATTAAATAACTACAAAATCCAATTAACTTTTTTTTTTTAATTCAATATCGGATTAGTGTAGACAGTAGAGTATATTTATTATTATAGTAATCTATCATTAAATAGTTAAAGTGATGTAAAAATTAATACGAATCAAAGAACCATACAATATCTGGATAGACTGGTTTGGATTGGAATACTTAGTAGTTTGTAGGACGATTGTGCCATTCACATACCTGAAGTAATTTTGGATATGTAGCAACTCTGCCACTCATAGCAATTACAGGCGACAGAAAGATCCGTTCCTTCCGGAAAAAAAGTATCCTGACAAAAGGGAGCCGAAGATGATCCGCTGCTGGTGGGGGCTCCATGGTGGGGAGGAGCTGGGCTAGCGATCGCCAGTCTGTGCCAAGATGGGTGATGGCAACATGCTCATGTGTCGGCAGTGGTGGCGGGTATGCTGGGTCTACGGCGACCAGCAGAAGTACTACCGGGCCTTGTATGGCAGGAAACGTACCGTCAACGGCACGCAGACGGCGGCTGTTCAGACGACCGCTGTACTTACCATGACCACGCATCAACTCTACCTCTCCAGGACAGAGTGAGTACCCATTGGCAGTTGCTCCCTGGTGTAGGAGTTCCTCTGGAAGCAAGTTTAATTTCGTGTTAATAATCTAGTGGCTAGATAGTTGTGCATTTGCCTCGACCGAGAGAGATTGGTATTACCTTTAAATGCATTGAACAGGTGTCGAGTGTTATTAATTACTAGGGTGACATGTGATTAGCATTTCTCTCCGATCTTTGTTCGTCCTACCAAAGTCCACGGTCCAGTGTTTCAGCAATTTATTAATCGAGGATGCAGGATTTCTCCATGCATCGAACCTTTCGATCCATAGAATACTCGATATTATGTTGACAGTAGGTGTTCATATGAAGGCATAACTTTTTTATAGCAATAGAGAATCCGTTATAATAACTCTTCAACCTGGATGGAGATCCTGCAAAGGATATCTTCTTCGTAGTAAACTAATGTTCCTTTGTACTAGCCAATATTCATCTTACTAATAGGAGTAGGAAATTAGTTTTCTAACCTAAACTCAAGATTTAGAAAGTGTTTAACCACTAATAAAGGTACTTTTAATCCGGCGCAACGCATCCTTATAAGTATTCTAACTGGCAGAAACCAAACATTGCGCTGGCGAATGCAGATTAGGAAAGCATCAGTACTCTTTTTTAATATTAGTAATTTTTTATTATTTTAAATTAAAGTAAATAAAACAACACGTTACTAAGGAAGTCAATAAGTAATCTGAAATTTTTTCTCATAAACCCGCCTTTTCATGGCATCTGATTAAATTTTATTATAATTACATTAAGCAAATATATATATATATATATATATATATATATATATATATATATATATATATATATATATATATATATATATTCACACACACACACACACATTCATATATACATATCCATTTTTCCTCGATTTTCAATCTTCCGGGAATCCGTGTATCTCTTACTAAGTTATTTAATAAACCTACTGACGTTGATCAATGTTTTAATTAAAATATCAGTTACACGGACGAATTAGTATTTTAAAAACATTATATATAACGACCGGATAAAGAAATCTCTTATACCTTTCTGCGTGTTAATAACGAACTGAATACATCTTCATTAAGTTTAGAATATTATCATATCGGTATCATAATTAAATCCGGCTTGTGTTTAAAGTGGAAAAAAAAATGAAATGAGGGATCCTAGTTATGAGAACTGGAGTCATGCGTGAGCGCTTAAACCTGTTCCAAGGTTTAAAATAGTCACAAGTGAAGTAGTTTGATCGGTCCAACCTGGCTTCTGAACTTCCATGCAATAACATGAGTTCGCCATCTTCTCATGTCTTCACGGCTCCATCATCTATAAGAAATGCAAAAGAAAACATGCGAAAATCCGGAAAGTAAAAGCGCCTGAATCGTTCATAATTTCATAAAGTGACAAATATTGGTAGTTCAATGCCAACATTCAATAATCTACATTGGGCGATTAACAATTTTTAATTTTTCGAACCATTTTGGTGGAATCATCTTTCAATACTGCGTATTTGGCTCATTTTGTGTTTGCATTTGAAGAAGGGATAATGTATGAAGTGGACAACATGAACTGATGACAAACTAACAAGTTATTATCACGACAAATGTATGAATTATTTTTTTTTGCAAGATAAAGTTTCAAAATTTTGGTTTATTAATTACGTTTTATAGGTTTCTAATTTCCTCCTCTTGTAAAAATCAATGCGGAATGTTGTTTATTACCATAACCATCATTTAATTTATATGCACTAAATTATCACACATATTTTTCCCGAAAAACTAACAGTATGAATAATTTTTCACCCACCTTACTGGTAGTCAAAAAACTCCAATTTTATTCTAGATCCTGTTAGTTCATACTTTAAGGATTATTAAAAAAAAAAAAAAAAAAAATACTTCGGTTTCTGGAGCGCCTTTTATATTAAACCTTATTATAAAATTTTACTTCTTTTCTTCAAAATATTTATGAAGCCCAAGTTTTTTTGAGCCGATAATGACTCCACGATTTTATATATTTTACTTAATTCATATTTGACTTATTCTATAGTTCATTCTGAATATTTTATGTTTATGAAATTTTTACAATTGTCATTAATTTAATTTTTGGCTGGATGATTTGAAATGGAATAGCCCAGCAGTTTCATAAAACACATTTTCCTTCTTTTTTTTTTTTTTATAAATATCTGATTATAACATATTTTAAAAAGAGAATAAATCAGAATTAAATAATAAAATAAAAAAAAGTGATTTTAAATATGTTTAGAAAATAACAAAAAGAAAAGAAATAAGACTACGTTAGGCATTTAAAATCATTAGCAAACCTCTTAAACAAATTATAAGTAAAATGATTTCCCGTTTCAAATTTTCAATAAAGTGAAAATGGTTTCAGAGTATATTTCATAAAGAATAATTTTGAAAAATAACAAAATGAAAATATTATATTATTATCGATAATTATGTATATTTTTAAAAACCAGTTTATTCAAAATTAATGACATTATTTTACTAAAGTTGGTAATCAGAATCGTATAAATTTTATTTTTATTATTTTACGGTATCAATAAACACATTTTTTTCTCCCAAAATAAACATAAATTGGTCAGATTGCCACTGATTATTCTCTTTTGAGGAATACGGAAAAAAAATTCTAGATTACATCTCTACGTTTGAAATTGTTATTGCTGCATGTGATCATTAACTGAATAATTTGCATTAAATTACAAAAATAGAAAATAAAATGTCTCATATTTTAGAAGCAAAATATTAAAACATTTTCTATTTATATAAATAAATAGTATGTATAAATATGAAATCTACCTTATTAATGCCGTTATTAGTTAGAGTCGTGTATTGTATAGACTTTATTTTGAAGAAGATTCTATCCTTAATCGCCCTTGTTATGTTTCAATACAGGCCATAATTTTCCCTGTTATCCATTGCTAAAAATGAATATCTCATAGATATTCATTATAAGTATAGATATTTCTTTGGAATGTGAAATTCATTGTATGGTTTTGTATTTGTAGTGATCGGGAATAGGAAATAAATAAGATGGATAAAGGCTATTTGTTGCGGCTTTATTTCCTCTAAGGTTCGTTTTTAAAAATGTCCGATAATCTTCTCGTTTGTGAATGGAAATTTAATCCACTCTTCTTTAAAGCTTCTGTAAAAATTTAACCATTAAATAATCCATTTTTTTATGAACGGCCCTAATATAGGATTCGAGCAGTCAATGGTGTTACCAATTTAAAATTTTTAATTCAATAGTCTAACGTTCTTATATTCTAATATATATATATATATATATATATATATATATATAGTAGAGCGTCGATTATCCGAACTAATGTTGTCAGTGGTGATTCGGATAATCGAAATTCACGTACTCCCACACATTATATATATATATATATATATATATATATATATATATAAATTAATTTATTTTTTATATATAATAAGGAAAAGGAAGATCTAAAACAACAACTTTGTAAAAAAACATGTTTGTCTATTTATATAAATATAGTATGTATGTGCATAGTGAAAAAACCAGTGTCATAAAGTACGTATAAATTGTTTAACTTAGTCACATGTACATAATGAAATGAACAAAAATTTGTATTTACGTGTATGCAAAAAACTAATCAAAGTGTGTCTAATCAAAGCTTTATCAAAATTAATGCTGTGGCATATAAAATTTCATGATAAAATTAATTAAAATTACACACATAAAAAAAAAAATAATAAATAAAAATAAAACGAACGTTCGGATAATCGACGCTCCTCTGCGTATATATATATATATATATATATATATATATATATATATATATATATATATATATATACTGCATTTCTTCACTTTTATCGACTGATTGGTAGCTTCAATCATCTTACTATCTTACTATATAATAATTATTTATTTTTTTAAAAGTAAATAAGGTTACAAATTTTCGTTAAAATGAAAACATCCAGTAAAACTGCCTCAATAAGATCTTCCATCTTATTTATGTTCATTGAATTCAAAGGTTCGTTATATATATTTTGAATTAGTGTTAAAATTTGGGTAGTCTGGCCTTGAAGGCATGCATATAACCGACTTATAGTAATCTTTGATTTAAATAAACTTACTATGTCGCTGAAGATATAACATCAAAATTTCGACCGACCATTGCCAGTTGTAAACTCTTAACATTCCTATAAATAGGGCGAAGGGAGTAAAACAAATATTTCTGATAATGTATTTGATGATGGGATTGTCTAATGATTATCACTATCTATATGTCTGAAATATGGGAAGAATGCACAGGAACCTTTGCAGCTATCTTTCTTAACATTGGAATCCTTACAAAAAATGCTCATAAGTACTGAAATGAGAACCAAATGAATGTTAAGATTTACAATTTGAGATAAAATTAAAAAAAAAAAATCATTATTATTTTAATTTGGTATCGTAATATAAATCAAGTGAGTAACTTATTTCCTCGTGATTTAAATGTACACAATATATAAATATGTACATAATAGGAAATTAGGAGTTAAATATAGAAATAAAACAAAAATAAAATGAATAAATTATTACATTTATATAATCAATTAAATAATAAGATAATATCACAAATGAGACCAATAACAAGTGAAGATTACATCAGTTAGTTGAGCCAGTAAGAATGAAAATTAACTATTTTTTCTCGGAGGTTTCCATACTGTACGCTAAAATGTACTACACCATATGGTTTGAATATGAATTCGTATTTATTTGTAGGCCGTCCTTATTATTGTATCATTGAGATAAGTGCACCAACTGTTTTTGTATTTTATCCAAAATATTTCATTTGAAACAGATGATTGACAGATTCCTGTAGCAGTGGCGTGGTAACTCCATAAACATTTTAACATATTCTTTTCGACTGTGATCCGCACAAATAGCGAATAAGATTTCATACTAAGCTGTGTAATGCAAGGAAACACATCAGACATCAGATTACCAATAGAAGACAAAATTTTCAAGAAATACAAAAAAAAAACGGTTCATTTGTTTCATCTCCAATATGGGCCTACAAATAAATAATATTTGGATTTGGAATCGTATTTATTTGTAGGTCCATCTTGGAGACGAAGCACACCAACTGTTTTTAGTATTTTTTGAAGATTTTGTGCTCTCAAGTTAACCTCATGTCTCTTTTGTCAGTGCAGATTAGATTTGAAAACAATATAGTAAATAAAGTTGTGATTTGATGGTCCGTGTTCTGTCAGCAAAATATAGTTGTAATATATGTTTGACATGAACTCATGTAAAAACGGAAGGACATAACTTTCATAACTGGATGTATATATAGGTTATTGTAAATGTGAGAACTTTTTTCGTGGTTTCTAATTTCAACTAATGGATTTTGTAGCAGCGGATTTCATAGAGGAATCATAATTCTTTTAGATTATCGGTCACCTACGATCTTTTTTTTAAAAAGATTTTCCCATTTTTTATGTTTTTTGATACAATGTTGCGTATTGAGAAATGATCATTATTCGTCTTATCTTCCATTTATGAATAGAGAGTATGTGGTGTATGCGTGTGCTGGAGTACAAGAGCAGTTCTTATTGAGTAGTTGCAACTGTATCCTTGCGGACTTTAATACCCGGCGATAGAAGATCCAAGATGTGACCAGAGATAACCTCGGATCTGCGGTCCCCCGGTACGAAACACGTACGGTATATTCTGTACACGTTGCGGGGGACATTTCGAATGCGGTTTCATCTTGATATTTAAATTGTCTAATTCTGTGTCAGTGAAAGTCACCAGGACGTTGTCCAATGATCCTGATCTCGATATTTCTAATCAACTACGTCATTAATTTTGTTGTGTGGATGTATTGGTATGTGTACGAATGACATCGAAAATTATCCATGGACATATGCTCTCCATTTTGTGGAAACAATAACAGTAAATGTCTGAAAGACCTTGATATCAGAGTGGGTGGTGGGGAAATAAAAGGAGACGACTTTTTTTCACAATCTAACATTTATTTAATATAAACATGTAAAATGTGTTAAACCTATGCAAAGGCATTACTGAGGATTTATGCAAATAAAAATCATATTTAATGAGATGTCATACAGCGAAAAACTAAAAGAAGGCATATTTATTAGACCTCAAATAAGGAAGCTTCTTGGTGATTTCCGTTTTCAATAAAAATCAAACGAAAAGGAGTTGGCAGGTCGGAAATCTTATGGAAGACATTACTGAGGAATATATGAATAAAAAATATATTACATGAGATGTCAAAAAGCGACCAAACCTTTCACTTTTTGCTCTTCTGTTTTGTAAAAGAGTACCATCATCTCTTTTTAAAATCCTGCAGTAATCGCTCTGCATAGATGGGTTCCAGCGTCCCTAGTCTTTTTTTCTTCGTCATGATGTCCTGGTGAAGCAGGATTTCCTTTTTCGTCGCTTGTTGCACCCACATTTTCTAGTAAATAATCCAAATGGGAGAGCAAAAAAATGCATTTTTGAGGACATGCAACCCCCAGAATTTTATAGGCTTTCAAGGTTTCATCTATGAGGATTTTATTGTTTTAATCTTTCTTGTTGGCCAGAAAATCCTTTCACTACACTTACAGAACACTTCCAAGCTGCCAATTCTTTTTCATTTAATTTTTCTTGAAAACCAAAGTCACCTAGAAGCCTTATTTGAGGTCCAACAAATTTGTCTTCTTTCAGTTTGTCGCTGCATGACATCTCATGTAATATATTTTTTATTCACACAATCCTCAGTAATGTCTTTGCATAGATTTAATACGTTTTAAATAAATATTTGATTGTAAAAATATGTCGTCTCCTTTGTTTGCTCCATCCCGCTGTAAAAAAAAAAAAAAAAAAAAAAAAAAACATGTTCGGATTTAGGGCAATATAATGCTTCATATACTCCTGTTTTCATCAATTTTACTTCAGAATAGTTTAAACCTGTTGAGTTGCCTTATGAATCTTATTGATAGCTAATGGTATATATAATATTTTTAAACAATTGAAAATTATATATTATATTATATAGTACAATGTATTCCTTCAATGATTCTCTATATTAAAATTAAATCACGTGTAATATCTCTAATGACAAAGGGTTCAAATTTGTTTTCCCAATTTTTTTTTTAAATTCCAATAGTGGATATATTCGTGCATCTAAAGCTAATTATTATAATTAATATATTAAAAAAAATCAGAAAAAACAAATCCACATAAAAAAGTGTTTAATAATTGTTTGGGTAATAGACAAAATTGTTCAAATCTACAGTCCGTATTTAGTTTTGTGTGTATATATTTATATAAAGACATTTTTTTTTTCTCTTTTTCGTTTTTCAGGAAGGTTTCATGCCACACCTGTGGCATTTATGGATATTTAAGCACAATGGACTACATTTTTTGCCCATCTTCAACTGCATGCCATCATATCGTGAAATACTGACGTGCTACCGTTAGTAAATTCCTCATTTAATATATTTCCCATCCATTAACTCCTCTTTTGTTGTAATAGATAATGTTTGCATTTCTAATCTCAAACCTGTAGACAATTTTCTAAATATTTTAATATTTAAATGACAGGTTTTTACAAATATTAAGTATTCAAAAGATGCAAAATCAAAAAAAATAAATAAAAATAATATAATCAATATTCATCTTTAAAATTCTTTAAAATTTCAAATTATAATGTAATTTCAGATCAACACCTAAAGATGTTGCTTAAGCTACAGAACTTCGTTGAACAAAATAACTTATATTTTCAAAATAGATCCACCTCCTTTATCTTTCTGGAATATTTCGAATTTTAATCCATCCCAGTTTTCGTCAACCGTAAAAGAAATGCATTTTGTCTCGATTTAAACGCTGAAAGAACTACAAAAGAATACTTTTCGTTCACTGTAGACAAATTCCTGATTGCTGTGTGATGAACGCTGATGCATCTTCAGCCTCATCAAGTCTGATGAACTAATTAGCAGTTACTTGCAACTTCATTCAATCCTTTTTAGAACTAAAGAAGATCAAGTACTGGCTCCGGAATTCCAGACTAGTCACCCTGATGAACGCCAACAAATCAGGTCGAAACGTCGGCACATATTAAAGCAGTATATTACACTTAATGTTCGTTTCTTTCTTGATCGCACCCCCAACCATCTTGTTGATTACATCTACGTTCAACAAAGATATCTCTACATTTTTAGAACTACTATATATTGCTTAAATGTTCAATATATTGCATATGCACAGAGATGCGATTATTATTATTATTATTAGACTGGGTTAATCTGGGATCCTGGTTGGAAGTAAGTTTTGGAAAGCTGGAAATGGTTTTAATTTGTTCATTAGACGTCAGATAATCGTAACTTAAGTTTATCCCGTTCTAAGTGATGAGCCAAGGCGAGGGGGTGGGGGTAATCCCCAAATTCTCGGATTTTTTTCAGTTTTTGGCTAATAGCATTTAAACGGTGCATCGTAGTGAAAACTTTATTATAAATTAGAGAACATTAAATTTTGCGTAAAGTGAGTACCTCAAACGTTGGATTTGGTTTGAGAGAAGAATCAAAGTTTTTTTTTTCTTTATACCTGAAAACCATGCTTTATTCGAATACATTATAATATTTATTTTATACCAAATTAAATAAGAGTAAATTACCAAAAATTTTGATTCTAAATGTTTTTTTGTTTGGACGCGAATCGAAATCATGAGGCGGAATGTCTAAATTAATTATTGAGCAATAGTTCCCGGAGAAAAGTTTTTGGGAAGTTCTGAAAATGTGTTCATTTGTATTTTTTAAGATACTGATTGCGAATTTTAACTTAGTTCCCTCGAATTTGTCCTGGAAGTATAAAAAAATATTTTTTGTTTTGTTTTGATTATACTTTGAAAACCATGTCTAATTCAAATATTTGTTTTATACTAAGTTAAATTAGAGTAAATTACATACAATTTTGATTCTAAGGATCTTTTAGTTTTGCTGCTTTATTGTGAGCGCAATTCGAAATTATGAGGCGAAATCTCCAAATTATTTTTGTTTTTTTTTTTACTTCCAGGAAAAAATTTGAAGTTCGTAATCAGTACCTTAAAAAACATAAATGATCAAATTTTCAGAACTTCTCCCAAACTTTCCTCCGAGAGCTCTTGGTTATTGATTAATTTAAACATTCCGACTCGTAATTTCGACTCGTTTTCGCTTCAAAGCGAAACTTCCAAACAAAAAAATCTTTTGATTCGAAATTGTAGTTTATTTACTCTTAATTAGAATTAATTCGAATTATGTATGGTTTCCGAGTATGAGCAAGAAAAAAAAAACAATTTTTTTTACATTTTTTATACTTCTGGGAAAAATTCGATGTAACAAAGTTTGAATTCGTAATCAATACTCTACATTACATAAATGATCAAATTTTTAGAACTTCTCCAAAACTTTCTAATCTCAACTGGGGTCCAGTTGTTTTTCGATTTTCGATTTTTATTCTTCTTTCAAACCGAATTAAACGTTTGAGGTACTTATTTTACGCAGAATTTAATTGTCTTTAATTTATAATGGAATAATGTTTTTGCTAGGGTATGTCGTTTGGATGTTATAGGCTAAAAACTGAAAAAAGTCCGAAAATCTGGGGGTTTCCCTCTCCCTCCCACACCTTGCCTCACCACTTAGAATGGGGCAAACTTAGGTTACTATTATAATAGTAACCTAAGTCTCATTCGGATAACTATCCGATGTCTACTGAACAGATTAAAACCATTTCCGGCTTTCCAACCCTTACTTCTTACCGCCGTTAAAGGTCTAGATTAACTAGCCTATATTGGGGGTCTCTATTTTTCGTAATGCTGATTGAAGCATTTCAATTGACGGAAGTTTTCTTGTCTTTATAAAGGTTGCTCATAATATCAAATTCATAACACCAAATTTTATTTTAAATTCATCTTTTTGTGAAATGAAGATCTGATAAGCTTTCTAACAACATTAATCAACGAGGATTTTAATAATTTTCTATTTTCTTATTTTTTTTTTTATTCGAGGTCAAAAGTTCAATTACTGAATAGTTGTGAATAATTAGGAAATGAACCTTTGGTACATTTGAAATTTAGGCAGTAATCGGTTGCTTCGAGTATTTAAAAGTTTCACTCTTGTTGTCACGTTTTAATCCTTTTAGAGCTGACGGTGTCAAATTTTTATTTTATTATTTTTACAAATTTTTTGCGTCTGGTTTCAACATCGAAGGTACGAAGCAAAATTTTGATAAGATGTATCGGATATTAAATACCTATTTCATGGCCATTTATTTTCTGCCGCGAAAACCTGTTTATTTATGGGTTAAATGTTAAATCCTGCCTTTTATCATTTTCTTTTTATTTACTTTATTATCATTAAGTTCTTGAAATTTCAATTTTATTGTGCTCCGTTGATGTCAATGACCTCTTATCAGTTTCATTATTACGGATAATTCACATCAAGGTAAGTGTAATAAATTATAATAACTTTTCTTTTCTTTTGACTCCTACGTGTTCCTGTGCCCTTTCTTTCATTATTAGAAAAAATACGTGTCATAGTAATGAAATGTTTTCAAAAAGGTTGTACAACTTGCACCTTTTGCGACAAAGTCGCCTTCTCATCGCACGGCAGGAATTAATGGAAAATAATTTGGGGTCTGATTCTTTGGAAGTCAAGTGGAAAGATTTGAAGGAGTGTGTTTTCAATTCTCTTGGTTCACCAATAAATAAAAAAAACCCACCTCGATATTCTGCGTTTTATCTATCAGTTTAAAATGAAATGGTCAGTAAAATCTAAGTTTAATATCTTAAGTTTTTAATAAAGAACAAAGAATAGTAGAATTAAAGAAAATCTTAAGCTTTAAGAGACCCTCGTGCAACTGATGAACTAGCGTAAAATATTTTTTCCGGAAGAATATTGCACTATAATTAGAGCAGCCAAATATTTCGCCTCAAGCAGAAACAGATTCTTCAACTAGTTCAACGGACGAAGAAAATTATTTTTTCTTTTGAAATTTACTTGGCGCTTTTTTTAAAATTAAAATTACGTTATCCTCTTTATTTATATTTTTTTTCTTTTCCTTAATGATTGAACGTTTAACGTCCTTCCGGAAGGACACAAAGTCCTGCCGGTAGGACTCACCTTTACGATAGTATAGAGGCTTTTTTGTCTCGAGAATTTGAAAATTTAGAGGTTTTTCCGACAGTTCTTTCAATGTATGTACTGTCATTAACCAACCGTATTCGATTATAGGAACAAAACAGGTTTTTGGACATAATAATCGAACAATCAGACGATGTTGGGAAATAAGATATGCTTGATTTTTTACAATATTTATTTCGGATTCAGAGTATCACAAAACATAAGAATGGTAAGTTTCAAAATTTTCGCCAAATATTCGCTCTTTGGCCCCACTGTGCACCGGTTCCACTTTCTAGGGAGATATATTCTAATTAGACGAAAGAAGCCCAAAACAAACAGTTAAATAAAAATAAATTACTTCCTTTTCGAAATATTCTTGGAAGTCCATCTCTACTGGGGAGTTCCATGGGAGGCCTGTTAGAACCCAACAGATCTTACCTGTCTTTGGCTCTTGATGGCGTCGGTAATAACTCGGTCATTACGAGCTCCGCCGCCAGCAAAACGAAGACTCCCCCCTCCACACCAATTTCGACTTCTTAGCCAAGATTAACTTTTATTTTCATCTCTCGAAGATAATTTTAATTTCCTCTATCCTTTTTGCTTAACGGTTTTTCGTCCTGACATCCGCCCGATGATTACCTACGGTTCGGAAATATGGAATACCTCAAAGGCGGAAGACAAGAACTTCCAGGTTTTTGAGAGAAAGATTTTCTGACGAATTTTCCGCTCTCCTAATAATTGTGGAGAACAGGGTGGTAATCATATGACCAGTTCAGCGATATAGACATCACTACAGTGATAAAATTGACTTGGCTGTGTTGGTCATGTCGCTGTTCATGCAATTCCTAGGGTGTTAATGTCAGAATGCTTGCACGGACGTCGAGCGATCGGCAGAGCAAGTTTAAGGCTGGTGATGCATGCGATAACTATCAGCCGATCTCGTGTGGTAAGATACTGTAATATGTTTTTATTGCACTGGTGGACAGTTTGTGATAATTATATCGTTTAAGTGCTGCCAACATGATAGAGCAGTTGTGAAAATGAAGTCCGTTGTGTTCGTCCTATAGAACTGTTCAAGATATGTCGATGGTGCTTTCCGTAATCTATATGGAATACTCAGGGGAGATGAGTTTTGTAGGTGACAGCCCTGGCGTCAGACTGACAGGCAATATAAATATCGTTCGAGTTCATAAACAGTCTTATTCCAGCCCCCGTATATAAGAAAGCTTCCGAAGCCTATCATTGCACTTTCTAAAATATGTCGTATGTTTTTTTCACGGCGCAACAATAAGTTTATTGCAGTTCATAACAGACCTCTTTGGTTCTATTATCATCATAACGCGCGATATCTTGCCGCACAATATCGTCCAATATTTTAGTCTAAGAGGGCCTGATTGCGTTGCAAACGACTTCTGAAAAGTAGGGGTGACTGTATGATGATAGCCAGCGACAGAAACGCATGGCGATATGTCTTGGGGGAAGCCAGGACTCGCTTAAGGGATGCAGTGCTATAGTAATAATATTAATAATAAAATAAATATCCTTAACAATCAACTTGAAACAACGAGGTTTCAGGCTACCATAATACATACATATATATATTTTTTTTTCAATTTTCTTGAACCTATTTTTTTAAACAAAGTAACCGTCTGGTGTCGTATGATTGTAAAGTTACTTCAGCGTTGTGTACCTTCTCGTACATACTATAATAATCATATTTCGATAAAATTAATTTTTTTAACGAGTCTTTTATCTTATTTTTGCGTATAATTACGGTCCTCCATTTGGGGTATCAGGACTACAAAATTTTAAGACACTTTTGGTGTCATTTTTTAACGCTCTTAGCTCTGTTTCTATAAATGCTTGAAAGTCATTATCATTCGACAGAGAAAATGTGCCATTAGTGATTTGCAAAAATAGTTTTTGGATTTGGACTTGATGCGGAAGGACAGTGGGCAAGTTAATTTGACCAATTTTGAATGTCGAGTTGTTGTTACCGCTCGCAACAATATAATTGGCAACACATTTTTCATTCGCGAGATAGCTATTTTATAATTATATATTTTTCTTTGAAATTCTCATTAGTTGCACTATAAGTAATTCTACGCCTTTAAAACCAATTCATGCTCCTCATGAAAATCATTCAAATTTTTGACAAACAACATTCGGATGTTCTTTATAGTATTCTAGTGCTTCTAACTAAGAATAGAGCTATATGATATTTGGTCTTGGCGGAATATTGCCTCCTGACTGTTCTGTGACTGAGGTGAAGAAACTTTTTCTCATAAGTAGTCAAATAATTATTCTAGGAATGTTAAGTTTTCTCATTCCACTTCCGTCAAACGTACTAGAATCTCCATGCCTCCACTCTAAAGTGGGGTACCACTGCAAGCACAGTGTTTTTCGTTTTGAATGGTTTTTATTGTTTGTCCAAAAATTTTACTTTTAATCTCTTATTTTTAAGGGGTGAAGGTGGCTACCACAATGCGGTAATCAGGAAATGTAGAGGAATCAAATATTACAATGGCCGCTCATTTACCGCATTGATGTGCTACAACCAACTTTACCCCTTAAAAATAAAACAAAAGTAGAAATTATTGACTACAGCAATCACTTAAGTTTATAATAAATTAATTTGTGAAGGACAACTTCCCATTGATCTAAAAAATTATTTGGGGAGTGACATTTCTTTTCCATCTTTGTCACACAATGCATGTGAAAAAATTATGTGGAAAATATTTCTCCTCTAACTTTCAATTTCTTTTATAGTTTATGCTATCCATTTTTTATTACTACTAACAACGAGAGGCAGTCAGTTATTTCAAATAAACAAAATTAAAGGTACTTTAGAGGAAGCCATTTTGAAAATTCGGCAACTAAGACCTAGCTGTTATTAAAGACTACTTAATTTTATATTGATAAAACGAGTTTGATCAAAATCTTTTTCGAGAAAATCATAAAAATATGTAAAATCAATGATATGTTGTGGCAATTCCGGTTATTCGATTATGGCAAAAACAAATTTGCTTCTTCCAAAAGGGGGGGGGGGGGTGAGAGCGCCTTCACTTCTGGATCCGCCAGTGCCTTAAATACTGTAATTTCAGTTTCGTAATACTTTTCGTTTTTGAGCTAGACTTTCCACATCCACACAAATACTATTTTGCGAGCCTTGGCCATTTGGACTCAGGGGATCATAAAACGTGTATTTCTGTTGAATTTTTTACCTATCGCAATACTTTCCCTCGCTATATACATATTTCAAATATAGGTTAGTGAATGTAAAAGTTAATAAAGGCCCAATTCCAATCATATTTGTATTATTTTCAATTCCTTTTATGAAATGTTGTATTATTAACTCAAAGAAAAAAATTATCTTGATAAGTAAAACAGAAAATCAATAACTTTTTTTATAAGTGTAATAGGTTTATAAATCCACCGATGAGATAGAAAATTTTCGAATGGGGAAGAAAAAATTCTTCTTTTAAAATTCTTGGCCTTTTATAGACCATTTTTTATTAGTTTGAAAATGTCGCCCCGGCAATAGGTTGCCGACCCCTGCCATAGATAACCTGATTAAAGTGGATGAAAAACCCGTTAGAGAAATGTGCTTTCATAGTCACCTTTAATCCTAAATTTAAATAATTGAGCGTTGATGGATTTTTCTTTAGGATCAATACCGATTTAAAAAAAAAAACTTTAAATAAAATATAACAGGCAATTTATTCTACCACATTCCTTCTTTTCATAGCCTAGCTAACATTCGAATTATAGTCAGTTAATAAATAGTCAAGTATTTATGTTATTAAGTAAAAATGTATTAAAAAACACGCACATGATAGAAATGGGGTATCGGTTATGAAAGTTTTCAGGTCGGACAACAATTTCGCTTGTGCGCATGAAATGTGAAATAATTATAAAATTATGTTGGGAAATATTCATGGTAAAAAATAGAATATTAATATATAATACGGAAAAGGTAGACACGACCATCTACCATCTCGAAATTGCATTTTCCGAGAAGAATTGATTCTATACATTGACCAGGTAATGCGTTTTTAATAGGCATACAAGATTTTTATTGGAAATCTGTACTAATCTGGAAAAATAGTGGATTCTACGGGGCATAATACGAAGCAAAAGCAATTGAGCATCGTAAAATAAACCAGTCCCATAATGGGCCTATTGGGCAGTTACTCTTAGTGGTCCATGATTCTTGCCCTTATGGTATTTTTTAATGGCATTGCACTAAGCACTGACCGCCGTAAAACCTCTATGATTTTTTTCTTTACTGATATCTTGTACCCATTTTAGGCCTTCACTGAACTGAGGAAGCGTCAGGCATACCATGGGCCTTACCCTTGACAAAACCCATAAATTTTCTTTTAGAATATTAGAAATTTTAGAAAAGGAAGCCTCTTTTATTGTCAGCAGATCGCTATACTCGCTCCCTCACTAAAGCCTACTAAAGTATGAAAAAAAAAATAAAATGCCATATATATATACATGCCATATAGACTAGAAATGGGCATGCCTCTACGCATATCGATGGATTATCAAGTTGTGTATGGAAGCACTCTATAGAACAGTGATTCTCGAACATTTTTCCTGAGGGCACACTGAAATTATCAAACTAAAAAAACGGCACCCCTTTTATGATTATTAATTTTTTTTTAATAAATAAAATTTTAAAAACATACATATAAATAAATAGAAACATTTTGTAGAAGAGAAACATATAAACTAGAAACATTGAAATAAAAACAATACTAATTTTTATAATAATTATATTAATTATTTATTTAATTTTATGTAATACTTAATTTGTTTATCTTATTTAACTATTCAAAAAATTCTCCACACCCTTAGGACATTCTTGTGGCACTCATTTTGAGAACCAGGAGTGGATTTGTTGTATTGCCGCCCACTGGCAAGGTAGATAATGCCGCCTCCTCCAACCGATTTCATCCCCATATCTTTTATATTTATTGTTATAAACAAAGTGGGGATAATTTTTATATTTATGTGTGCCTATCAATAGCTGTTTTTATACTTACGAAATTCGTTTGAATCCAAAAATATAATTACACTCAAATTTTGCCGCTCCAGGCACGTGCCTAGTCTACCTGTGCGTTTATCCGCTACTGTTAAGAATCTCTGCTATGGAATATGACCTGAATCAGAAGAAGTAAGAGCAATTAAAGAGTAAGTATTCACCAAATGGCAAAAGTAGATGATGCCCTCTCTTCATATGAAATAAAAAAACAAACAAATGGGAAAGGTCTGCTCATGTTGTGTGTAAAAGTGACAGTTGAAGAAAAATAATAACAGATTGGCCACACAGCAGTAGAAAGAAATGAGATATCACTGCTTGAAATTGAACTTGAAAAGAAGAAATTACCAAGAAAGCCGGGAAAACGTGAAAAGTAGAACAAGCAAAAGAACTTATGTTAAAAACCTTATCCACCACTAAATATGATTGTCACTATCTTCTAAAAAAATAAATAAGAGTCTTTGAGACTGTTTTATACAAATCCATAGTTTTGTTTTGCACACGCCACGTCCAAAGAAGAAGTGATATTTCTTAAAACGAAACCTATCCCCCGGTCTGCGTCTAAAAGCAGAATTTAGGTAATTATTGATAAAATTTCCTGCAATTGACGTTCGAAATAATAGAAGAATTGCATCTGATTTCGAGAAAAAAAAATCCACTCGTATCTCCTATTCTCCTCAACCCTTAAAGCAGAATTTCATTTTTAATTTTGGTTTCTGAAAATTCCTGAGATTTTCTTCTAAATACATGCCGATTTTAATTTTTCTCTCATCATCTGCTGGCAATTTCGTAAACTACCCATACCCCTAAATGAATCGTCTTCATTCTGCGTAAAACCCAGCCAACGTTAAGTTCTTCTATAACTAAGATAATACGGGTTGTATAGGATTTCAATAGAAGTCTTGAGCCCAAAAAAAAAATTAATATATTAAAATTTAATCACAAATTGATATCCTCTTAATTTTTTTCACTGTATGTAATATTTTCAAGCAAAATAAGTTGTATTTTCGTTTCATTATGTATACAAAATATCTGGTGGGTCAACTAACACGACTTATCGCTTTGGTTTCAAAGTCCTATACAAAATTTATCTTCTGTATTTTTTATTTTATTTTGTAAGTTGTGCTTTGTTGACCATTTATTATCTCTCTAATGAGTGTCTGCAATGTTACTGGAGATGTATATGGTAGTTTTCAAGTTATCAAAAAAAAAAAAAAAATTAAAAGTGACTAGGTTCCATGTAACATTATTATCCCATTAATCTGTTTTTGCATATGAAGAATCTTATTTGTCCATAATAGTTCTCCAATTCTTACTGTCCTGCTCTAATGAATGAGCAATTAGAGCAGGGTAATAAGAAATGGAGATCATGAAATGGAAAAATATGTTTCTTGTTATGCAAATATGGATTTATGGGATAATTATGTTACATATTTGACAAATGTTGTAAAAGTGGCAGATAAAGATATCTTGAAAATTGGCCAAGGTAAGCCCGAAACGTTATACATGGTTATATAAAATATTATACATGGTTATAAATGTTTATACATGATTATAAAATATATACATGGTTTTATAAAATTGATGAAGTATATAACGGATAATAATTTCCTATAATGTAATAATTTTAAAATGGCTCTGCTAGTTCAAGATATAATCGTCGCACATACCGATATACTTTTTGAGTTAAGCGCTAATAAAGTTTTCTTTTCTTCATAACTTTTTTGTCTGCTTTTTCTCGGGGATTTACTTTATAGAAAAATTAAAAGGGCTTTAAGGAAACGATTTTAGGAAAAATCGTCCCGTTCCAGAGATAATCGTGGCACAGAAACAAACCAACTCACCGACAGACAGACCAACGGCTGAATATGCCTTATTTTTTTTTTTTAACTCGGGGGTTCTGAAATGCATAGATCCGTTGAAAACTGTGCATCGAAAATTTGACCCGATTACAATACATTCCTTACCGATGTGATAAGGAAAGTAAAAAGCCCATGTATAGCCCATACATAGTGATACTTTAGCAATGGATTCGCAGTTGTAGCGTCAGTGTGACTGAATAATCTTAATGTTTCACAAGTATCTGTACCCGCAGGACGATTATAATGCCGGAAAAATCTATGTATATTAAGGCTTTATAATTTCCCTTGAGTGACATTTTATTATCGTTTTTTTGTTTACAAAGGGATTCCACGTTGCAGAATTAATTATTGGGTCATATCACAGATTTGAAGTTTCTGTTCGGAAGCCCCAAAGGGTTTGACAGTCAGGTTACATCTTAATAAAAATGAAGATATGCCTTTAGTCATTAAAATAGATTAATATTGAAGATAAAGAAAGGATTCAATAGAAAGGAGAAAAACGAGGCAGAGCGATACATACATATTAATGCCTTTCGTAGGTTCACACCATGGTTAGCACATATCTGTCCGAAAAATCGATATTTCTATATTTCTGTTTTTGTTTTTGTTTGTTGATTTTTGATAGTGACCAACTGAGAACCGTCAGATTCAAAGCGTCTTAGTTGAGAGATGGCATCTCATTGGACTACGGAAGCCTTCGTTAAAGAAACCTTCATAGGAAGAATGATAATGGTAGGATAGAGGCTCTCTTGATTGGTACTTTTAGACCATCACTTGACGAATGAATCATAACATTCTGAACACTGCTCTGAAGCATCGGTTTTTTTTTTTTTTTTTTTCTGGCTCCCCTGAAATTTCTGTCTGAAGATATGATCATCATATTCATGCTATGGTACTTTAAAGCCTTGGAACATCTTTTAGACGTTATGATTACGCCGATAAACGTTAAACAAAGCATTATCGGCACCATCCACGCTTTGAAAGTATAAATATTTGAACCAAATTTTTTTTTCTTTCCTCTGTAGATAAAGTATCTATCAAATGCTCACAGAAGGAGTCACATATTATATTAACATTGACAAATTTAAATAAGTAATGCTTTAATATTTAAAAGAATAGAATAATTTTACCAACGCACTATCAAAATTATACTTAAAATAAAAGTATCATGAGCAAGAAAATAAAGCACTGTTTTAAGGCCTAGGCACACAGAAAGCGATCTGTCGCGACGATCTGCGATCTCTCTAGGTCACTCTAGTTTTATAGAAATCGATCGCTGCTGGGCTCGATCAGGACTGGCTCGCTGCGATAGATCACCTTCCGTGTGACATGTATAGTAAAAAGTAATAATACATTAGATCGCCAGCTCAATGCGGGCTGAGATCGCAGATCCCCGCGACGGATCGCGCTCTGTGTGGTTGAACCTTTAAAGAGGACAAGGGCGTGCAGGGTCCTCTCTGGGTATTTTGAACATTTATTTTACTAAGGATATTTTTAATTTATTATTATATATTATAATTTATTATACTCTTAAGACGCCTGATGTTTATCATGACTAGTAAATGATTTATGTAAGTCAGTAGCTGATTCCAGTGGCCAGGATTATCTTTGGGAGAGTTCCATCCGAGGATCTACTTTAAAGAAACCCACCCCAACTGGGTATAAAAGGGAGCCCTTTCTAAATTTAATATTTTCTATGCTTAGGAATATTATTTATGAAATAACATTCAAATTGGTTTATACAATTTTTGTTTATAGATAAGAATTAGTAAAAGTATTTTACTATCCGGACCTCCGGACCTCCCATTCTGGCTACGCCACTGGCTGATTCTCATACCTATCAGTTTTCCGACATGACCTAACACCTTGGATAGATTTTGAATCCCTTTATCGGAGCATGTCGTCAAACTACAGAATACAGGATATAAATGTATTAATATCCTTGGCATCATACTGCATTTTATCCGGAAAACGTTGAACGTTGCGTTGGGTGTGCATTTTATGGCTTCGTTGAGATCTGAAGATCATAGGCGGAGCAGGTCGTCGCTCGTTCTCGGAACAGTCACTGTTGAATTTGACATGTTTAGGTCCACACCGGTTATTTTATTCTTTCCGGTTCCCGTCATTTCTGGTGAGCTTCCCCACTCCCTAACCTATCCGCAACCTGGGAAGGCAGGCCGATAAAACCCGATGGGGGTTTAGCTTTGCACGGGTTTTAGTTAAGCTGTTCGAAAATATTGACCCCATTCACGACGGCCATTCACTGTGAACAGTAAGATCGTAAGATAGTAAACATTGAAGAAAAGCTTTAACTAACTGTATGTAACCTTCGCCGAGGAGGAAGGATATATACGGTGATAGAAAAGAAAATATTAAAGCCATACATTGGAAGATCATCTGCTTCAGTTCTAGGAGATGGATCAGCGTTGCCGGAAATAAAAAACTCGAAGAGACCTTTAATAAATGAGTAATTGTTGCTTGTAAAGGAAAGAACAACTGTAAAACTGTACGTGGGGTAGATGTCGATAAGCATCAGCTAAGATTTCAATGTCAGCTTGACAGGTACATGGGCTCTAGGTCATAAGAGGCAACCCGCTATCTCGTATTTATTTCGTTCTCCAACAACAGCGTGTGAATCTAACAACAAGATTCTATTTAACTCGTCTGAGCTGTATATGCAATTCGGATTATGAATATCTTAATGGGAAAAAAATTATATCAGCTGTGTTTTTACCTATTTTTTATGAGAATTCTGAGCAATTCGTATAAGGCCATCTAATCCCGTCCGAAAAGTAAATTAAACACTCCTGATCAATCCACCAACTTCTCGTTTAATAAGTGATAAAAAATAACATAAATAATATAATAAATATAAATAAATAAATATAATAAATTTCTATAACAAAGTAAAGAAAAAAAGTTATGAAAACAAAATAGCAATTAACTCAAAATATAGGTGGACGGTAATGAAATACTTAATAAAATATTTAGTAAAATATAACTGAATAACAACAAAACAGAACTGAATATTTTTTTAGTTATGCGCAAATAAAATGTTCTTTTCCTTAATAACTTTTTCTCCAGCTTCATCTCCGTGATGTATTGCATATATGGAAAGTTAAAGGGCATTAAAGAGAAACCTTTAGACAAGTTTCGTCAAAATCGTTAGAGAAGTTTTTGAGAAAAATGTAAAGAAGAGTAAAACCAATGAAATAAAGAAGCACTTCCGGTTAGTCGATTTTAGTGAAAAAGTTACTGTAACATCCCAGGCATATGCTTACCTTAAATACGTAATTTCAGTTTCGTATAACTTTTCGTCTTTGAGCTAGGCTATTCAAATACACACACGCACTGACGATTTTGCGCGACTTGGTTTTTGGATTCAGGGGACCTTAAAACCTGTATTTTGGTTTAAAACACGGATTTTAAATTTTTTACGATCGCAATATTTTCCCTTACTACACATTTCATATGTAGGTAAGGGAAAGTAAAAATAAATAAAGTGTATTAAATTTATATTGATTCTGATTTCAGTCTTATTGAATTCAAATATGCACCGTGAGCACACAGATACAATAACGTATGTTATCCTGTGTATAATCAATACAGGTTTGATATATTGAACCGAAATGCTATAATTAATTATGATTTCAATATTATAATTATTTTGCACATTTACCGTTATTCCTATTGTTTCAAATCTATATTGATCTCAAAATCTCTTGTCTGAAAAAACATAACACATATTCTAGTAAAATTATTAATCAAACATGAAAAAATGTAATTCTCTCATATTTCTCTACTTTGATGGAGCAAGCAATTCACCAACTTCTCCTTTAATAAGTAATAAAAAATAACATATAAATATATTAATAAATGTCACTTGTTGATTTTTCAAGTATGGGTTCTTGTCAAACTACTACAGTCATGGTCGTTGATGGACAAGAACGATGTTATTTATATAGTATTTATAATTATTATCTCTATTTATGCTTGATATTCTCTCACCCTTTACAATTAAATTGGCTTGTTTTATTTATATTAAATGAATTTTATATTGTAATTCTTTATTATTATTTAAATGCATTGTGAATTGCTTAGTTATTAAGATATTTTTATTTTTGTCTGTTCAAAAGAGCCAAAAACCGTTGGGCAATGGATGATCGATGAATTAATCCCTCTCCCTCAACATTAGCATACCCAATAGTTTCGAGGATTACTCCTTGTCTTCTCACTTCCACTTCTTTAAAAGCGTGGGGGGAGGGGGAGGGGGTCATTCTTCACCTATCTCTACATACAGTCCGTTCGCTAAGGGAATGCCGCTGAAACGTCTCTAATTATCAACTGTCATTTAACTTAAATTAAACTAAACTATATTAAATTAACTTGCCATTTAGTGATTCTCACCTAGAATTTGTATGCGTTTTATCTTGTTTATTCGTGCCATAACCCACTACTCAGCGACATTCTCTTTGCGAATGGAGTATAGTTTGCATAACGTTCCCGAGAGCTCGTTTCTTACTGTTATTTGGCATTTAATTTTTAGATATATTTCTTTGAGTGTTACTAATTATTTTCTAATATTCTGTGTTCAAAAGTTACAATGAATCCATCTGGAAAATTCAAAGAATAATACAGACAAAAGTATCAATTTTCAAAGTTTTCATTACCCATTTTAAAAATCAATAGTTCACTTTAAAATTATATAAATAATATATTTTCTGCAATTCTACTATGAATAGGATTATCACAAGCATGTAAAATTAGAGTTTTTTTTTTGTTTGCGTTGAACCTGACCATGAGAGATAATTTTAGTTGAAAATACACGGGAAAAGTTATCATCCCAAAAAATGTGAAGCATTGTTTATTTCTTTTTAGGCGTTAAAAACTACCATAAATGATGACGTTATAAGCTCATCTTCGTACTAAAGCAAATAAAAACTGCAAAAGTTGTTAAGATGGGTTTTCTACCTCGTTATCTTTTAACATATGGTGCATTTTCTGTAAAATCTACACTCCCTAAGATATTTCCTATAGACTATACCAACGACTGAATGAGATTTATCTAATTTTTTTTCGGCTTCAGGACACCCTAAAGCAGCTAACGTAAAATTTTGAATTTATTGAATTTTCAAATTGATAGTATCTTATTATTTGTTTATATTTAGTTATATTTATATAAATTTATATTTACCACGTTTCCTATGAAAAACGATCGAATTTCATACTTTACTGTTCAAGGGGTTTGCGGTCATTGACCTATTATTTCCAGGGCGTGGATTATTTATAGGCATGTGATGAGTGCAACCCTCCACTCCACGACCTAGGTGTGAGGTGCCTTTTTTATGAGCTAATATATTTTCTTTATGGGTAAAGACGTCTAAAATGCTTTAGAGCGCTGCCGTCTTAGGACAATCGCTTTTTTTTTCTTTATTTCTTTTCTTCATCAGCACCTGAAAAGAAGAAGGATCACTATCCCGGTAGCTAAGAACTTGGACCCAATTATTTATTTTTTTTTTTACTGATTGCAACTGAAACTACCCCATCACTTCTCATTTCTGTGGAAGTTGATGTAGTATTCTTTGCTAGTTTAAGAAGTTATGTACAATGAGAGTGAAACTCCAAACAGAGACATAGATACATATTCCATCACTGTATGTAGGTCTCTATTTGGAGTTTCACTAATTACGTAACTACAATTATTATAATTATTGTGCTTTTTTAGCTATAGATATAGTTATAAATCATTAAGCTTGTGTCA
The DNA here is from genome assembly GCA_948150685.1 of Rhaphigaster nebulosa. Classification (NCBI taxonomy): domain Eukaryota; kingdom Metazoa; phylum Arthropoda; class Insecta; order Hemiptera; family Pentatomidae; genus Rhaphigaster; species Rhaphigaster nebulosa. The sequence goes on from OX411307.1 coordinate 140,317,743, forward strand.
AGTTAATATTTATTACAAACTTATATATATGTTGCAAATTATCTCGCATCCTAATGTAAATTTATATATATATATATATATATATATATATATATATATATATATATATATATATATGTATATATATATATATATAGATAGATAGTTCGTTTGGGAGAAGAATACGCAAAATTAGAATTATACAGAAGCGTTTGAAGTTGGCCTATTTAGGTTTATCTCTGTTCTTTGACTCACTGATAGAGCATCAAGTCGGACATTTTCCTAGTCAATATTACTTACATCTTTTTTTTTTTTTTGAAGGTCAAAATCCTCTTTTTTTGATCAATGAATCAAATTGTGGCATTTTTATAAATAATAAAACAGTGCAAACTCCTTTAGAGTTTATGAATAATAAAGACACATATTTGAAAAAAAAAACATTTTTATTAACCAATATATTGAATTCTCAAATAAAAATCATCTTAAAATTTTATATTGAATGTATTAAATTACAATTTTTTTTTTTTTACATTACTAATTACTCTTCATACAGAAGCAAAATTGATGCCTTTTGATCTCTTAACTAGCTATATGAATACTCTTATTACAAAAAAAAAAAAAAAAAACCTCTCGATAAAGATAATAATAAATTATTTTTAATGTTATAATTATATTATAGTCTTTATAAAATTACTCTCTAATGAAAGTTTGAAGGAAGTCGTTATGAAAGCTTTCCTAGCAAAAAAAAAGGAAAACCAAAAATTCTAGTATTGTGGTATTCTTCTTCCAAATGTACGATTATATATATTATATTATATTGTATATATGTAAATCTTTATATCTATTTCCATCTTTATTTCATTAGGAACAAAGAATTGTTCAAAGATTTTTGATTTTATCACACATTATAAGTACATGCATTATATTTCAGTATTTTAAATATTTGCACCCCTTTTGAGTTTAAGATATTCCAATTTCATAGTAGCTATTTTATGAGAAGAATGTTTAATGGACGGTACTTCTTCACAGAGCTCTCATCTCTTGACAACCCAACGCCTGCACCGATTCTCCTGTGTGATGTCTACAATTAAACATTTATTTCCAAAAAATGTGGCAAACGGGCATAGGGCCTAAAAAGCAAATAATAGTATAGAATTAGGGCTACAAGATAGCACCAGAAAGAAAAAAACTGATTTGGCGTGATTCTTTTAAAAGTTTGTTCGAATTTGAATCAAATTAAAGTCGCAATTACTTTTGCATTCAATTTTCATAAACGTTTTATAATAAAGGAAAGAATTGTGAGAGAGTAAATATCAAACATGATAACACTTTACTCATTGCAGAAATTTGATACCAGAATCAAGAGAATGGGCTTCTCCAGTACCGAATAATTCTAACCGCAGATTTTTTATCTTTCTTCCCAGGCGAGGGTTGGAAAAACATCAGATACTGATAAACCTTGGCTTGTAATAGACAAAGTAAACATGAACCTGAATTATTCTGTTGACTTACAATTTCGACTTTTTTCCAGCTAGATTTGATTTCTTGCCCATAGTGCATTGTATTTTTGCTAATAGAACCGATTTAGATATTTTTTTTTAAATTTAATTATCTCTTATATGATCTAATACATAATTTACCATAAAAATGCACGCATTTTTAGTTGTTGTTATTTTGGTTTTAAGGGCAAACAACTGCTCGTAGTTATTATTGCCCTCATAACTAGACAAAAACGATTAATTTTTTTATTAATTTATTTTAATAACGTAACAGAAAAATAAAAAAATATAGAGAAAAGAAAAAAGTTATGAAAACAAAATAGCAATTAACTCAAAACATAGGTGGACGGTAATGAAATACGTAATAAAAGATTAAGTAAAATATAACTGAATAACAACAAAATAGAGCTGAATGGAACCGAATACTTTTTTAGTTATGCGCAAATAAAATGTTCTTTTCCTTAATAACTTTTTCTCCAGTTTCATCTCGGTGATGTAGTGCATATATGGAAAGTTAAACGGCATTAAAGAGGAACCTTTAGACAAGTTTCGTCAAAATCGTTAGAGAAGTTTTCGAGAAAATTGTAAAGAAGAGTAAAACCAATGAAATAAAGAAGCACTTCCGGTAAGTCGATTTTAGTGAAAAGGTTGCTGTAACATCCCAGGCATATGCTTACCTTAAATACGTAATTTCAGTTTCGTATAACTTTTCGTCTTTGAGCTAGGCTATTCAAATACACACACGCACAGACGATTTTGCGCGACTTTGTTCTATGGATTCAGGGGATCTTAAAACGTGTATTTTGGTTTAAAACACGGATTAGAAATTTTTCACGATCGCAATACTACTACATATTTCATTTATAGGTAAGAGAGAGTAAAAATAAATAAAGTATAATAAATTTATATTGATATCAACAAGACCCCATCTCATCTTTTGATTTCGGTCTTATTGAATTCAAATATGCACCGTGAGCACACAGATGCAATCACGTATGTTATCCTGTGTATAATCTATACAGGTTTGATATATTGAACCGAATACTATAATTAATAATGATTTCAATATTATAATTATTTTGCACATTTAGCGTTATTCCTATTGTTTCAAGTCTATATTGGTCTCAAAATCTCTGGTCTGAAAAAACATAATACATATCCTAGTAAAATTATTAATCAAACATGAAAAAATGTAATTCTCTCATATTTTTCTACTTTGATGAAACAAGCAATAATGTTGAAAATAAATCTTTTTAGACATAATTTGTACAAAAGTGTATCCTTTACAACTCGAATATAAACCTTTAGTCTTACCGTATATTCTTAAGAAGTAATTGCTGGCAAAATAATGAAAAAAATAACCAATGAAGGGTATAAGTTCTTCAGCCGTCTGGTGTTTCTCCAACCCATCGATGGATCTAGCTCCTAATTTTAGAGTATCGGTGTGTCCCTGAATTGTCTCTCAATCCCTTAGTCGATCCACGCCATAATAGGAAATAAAGTTTTTAATATATCCAGACTTTAACCGGGACCAAGAAGTTGGTAGGCCCCAGTGCCTTACCCTCTTAACTACTCCAACCCTTCAGCCCTCCCGATTGGTATTATCTTTGCTTTAACAACACCCTATTTTTCCTGAATTTCTTTCTATAGTTCCAGAACTATAATTCAACATGTTGCTTCTGGCATGTGTACTTTAATAGATTCTTAAAGCATTCATATTTCTGGGGTTTTCTATCAATGCGATATCTCATGGCGACCAGCTCTACCTCGAACGGAGATGAAAAGTTTTCTGATTTTTTATTTTTTTTATTTTGTATTTTCGACATTTGTTGCAACTAAAATACTTCAGACTTCAGAAATTTTAATGATCTTTCTAATGATTTATTCTAATTTTGAAGAGCACAAACGGATGTTGAGGTATAATTATTATTCTGACAACGAAAATAGTTGGAAAATACAGGAGAATTTTTCATTTTTGAGATACCCAGTTTTGCAAAAGCTCCTAAAAGATAAATATTTATTACAATTTCAAAGGCGTTAGCTTAGCCTAAGGCGTCAGTAATGGACGATGTCTTACTTCTGACCTTAATTCATACCGGGTGATACTAAGCTGAGCCTCGATGAGTGGACTTATTAAATCGGGCCTGGTTGGTCATTCTGGAAGCAGGTTATGAAAGACGCAATTTGGTTGGTTAACTAGCCCCATACCAAGGCTCTCTCCAACGACCTCGTAAACAGACGCCGTTGCCCTTTACCGAATCAAAACTAGCTATTACCTCCTCACGTGGGAGTGGTCTCTGGCCGCTGTCCACTTTTAGATTTTTTTTTTTAAATATTCGTTATTCACATTAACGGTACCGGGAGTTTTCAACCCAACATGATGAGGCATGTTTAATCTTGTTTTAAAGTTGCTTGCTATCTTTTCCCTGTATTTTCCTTCACAAAAGATTCGTTCCTCCCCTATCTGAACATTGAGATAGGTTTGAAGAGCTGCTCTTCTACTTTCCTTAGCTCTCTATAAGATTTCATTCTGTCATTCTAGCATTATATCGTCGCTTCAGGGCAGAACTTTCTTATCTCCAAATTACGATTTTCCTGTTGTTTTAAAATAGTTCAGACTTCTGCGGATTTGATGCAGAAGTAGCCTATCTCTATCTTTAATAACTTAGGGATTAGAGCCAAACGGAAAGTATCCTATGTCAGATTTACTCTCTTAATTTTAGAGCAGATGTATCCTATGTTAAATAGAAAAGCCTAACTAAATTTTGAAATGGAGTTAAAATAGTTCTGTTTTAAAATGGCCTATCTTATGTCCAGCTAAGCGTGGAGTTAGGATATTTAAGTACGCAGAACTATCCTATGTAACATATTGTATGAGACAAAATATGATATCCTGAATTTATTATCCTATGTTAAGCTATAACAGAAACCACACATGCTATAAAGTCAAAAATTTGGCTTATACATTCATATAATGAAACGATAAAACAAAAAGGAAAAACAAAAAAACTATAAAATTTAATTTTTGGAGTTATACTACTTCTGCTCCGAAGCGACGATATATTCACATGAAATATAATGAAATAAATTATATTATTACATATAATCCCCACCCATTCATATTTAAAAATTGTCTATATTTTTTATAGATTATGATGATCGTAATAAAGTAACATATTTTTTTATTTTGGAGTATATTTCCTTTAAAGTATCACGTAAACGCAAAAATTTAAGACGAATAAGTCTGTCTGTGTTAACATACAACAAAAGGCCTGGTAGTCGTGGGTCGAACAGAGTGTCAAATCTGTCATCACCATTCCGAAATTAGGTTCTACCTTAAAAATATATTTCACAGAAGGTTTCACATAAGCGCTTAGGACCGCTAGTTTTCCTACTTAATATATGTGCATATTAAATTGCAAAGAAGTATACGCAGATCAATGCGCGTGCAATAGGGATTCAAAGTCAAGCACCCTCGAACTTGGATGCGTCTTCGTCCTCAGTGAAAAACTACGTTCCAGGATACTCAGATGATTACACACACTCTGGAGTAAGTTCCGTCAGCTTAATGGAGGCAACGTACACCGACCATGCGTATGAATGGTTACTGTGCTTTCTACCTAGAGGGTCTTTCTCGGAGAAGGAAATATAGATCTTGGTCGGCCTGTTGATCCTTAACAGCCACAATCCGTTTTTAGTTGAGACATGAGAGCGTTCAGTGACTCCATTGATAAATCTTAGAATTCATTAATTTCTTCATTCTCAACGTGAGGCACCCAATTTTGAAGGGATATTATAATTAATGGATTTTCGTTGGATAGAATTCCAATACAATTCAAGGAAATAAAGTATAACAATTTTGAATATTATTTCGGATGAAAAAATTAAAATAACATGTTTACGAAAAAGAAATAATGAAGATTTTTATCTAAATAGTTAAAACAGTCAATTCATAATAATTTCCAAATATTTTCCAATTCCTTTCAAGCTGTGAACAATTTACACTCTCTTACAATTTCGAAACAACACTGTCGGCCATAGAAAGTCTAAACGGTTGGATTAACTGAGATAATCGGTAATATAGCTTAAAGCTTATTAATTAACTTTAATTTTTTTTAAAGTCGGATAGTTAGCTAATGTATTTCGTTTTTAACTGGTACTCTATGACAATTTCCAACATTTTTTTTTTTTTTTTTGATATGGCTCTTTTCTATGATTGAAGTATACTATTTGTTGAAAAATAAGGGCTAATTTTCTTACTTCTCTTCAAAAATTATATTAATATATTTATTTACTCTCAAAATATCGCAAACATCGTATCTCGTATTTTTGATCAGGTTGCCTATTACTTATAATATTCCCCTTAAATATTACACTCATCTACGCTGTATAAACGCTTCACCAATTGTTATTCATACAATTTAAGAAAATTAATGTAATAAAATAACTCTAAATTAAAGCGATTTGGACTTAAGTGGTTTCATACATTTGCTGATGATATAAGCTATGACGTGTGCGTTGAATTTCATGAGCAGCCTAGTCCATTTTTGTAAACTTTTTGTAAACTTAAACACAGTTGCCCGATGGATCGGTGTTATCAATGCACAACTGATGCTGTCTTGTTTATTTGTTTTCTAACTGACACTCAGATATCTACCCATGCGTTGTAATGGAAAAAATTCAAGAAAAAAAAATTCGCATGGATCTGGCAGCTTAATCACTTTTGGATTTGGCTGGATTTGGTAGGCTATTAAAAAAATATGTACTCTTTGTAACAATTAACCATATATATTCATTGTAATTAATTTTTTCCTTATATTTCGAGGGAGTTAGGTATCAAAAATACAGAAATAAACCAACGAATAATATTTTTTTTTTTTAAATTTAAAACATGATAGAAAGCTTTTTTTGTGGACACAATTTCAACACAGTGCTTTTTGTTTATGTTACAAAAGTTAGTTATATTATATATAACATTATGCAGCCTGTAAGATTTGCTGCGTATGTTCTGGCAGAACTGTATAGAGCGCTCCATATCTTTATGGGACCATTTTGAATGTGATTTAACTAATTTTGGAAGAAATTATTTCACCACATGATAATCTAGTACAAAAATTGTTTAACATTAAAAAGAAAAAAAATGGACGGCTAGTTTTTGAATTCAATGCCTAATCAATTCAAGTAATTCTTATGATACTGCTTCCCATACCCGTATAATAGTAATATAAATTATATTAATCATGAATATTATATAGCTGAAGTAAAAAAAGTAAATAAATTATTTTAATCTCAAAGTGATAGCCTGTTTGTTAATATTATATGATGTTTGTTTTTCTTCTTCTTTTTTTAATCCACCCTCTCTGAAGTTTGAAAAATGTTAGAATAATTATTACTTATATATTATAATTATCTATCGTCTTTTTACAAACAAACTGTTATAATGTTATTTCTTTTTTTTTTCAGGTAAGTTTCTGATAAATACGAAATCTACTGTTCTCGTAAGTAAATACTTATAAGTCATTTATTTGTTCATATGTCAGACAATAATTGACAATAATTATAACTGATTAGTAAACCGATGGATGTGTCACTCACCGATTTCAATGAACTTTTGCTGACTTATAAAACTCTAAAAGATATTTGACAACTTTTTTTAATAATCGGCAAAGGCTTACTCTGAAGGGAAAAACCATCCTTAAAGTTAAAAGGTTTGATATATTAGTTGAAAATTTCGAAAGGTAAATGGATTGAAGCGTTTTGGGGGTTGCTAAAACTAAATCTTTTGTAAAAAGTATAAAATTGAAAATGGTCAATCCAGTATGGTTTAATTCATAATAGTTGTAGTTATTTTTTATCAAAACAAAAAGTATTATTGATAATACTTATAAAAATTAACCGACCTTAAATAAATTTGCTTATTCCGAAAAAAAATTATTATACATTTTTAACTCATTTTACCAAATATATTAAATAATATATTACTTTTCAGAGTTATTTTTAATTATTTAAAAATATGTTGCCTCGAAAAGTTAGAGCCAATCAGACGTTCTATTTATATTCATTGATCTCAGAAATCGCTTATTTAAACCTAGCTATGAAAAGTAACCTTTATCAAAACATTTTGGGGAATTATTGTAAATTTGATTTTATATAGCTCTCATTAAAGGACTGCCATATTGAATTTTATATAATTACACCATACTTAAATTCACCGATTTTGATAAAAAATAATTATAACTTTTATAAACTTGGTCGCCATATTGGGTAGGCCAATTTAAGCTGGGTCATTCTTAAATAAATTGCCACTTTGGCTGTCCTTAGGTTTCTAGAAGCTCAACGTTTATTTTATTTTTATATTGAACTACTCAATCAACATTCACTTCTTCTCAAAGTAGAGTACATTTTGAGATATTTAATATTTAAAGTAAAGCGTTTCTAAAAAAAAAATTTTGTGAAAAGTTCGCGCGATTTACATTATGTCCGAAGTGAATTTCGAAAATTTTCCCTGAATATTTTAAATTAAAAAAAGTATTTTTTTTATTATTGGGGGTCCATCGCACAACGGCAACTAGTCCTAATTGGTAATAACGCAAAAAAAAAATTTTTAGAACACTTCTTGACATTAAAGTGTTTTCTATTTTTTAAACTACCAAGATAATCAAAAAATCGTAAAACTCGAAAAACCTAGCATGTTTCGCACTCTTTGTCACTGGTTTAACTCCAATATAGGGCCCCAGGATAATTTCTATGAACGTGATTTTTTTGTTTTCTTTTTTTCCAGATTACGAAAGTGACAGTTTATTTGAGAATGACCCAATTGACTTAAGATTTAATTTTAGCAACCTCCAAAATTCTTTAATCAATTTTATTTTTAAATGTTTTCTACTTATGAATCGAATATACCTTATACCTTTCAGGGGTTTTACCCCTCAGAGCCAACAATCGCCGATAAAAAAATTAAAAGTATAATATTTTTCTTAGTTTTACAAATACAGCTTCATTTAAATCGGCGAGATTTTTTTTTTTTTTTTTTTAATTTTTTTTTTTTTTAAGCAATATGATTTATTCGGTTAGATTATCAGACCCTTTTTTTCTAGTCTAAATGTAGGATTTGAGTATTAAAATAACTATTTCAAGCGGTAAATTGCCGTTTGCAACCACCGTGCTGCAAAGCAACATAACTTATCAAATGGTTATCCCGGTTGCAGTGCAGTTTAGCACGTATCCATATGAGGTTAATGACTCAATTAATGTGCTATAATTGGAGACCATCTACAGGTTCCAGGGAGCGAGCCTAGATGGAATCGAAACTGCCGAGCGAAAGTGGTCCATGGCCTATGTCCCTTCACCACGCGGCTTGCCAATGAAAACAGAAATGGAGATAATTTTGTGGATATTTGCAAAATCTCCCTTATGATTGATTTGTCACCGTATCTCCAAACGTTATGAGCTAGGGCGTTAACGTAGTCTGTGTGTTTTTTCATTTCACTTTGTAAACAAAACAACTGTGTTTACCTTTCTCATTACTTACGTTTAACATATCTATTTTGAATTCAGTTTAAGCACTAATTAGTTTAACGAAAGATCTTAGTGAAATTTGCAAACAATTATGAAACCGAGGAGTTGCCTCGAAATTCGTTTCAACTGTGTCACACTATTGGAAAAGAAAAATGTTGCAACGTCACAAAAGCCGTTCTATAAATTAATGGCCAGGCTCGATTTCTATATGGGCTAGACAGATTTGCTTAAAAAAATTAAGAAAGGGTGTTATGAGACTCGAAAGTAAGTCTCGTTTAGTACTGCTTCTCAATCATCTTATTGGAGAGGCATCGAGTTTTGGGTTCAGAAAAAGATTCAAGTGATAGGAAACTTTTTAGAAAGTTTTTAATATGAAGGTGAAATACATAAAGATTTTTTTAACATCCAAATATTTTCAGCTGAGATCCTAAACATATGAAACCGAGATTTCTAAAATTTACTTTTTCAAAGAAAGAGGCTTGGGTTTAGTTTCTTAATTAATCTTCTTATGGCGAGTTTCAGTATTAGTCAGGAGCTAAATTAGGCGGTTGGAGCATATTGCCGACCAAACCGTCTCTCTGAAATCGTGAATCAGTTAACGTCACAGTGGCGCTTCGTGGGTTGTTGCCTGACTAATTTAATTTTTAACAATCCTTGTATTAATTCTTGCTCTTTTAATTTTCAATCTTGATTCCTTAGAAATCGAAGTACCTTCTTCGTTACTAGATAACGTAATTCAATGTTATCGCACATTTTATTCGCTTGTTTGTAACACTTTTAAATCCAGTTGACATCCACATGATGGTATAGAAGGATCAATCTAATTAGGGATTGATAAATTATTTGCCACTTCTATAAATTTGTTTTATTGAAAACTAGTTTCGAATATTATACATTCATCCTCAGTTCTAAAAACACACAAAAAATTCAAAAATAAGCAATTCAAAATATAGTTTGGTATTATTATACATATTAAATTAGATTAATATAAATCAGTATTATAAAACATTTAGGAATTATGAATTTAATTAAGACAAGAAATCAAATACATAATCTTAATTCATACATAGTCTTAATATATAAATATATTAATCTTATTTAATATGTATAATAATACCAAACTATATTTTGAATTGCTTATTTTTGAATTTTTGTGTGTTTTTAGAACTGAGGATGAATGTATAACATTCGAAACTAGTTTTCAATAAAACAAATTCATAGAAGTGGCAAATAATTTGTCAATCCCTAACTTTTAAAACCGATTATATATCCGATCTATGATCTATGAAATAATATATTAAAATTTAATATTGCTCGTTTTGCCCTTTTTGGTTTAAAGTGCACGATTTTGAGTTTTGATGCATAAAATTGCATATTTTGCAATTCCTGGGCTAAATTAGATGAATTCGATTTTAATAGCATAGAATTGAACATTTCATCCAAATTTCCCATATTTAATATATCTCTATGTACGTAAATATTTACTAATTTTAAGTTTAATTTATTATCATTTTCTTTATTAAATTTATAGGGTGTTACTCTTTCATCTAGATTTAGGTCAAGCAAGATTTATTGTTGTACTAAAGTTAGGTATTTTCTCACGTTACACGTAATTTTAATTATAGACTGTGTAACTCTAACACAAGGTTAGATTAACTTTTCATGTATTAATATTATAAATTTAACAAAAAGGATTATTTTCGCATGCTTAAGGTATAATAATTATTATTACAGTTTTATACATTTTGGGTTCTTACTGCACGATTTTGAGTTTTTTACTACTCGAAAATCCGGTCTCTGTTTATGACAAACAACCTCAGATTTAGAAATTTATTCGTATACCACAGTTCCAATGTATCTGAATTCACGAAATGGATAATGAAATTGATTTTTATTCTTAAATTATGTTTGCTTTTAAGAATTTTACATTTAACATGGTATAATAGTAGATTATTTTAACTTGGGCATTGATGAATGTAATCACTATTGTATAGAAACATATAAAAATAGCTGTTATGTCAAATTATTTATAAAAAAAAAAAAGAGAAAAAAAGAGATTTATTGAAATTTATATAAAGCAATGCCAAAAGTGCCATGGCAATGGCATCTCGAGAATCTATCCATTGGTAGCGCTCTAATGACAGTGATATTTTAGAAGGTCTCAGGACCACCTCCTGACCGAAAACCTCAGAAGATTATGCGGAATCGATCAGTAACAAAGATTAAAAACTAGCCGATTTTTCTGCGTATGTAGTTGACACAAAAAAGAGCATTGAGGATATTACGAAGGTTTTGGACAGTGGATCTCGAAATCTTAACTCAAAATATAGAAAATAGGTATCATTATAGAATGTAGATTAACTTTTATAAAAAATACTACGACTTATTACGCAATCTCCGTGATATGTCAGTAAGGGTACACTGACTTATTTACTGATGTACTTAAGACTACTTCAAAACAACATATTTAACGTGCATTTATGGGGATTTATTTCACATTTATTTTGTTGGCAATGCCTTGTGTGGGAATTTGAAGTAAATAGTAAAATCCCTATTGATGGCAGCTTTCCCAACAAAATAGACTTAATAAATCCTCATATATCCTCGATTTACCTTATTTTAATTTTTTTTTTAGAATAATCTTTGTTATTTTTGCCTTAGCTTTATGTATTAGAAGATTTTTGTTATAAGAAAATAACTATGATCAAGTCAAATATATTTTGTTTTTATAATGCTGTAATACGGCTACAAGAGTAACGGTGAAAAATGGTGAAAAAAAGAAGATTAACGTTTCAAAATGCCGAATTGCTTGCAAACGATGTCGTGTAATTAACTTTAAATGAACGATTTTGCTGAAAATGTCCGCTGTTTATAATAATTTCTGGATATCGCTAAGCTGGGCTTAAACGGAATTTTATTGCTCCTATAAGTAATTAGGTGTACAGTTATCTGGATTGGCTACGGGATCGAGGTTATACGACCTAAAATGAAATTGGTGGTGGTGTTTCAGAGGCCAGGCTCAATATTCAAAACAGTAATTTTAGAATGCAAATGAGCTGACATAATTGTTGCCTTTATACGTCACATTGGTCTCCTTTTTATAGCTGAAAAACAAGACAGGGGTCCTGTGATAGCTTGAGATATTTCTTTTTAATTTAACAAAAAAAAATAATAATAATAATAAAGTGTACAATCTATTATATATTAACTGCTCCAATGGACCATAGACGGCTTCCGTGGAAAAACTGGAACTTGTCCGTGGAAGTCGAATCCATATATGGAAATCAGGAGTTTAATCTGAAGTTTTAAAAACTGAAGATGCTTTGATAAAGTTATAATTTCTGATTCACCAACCAAATTTCATTGAACTATTATTTTTTATTTATTCAATACACTTTGGATGTCCTTAGTTTATATTGTTCAAGTTCTAGAAATCATTTGTACTGTTCAAAAACAAAAAAAATATATCTGCTGAAATTTTTTCAAATATTCCTCGTTTTAGACAAATTTTACATTTTGTGTATTATTAACTTTCTAGTACCTTACCTTAATAATTTCCGATGTATTAAACCTACAAACAAATCTGATCGCATCATCCAAAAGTCATAGATTTCCAGTCAGACAATCTTGTTTTCATTCTCCAGAGTAGCTTAAATAGTTGAACAATATTAGTTCATACATTTGATATATATATATATATATATATATATATATATATATATATATATATATATATATATATATATATATAAACGCCCCTTCGTCCCACCAGGGAAATCAGAAACTAATATATATATATATATATATATATATATATATATATATATATATATATATATATATATATATATATATATATATAACTACAACTCCTCAAATTTGAAAAAAAATAATGTCTTTGTTGAATGGATTTAAGCTTTTTTAAACTTTACTTCTGCAGCTATCAAAATAAGTACCTAGAGGAATTACAGTAATATAAAAGAGTGGAAAAGTGTGTGAGAGAGGGAGAGAGAAAGAGAGAGAAATTAAAATTCTAAATTAAGTATTAATAGACCAGTAACCTTCTTAACGTCTTTTGATGAATCTTTAGCACAATGTAAAGGCTGATTCAAAGAGTCGAGAAAGTTGCCGAATCTATGTACGTATAATGATTTAAAAATAGTAATTCCTAATTTATTATTCATTGTAATCCACTTCTTTCCCTAACCTTTCAGGGAAACCATTTATCAGGGTCAGATTCAACGTTTAAATGTCTTAAACGTTATATGAAACATGTTATATAGTGAATGACCGATTAATAATAAAAAATCGTACAATTTTAAAGGTTTTGTCGTGAGAATGGTCTCCCAGTAATAATTTTTTTTTTTTTCTTTAACTACTGAGCCGAGTTTTTATTGCATTTTCAGCACAATTAATCGGTATTTCGGAAACTTTAAATACATTAGTAAAAAAAAAGAGAGAAAATATTAAAAAATATGGTAGTGTATTGACTACCAAATAAATAAATGAATAACATGGATCAACGTTTTATGTTTCATATCCTTTGTTAGAGTATTCACGAACCACGATACCAAGGGATCCATATTTTTAAAATATTTGTGTTAAAATTTAACCAAAAATGTATCACTCTTGGGCTTAAAGTTTAATTTGAAGTTTTTGAACTTTAGTTCTAAGCAACATGTTTTTTATTTATTTTTTTAAGTTGAATCTTTAGTATAACTATCTACAGAGAGAGAGAAAATACATTATTCTCATCGCTACATTACAACATTATATCTATACTCTATTATATCTATATCTAAACCATCTATGACTCTGTAATCTATTACTTGAAATAACGCTTTCTTTTTTTTCCACAAATAAAAATTAAGAAAAAAATAACAAAAAACAAAATAAATAGCTAATAAAATAAACTACTTACAAATTAATCAAATGTTCACATTTTAGACAAGCACGCCCATGTATCAAATTAGTACAAGAAGTAATAAATAAATAAAAAGATATGGATAAATACCAATGGCAACAACTATACATAAAGAAAAAATAAATAAATTAATAAATAAACCATAAGGAAAAAAAATATATTTCTGAGACATTAGCAGGTGTCTCCACACCTGTTGCACCCCCCGTGCGCAGGCCTGTACACAAGTGGTACATCATGTCTTGGTCTAAAAAATATATTGTGCATTGAAGTTGAATGAAGAACTATCATCAAAGGGAATATAAATTTTTTCCATCACTGGAAAAAATTTTATTGATGCAGTGAGAAATATCCTTCATAGTATTTAGTAGGATATGAAAATGTTTTAAAGATTTTTTTTTTCATTCCGTGAGTTTTTTCAATCTATTTTTAGAATTTTTCAACCATTCATGAAATAGTTTTGACGTAATTATTCCAATTTATAATAGCCTCATTATGATCAATTGTGAATTTAAGACCAATCTGTAAATATGCACGGTAAGCGATTCTTCTTGGTTGTATTACTTAATTAATCGTACAATTTACTAACTTTGAATTATTCTTTCTAAAAAAAGGTTAACATTTCATGCGTCAAATATTATTTTCTTATATTTCTTAGATTATCTTTATTATCTGTTAAACTTTATACCGACAGGATCCGAAATTGTATGAAATACACCTCTCCGCATTTTGTGAAGTCATAATTCGGTTGAATTCGAAAGCTTGATCTAGTTCGGAGATCTTTGCGAGAGCTACCTAAGATTCTGCCGTACCACATCCAGAATAACCTATCATTATACGCACGACCTGTTCGCGGAATTCATCCAGATCCACTGGGCTGCAATTAGGATTTCTGTCACACCGGGGAAAGAATTCCGGCGCCTGTCTGTTTGCATTTAATTGGCGGGGAATAGTTTAAGAGATGGTTGATTTATTTATTTTAATTTTTTTAAAAGCTTCCACGTAATTTTTACTTATCAGTTTGGAAATTAATGGAATAATTATTGGCTATTAGAGATTATATATTTATTACGTCACGCCTGAATGTGAAGGAATTTGAATCCGCGTGGTGTTCTGTGACAAATGGTTGGACGTAATCTTTAAAACCTACTTGACGTGTCACAATAGTCAAATTTAGTTTCACTAACTCTTTATTCATTTTACTCAACGTTTCGGGTCTCATGCCGTCATCAGGTACATATTTTTAATGATTTTGAAGTTCTGCTAAACCCTAATATGGTTATTGCAAAACTCAGTTTGCCCCTTATAACGGTTTGGCGGAATTACAAAATCATTAAAAGATGTACCTGATGATGGCATGAGAGCCGAAACGTTAGAGGAAGTGAATAAAGAGTTGGTGAAGCTAAATTAGCATATATTAATTAATTCCATTATAATTCTTCACCTTTCAAACCTATAAAGGCTAAAAATATGCATAATTACTTAATAGGTAATCCGCCCCTTGTACATTTAACAATTCAATCAAATTTCGAATTCTTATATTATTCAATGCATCCTTTGTCACCGTTTTTTGTTAAAATTGTGTCCATCAGAAATTTAAGATTAATTTCTCTTCCCTGGATGTGATATTGGTTTTGATCCATCCCATTTTTTAAAGTAGTGTCCTGGTTCCCCCGATATTAGTACGTTGGGAATAGCAAGTTTTGTAAACTGCAAATTTACGATTTTATTAGAACCGTTTTGGGGGTTTAATAAAAGTTTATTTTACTAGCCCCACAATGCGCAGGGCCTCACACACATTTCAATAGACTTCACTAAACACCGTCGTTTAACTCACAAAGGCTCCTTTTTGGTCGTATCTTATGACAGTATTTCCGTCACACACTGTGGCAACCTGAAGCGGTATATCACGTTCCGACCTTAAAAATGTAAACAATACGAATCCTTTATAAAATTTGAGTCGTATTATTATCATCAAAATAATTATATTATTACAAACGATATTATATTAATAAATAAACCTCTAAGTTATGAAAAGACGCTTTTGTTTGGTATGAACATTGTCAGAATATATGGTTTGAAGACTTCAGAAACCTGGTGCGCGCATCACACAACTTTCTCTTACCACCCTACTTAAAATAAATTTTAAAATTTTCTATTTAGTTTCCATGTAAATTCCATTTATTTTTTATGTAAACATTTAAATGGTATAAAAGTAGAAATAATTAACTTCAACAATCACTTAAGTTTATGCGTTTTTCGTCACTCTCCATTACTTTCCACGGATTTATATGTTAGATATTAATTTTTCTAAAATCGTTAGCTTTCCAACGGTATATTATATACCTATATTACTACACTTACTTCCGAAAATTTGTTTTTAACGTGGGAAAATATACTTTAGTAAATTATCAAATTCATTCATAGTTTATATTTGTCCATTTTTATTACTATTTACTAAAAATTAGAGATGGTTAAATATTTCAAATAAACAAACTTAAAGATAATTTAGAGGAAGCCATTTTTGAAATTTGGCATTTCAGCCCTGACATTTTCTTTGAGGATATGACCTAGCTGATATTAACGACCATTTAATTTTACATTGATAAAACGAGTTTGATCAAAATCGTTAGAGCCTTTTTCAAGAAAATTGTCAAAATGTGTATAATCCATGATGTAAAATTGTACTTCCGATAAGTTGATTTTGGCGAAAATGTTGCTGTAGCATCTCAGCCATATACTTTCCTAAAATACAATACGTAATTCCAGTTTCGTACTACTATTCATTTTTGAGCTAGATTTACCACCCATATACACACAAACACATACAGACCATTTTGCGAGACTTGATTATTTGGACCCAATGGATCTTAAAACGTGTAGAATCAATGAAATAAAGAAGCAATTCCGGTTAGTCGATTTTAGTGAATAAGTTACAGTAACATCCCAGGCATATGCTTACCTTAAATACTTAATTTCAGTTTCTTACATCTTTCGTCTTTGAGCTAGGCTATTCAAATATACACACGCACAGACGATTTTGCGCGACTTGATTATTTGGATTCAGGGGACCTAAAACGTGTATTTTCATTAAAAACTCGGATTTGAAACTTTTTCATGATCGTATTACTTCCCCTTACTTCATATTTCATATATAGAAAAGTGAAAGTAAAAAGTTATTGGGGATGTCACGGTGTCCAGCAACCTCGAATTCCTTGTAGATCGGGAATTCTGCTTGAATGTTTCGCGTCGGGAAAAAAATCGGGAATTATGCTATAAAAACGGTCAGTTGTCGGGAATTTTTAGTTTTTGGTCTAATAATTTTGTTTTTCCATTAATACTTGGCAATAATTATATAAAATGTTGAAAAGACTTAATGTCGTAGTCGTTAGTGACTAGCATTCATTTTATTCCCATAATTATGGGTATGAGTAATATTATTATTATATATATATATATATATATATATATATATATATATATATATATATATATATATATATATATATATACGAATCTTGAAAAAGACGCAGAACAAGCAAAATAAAATGAAAAAATTTTCATTCAATTGTAGATATATTTAATAATATTGCTCATATTTACAGTGAAACCTCCCATAACCTTTCTCCAACGGACACATTTCCCTATGGACAATTTTTAAATTTAATCCGGCCTGAAAGTGAAATATGTATGGTCGCATTATATTATTTTTCTTTTGTTTACATTATAATTAATCAATTTCTCCACCTGATACATAAAATACGTTTCCATGGTTATATTGAATTATTTACTACAAATAAGTTTGTGAATAAAATTTTGGTGAAATTTATTCCAATAAGTGAATAATATTAATTTACACTTGAAATTATTGTTTCTATGCTGTATTTTCTAATTGTTTTTATTTTTTGCGATGCAATGAGTTCTCACTGTAAGAAATAAGGTAGCAATTTTTCATTATCTAACAAACACAACCTTTTTAATTATTCAAATCCACTCTCAAGTCCTAATTGTCATTTTATCAGGAGACGACAAAATTCTACATTTTATGGTTCCGATTTTGTTCTTAAATTTAATCCAATAAATTGACCAAATTCGTCTTGAATTTTAAAGTCCACACTCTTG